>OZ024794.1:28459314-28796814 GCA_964017045.1 Omphiscola glabra | reverse complement strand
GTACTTTTTTTTGTAGTACAGTTTTGCTTCCCAGACCTGTAGTATTTATATATTAAATATAAGTAAATAGAGACTACCATTTCCCAAAAGTTCAAAGTTCTGAAACTTGCAAATATCCTGTGAGCTCAACCAGTAATGCTATGGTTAATATACATCATGATCCTCCTCAGTTGGCCACCACTTTCAAATATGTAAACTTTTTCAAATGTCACAACCTTTTTTGTGTCACAAACCATGAACAATTTTATTTTGTAGCCTATGGCAAAATATTGCAATGAATTCTTGGTTGAGAAAACGATATATTTGACAAAACGTGTAATGTTCAAAATTTTATTTTTTTGCATTTAAATAAAAAGTTGATGTATTAAAAACAAAAATGTTTTTCATAGTTTTCGTTCTGACTCCCATTTCATTTATGCCATTTCTTCTTCTTCTATATGTTAAGGGCCCACGATCAATTTATTGATCATTATGGCTCCTATGAATGTAGATGGGATTTGTAATGTCTCTGTGCCTGGTGTTCATGAGGATATTTTACTGGTTACAAGAGTAACTGTTTGAGGGTATAATACACTAGGGGCTGGAAGGCCTGAGGCAATAGACGCAAATGAGTCAAGTGTTGTCGCCTCATCTGTCCCTTTTGGAAGCTTGTTCCAGTCCCCGATTGTCTTTGGTAGGAATGAGCAGTTCCTATACTGGCTTCTCGCTGGGATGAGCCGGAACTGCCTGTCATGGCCTCGTCGCTGTCTATGGGGGAGAGGGACGAGTTTCTGTTTAATGCCAGAGATTTCTGTTTAATTTGGCTCATACAAATGTCATAAACCTGATGTTTATCCCAGTCGACGATTTGGTAGGGTTGTGAAATGTTCAATGACGTGTTTTAATGTTTAGGGTAAATCTACTTTGTTAATCCTGGGGGTTGGCGGAGTGTGGCTTCCATATACCTACAACATCTTGAGTCTGTGAGGCCAGATAGTTTGTCACGGAGTGCAGAGGAATGCGATGTCACAACACGAGCGGGCGAAATAAAAATACATAATTTAACATTGTTTAAAGTGCTGTGTAAAAATCTTCAAACGGGTTTAGACATAATTTATAAATGCTTAGGCCTACAGGGTTGTCACAGATCTTATTATTTTTTTTTTTGAAAATGTCTTTCTCAACCATTGTGTTTTTATTTAACATGCTAAATCCGCGTTTAGGTTGGAGTTTTTTTTTAAGCCTTTATATTGACTTCGCCTTTTTTGTTTCCTGCTCGTCTCCCTTTCCAACTGGTTTGTGGCAACATTTTCGGACGGCTGATTGACCCACTTCCCGCCAGCCTATCGTGTTGAAACTCGGCACATAGACTTGCTGCCCTTAGGCTGGGGTACCGCGCTATTATAAGACATCTAATAATAATAATAACAACTCTCTATACAATTTTTAACCCTTAACCCCCCCCCCCCCCCCCGTACCAACCCACAAAAATATCAGATTTTCAATGGGAAGATGAAGGAAATATGACGCCACAGATTTCATGAAAGAAAATTCCAGATAACCGCTAAATGAGATGCGTAAAGTGTGCTTGGTGCGTAACATTTTTGTTTTCCTGAAAAAGTTGTAATAAGTCCTCAGTGTAAAAGCGGGTGGGACATTAGAATACTAATATAAAGTAACATTTTTGTTTTTCTGAAAAAGTTGTAATAAGTCTCCGGTGTAAAAGCGGGTGGGACATTAGAATACTAATATAAAGTAACATTTTTGTTTTTCTGAAAAAGTTGTAATAAGTCTCCGGTGTAAAAGCGGGTGGGACATTAGAATACTAATATAAAGTAACATTTTTGTTTTTCTGAAAAAGTTGTAATAAGTCTCCGGTGTAAAAGCGGGTGGGACATTAGAATACTAATATAAAGTAACATTTTTGTTTTCCTGAAAAAGTTGTAATAAGTCTTCGGTGTAAAAGCGGGTGGGACATTAGAATATTAATATAAAGTAACATTTTTGTTTTTCTGAAAATGTTGTAACAAGTCTTCGGTGTAAAAGCGGGTGGGACATTAGAATACTAATATAAAGTAACATTTTTGTTTTTCTGAAAAAGTTGTAACAAGTCTCCGGTGTAAAAGCGGGTGGGACATTAGAATACTAATATAAAGTAACATTTTTGTTTTCCTGAAAAATTTGTAATAAGTCTTCGGTGTAAAAGCGGGTGGGACGTTAGAATATTAATATAAAGTAACATTTTTGTTTTTCTGAAAATGTTGTAACAAGTCTTCGGTGTAAAAGCGGGTGGGACATTAGAATACTAATATAAAGTAACATTTTTGTTTTTCTAAAAAAGTTGTAACAAGTCTTCGGTGTAAAAGCGGGTGGGACATTAGAATACTAATATAAAGTAATATAAAAAACAATTTAGTTTTGTAAGGGCGTTGTTTAATTTGACATGAAGGCAGTGCTAATATTGTTCTGGTATTTCTGTGCAGAAGGTGCATTTAAAGCAATGAAATTGCATAGTTTCCTCTCTGCACGTAAAGAGAGCATGCACTCCAACATGGGATTTCCCTATAGTTAGTCAGGCTACAAGAAGGCACCGAAAAATATTGTAGCACCTACTATGAACATCGTCACATGATACAATGGACTACGATTAGTCACTTCCTTGTTTTGTCACGTGATACGTACCAGCCATTAGTAGGCTTTCTGCTACACATAACAACACATAACAACTGATAAACAGCTGATCAGCCATTGCCATTATCATTAATTCTAAAGCAAAATGTTTGTCTCCATCAGCGCTTCCCCAGTGTTTATTAAAATTTTACTTTTCAAAATATTCTTGAATACACGCGTTTCTTTAAATGACATTCATTAAATGTGACAATAATTATAAATCAGTCATGATTAAAGGAAGAAAGTTGTTTGAAGAAAAATTTGTGAGCTACTAGTGTGTTGCAGACAGCCTACCGGAAGTATTACTTGTTTTTACACGTATCACGTGACAAAACAATCGACTAATCGTAGTCCATTGAGTGAAATCAGTTTATCATTGTAACAGGAACCGGTCCCATTTATTAATTATTACTTTATTTTTACCTTAAATTTGTCTTAAATTTTTTATAATCCTTGATCAGCCAATTTGATAGAATCTATTTAGACCTACAAATAATTTTTTTTTTTTTTAATTAATAAAAAGTCGTCGTTCGTAAATTACGTCACGCAAAAATGACCATCCATAATGGATTAAGATGCAGTATTAGAAAACTGACGCGAAACAACGAAGTTATCCACAAGCCGAATGTAAAATGGCCACCACCGTTTTTTGCGTCATTTTTCGATATTCGCAAAAATTGTGAGCGACTGAGTTCATAGTACCTATAATACCTGAGCTATTTTGACCTAAAATTAATGTTTTAAAAATTAATTAAAGATTTTTCAAAATTAGTAAATTTTATGATTATTAACTATTTTTTTAAAACGTGACGTCACAAATGTTTTACCCCTCTCCCCGTCACAAAGTGTCACAATTTCTCGCCCCCCCCCCCCGAGAGTGACGTAATTTGCGAACGACCATTAATATGGGGATATACACTTTTGAAGGATATTGTGCTGTGGCATGTACCTAAAACGATCGACTATAAATGGTTTTATATTTTAGAAAAAAAACACACTTATTTTAATTGAATGAATATTCAATGCATTGAAACTAATTAACTTAAGTTTAAACGACAGTGGACCCTGTTTGCTGTTAATTGTTACATTTATAAGTCCAATAATTAAAATTTACACTAATGAAAATATCGAATGAAAAGGCAGACGTGCGTGTGTGCTGAAACAATGATTGTTTAATAAAATATTAATAAAAGACGGAAGCGGCGTATCACATCCGGTGTCTAGTTGCCATTAAAAACCCGCATTGCCATGAGACGCCACAGTCCCTATGTGTAGTTGCCATTAATAACCCACATTGTCATGATGAGACTCCACAGTCCCCATGTGTAATTGTCATTAAAAACCCACATTGTCATGATGAGACCCCACAGTCCCTACTGAGTGACTCCCGATTAAGGAAGGGTTTCTTGTTTTATGCACGAGACAATCTGTTTTTTTTTAAAAGGTTGCTTTGAAACGAGACTCAAAATGATAAAACATTTAACTTTTATCCAGCTTCTTGACTTATGTTTGTGCGGACTGGGAACGTAAGGCTCACAGAAGGGTGCCGTTCCAGGGACCACCACTTTGCGATCCGGCAACGTAAGGCTCACAGAATGGTGCCGTCCCGGCGACCACCAATTTGCGGCCCAGCAACGTGAGGCTCACAGAATGGTGCCAGCCCGGGGACCACCATTTTGAAAGACATTATTTTATGTTAATTTCCTGGTAAAAATCCAACTAAAAATACGATGTTGGGAGGCGTTCATAATTATGTCAACAAAATAAGGTGAGGGGTGGAAATGGCCATAATTATGTCAAAAAAATAGGGTGAGGGGTGGAAATGGCCATAATTATGTCAACAAAATAGGGGGGGGGATGTTTGACAATTGTTGACAAAGAAAAAAAAAGGGGGGGGGGTGTAGTTTAATTAACGTCAACTAGCACGTTTTCTCTTATATTTAAATCTTATCTTAAATATTGACTGATTATTACATTATTTTTAAAAGTTTATGAACGTCAATAGTCATATAATTATTAGGCTTTGAACAATATAAGATTTATTTAATGTGTGCCTGTGCACTGCTGATGGCTGGTCAGAATGTTAGCACACTTCGTTAGTGCAAGAGAAGTCAAAAGTTGGCCTCTCTTAACCTGTAGATTATGCTTTTTGCGAGGACTAGGGTAGTATGTTTGCGATCATGTTGCAGGTATGGAACAAGGACAAGGATTCAAGTGTCGTGTGCAGTCAAGATAAATGCAGTGGCGTAGTGAGAGGGGGCAAGGGGTGCATCATGCCCCGGGCTCTACTCACAAAGGGGCGCCAAATGGTATATTTTAATATAATATTGTATGGTTTTCGAATGGGGGGGGGGGCGCTTAAAAGGTATTGTGCCCCGGGCGCGAGTTAAGCTCGCTACGCCACTGGATAAATGATATTGATAGAGTAAGAATCCATATTTTGAGAATTAGGGGAAAGTAAAGTGAGTAACAATAATAACATCGCTGCTTGAATGGATTTACAAAATCTGTAATATCTATTTTGCATCACAAGTCATGTTGAAAAAGCATGTTCAACAGCACCGACAATGCCCTCTTGAGCATAAGAAATTAGCATCTGCAAGGAGATAGAGAGAGCTTATGGCAATTATTGCTAACACCGACAATGCTTCTATTTTAAATTCTGAATGGTTAGATGAGGATGATGTTGACTTGTCTGGTATATCAGTTTCGCAAAGGGAAAATGAAAAATCAGCTACTACGCCCATTGGTACGATAGAGCAACACCTGGCTACTCCATGGGAAGATGATAGCAGCTTGAAACTATGCTACAGTTGTCAGCTTTACTGACAAAAATATATTTACAGTTCCACAAACATTGATATGTAGTCTTTAACATATTGACATAACTTATAACTTATAAGGGGGGGCATTGAAAATTTAACCGTTGTTGACAAGAGGGTGGGTCAAAAGTTTCGTAGAAATTAGAAATAAAGTATTGAATATTATAAATCCTGCCCAGTCATTCCGTTATTCAATCATTCGGCCATTCCGTTATTCAATCATTCGGCGATTCCGTTATTCAATCATTCGGCGATTCCGTTATTCAATCATTCGGCGATTCCGTTATTCAATCATTCGGCGATTCCGTTATTCAATCATTCGGCGATTCCGTTATTCAATCATTCGGCGATTCCGTTATTCAATCATTCGGCGATTCCGTTATTCAATCATTCGGCGATTCCGTTATTCAGTCATTAAGTTATTCAAGCAGGTACAGTCTAGCAACAAATAGTTATTCAAGCAGGTACAGTCTAGTAACACCTAGTTATTCAAGCAGGTACAGTCTAGTAACACCTAGTTATTCAAGCAGGTACAGTCTAGTAACACCTAGTTATTCAAGCAGGTACAGTCTAGTAACACCTAGTTATTCAAGCAGGTACAGTCTAGCAACACCTAGTTATTCAAGCAGGTACAGTCTAGCAACACCTAGTTATTCAAGCAGGTACAGTCTAGCAACACCTAGTTATTCAAGCAGGTACAGTCTAGCAACACCTAGTTATTCAAGCAGGTACAGTCTAGTAACACCTAGTTATTCAAGCAGGTACAGTCTAGCAACACCTAGTTATTCAAGCAGGTACAGTCTAGCAACACCTAGTTATTCAAGCAGGTACAGTCTAGTAACACCTAGTTATTCAAGCAGGTACAGTCTAGCAACACCTAGTTATTCAAGCAGGTACAGTCTAGTAACACCTAGTTATTCAAGCAGGTACAGTCTAGCAACACTTAGTTATTCAAGCAGGTACAGTCTAGTAACACCTAGTTATTCAAGCAGGTACAGTCTAGCAACACTTAGTTATTCAAGCAGGTACAGTCTAGTAACACCTAGTTATTCAAGCAGGTACAGTCTAGCAACACCTAGTTATTCAAGCAGGTACAGTCTAGCAACACCTAGTTATTCAAGCAGGTACAGTCTAGCAACACTTAGTTATTCAAGCAGGTACAGTCTAGCAACACCTAGTTATTCAAGCAGGTACAGTCTAGTAACACCTAGTTATTCAAGCAGGTACAGTCTAGCAACACTTAGTTATTCAAGCAGGTACAGTCTAGTAACACCTAGTTATTCAAGCAGGTACAGTCTAGCAACACCCAGTTATTCAGATACATTTCCTTCCGCTAACCAGTAACGACGCAGGTCATTCAAGTCTCCCAGTAAATGCCACACAAGATAAGAAAATGTAAGGCGTTAAGCTCGCGCCGATGTCAGTTCGGCACTTAATGTTTGCATCGTCTGCAAGTCAGTTCCATCTACATTATCCTGTCGTATGTTTTGAAGTCTTTAAAAAATAAAATTGTAAAAATGAAAATAATAATAATATATTTTTTTTTGAAAAGCTGTCCTTCCTGGTCTGACGTCATCACTTTCAAAAAAAAAAAAAAAAATCCTCCTCCTCCCCCCCCCCCCCCCAAGCCACCCAAAACATTATTTCTTTAAATGTCAATTAAGTCTCAACTTCCGAAAGTAAATTTCTCCACCCACCATCATAGATCGATATTTAAGGCAGTCATTTCGTTATAATTCATAACACTTAAATGCGACCTCAAAGATTGGTCCACTCTCGGAGGCAGCGATGCACAGATTGAAAAGCTCTATGAAATAATTGATCAACTCAATCAAAGCGAGGCAAGACTTTATTACGAAGCATCATAAATATCGAATAAAGTTTACTTTGTTAAAAAAATCTTGAAGCATCTAAGTCAGTGGTTCTCAACCTTCCTAATGCCGCGACCCTTTATTACAGTTCCTCATGTTGTGGTGACCCCAACCATAAAATTATTTTCGTTGCTACATTATAACTGTAGCGTACACGTGTTTTCAGATGGTCTTAGGCGACCCCCTGGGAAAGGGTCATTCGACCTCCAAAGGGGTCGCGATCCACGGGTTGAGAACCGCTGATCTAAGTGATGTTTCGTTGGTGTTCATGGGCGGATGCCTTTGTAGAGACACTGTGGGATCACCGCGACACTCTTCACAATTTCATAAATATGTCTTTCCTGCATTTTTCTCATTTATTATTATTATTAAGTTAGAAACAGGACAATTTGAGAATGGGTAGTGGCATACTCTTATGCCCGTGAGTCCCCAAAACTTGTAGGTTTGTATGAGTTATATTGTTGCATTTGTTTTTATGTTAAAAATCTTATAGCGAATACTTTACTCAATTATCTAAATGCTATAATAGCCCCTAGATAACACACGGTAGAGAATGACGTGTAACTGATTTACTTTTGTAACAAAGAAACGGAAAAAAAGAGTTTTTGAAAACTTTTAGCACACGAAGTATCAGAAGTGAGAGGTTGGGATCAAAAAAATATTTTAAAATTTATTGTTGGGTTTGCGTATCCGGGTCCCAGTAGATTAAATGCTATTCTAATGTCAATTGTGGTAGTTTATTTTAGTTAAACCGAAGAAGTAAGTTTACAAACATATAATCCACTCAGCTATCTTTCATACCAAATGTTGTCTTATAAGCCCTACAATAATATTTGTAATATTTTTTTAAAATAAACCCAAACTCTCACTCTTGTACCCGGGTCCGTATAGCCGCAGCCTTTAGCACAGTGATTCTCAACCTTCCTAATGCCGCGACCCCTTTAATACAGTTCATCATATTGTGGCGACTACCCAAACATAAAATTATTTTCATTGCTCTTCATAGCTGTAGAGTATATATGTCTTTCGATGGTCTTAGGCGACCCACGGGAAAGGGTCGTTCGACCCCCAAAGGGGTCGTGACCGACAGGTTGAGAACCGCTGCTTTAGCATATATGGCTTACTTTGCCTGAGTTTGCTCTAATATCAATGTATTATAAATCAATGTTCGTCCAACCGAAGCGTAGGCCTACTTTATGGACGAAGCTAACTGTTCTACATAGTAATAACAATACCTTACAATAAATCATCCTCGTCCCCCCCCCCCCGCCCGTGGAGCCCGTGGCACATCCTTCATCAGCCCTACCCTGGTTACGCCAATGACGACTAACCAATATTACGTCTACAGATGGTGAAGTTGAAATGGGTTTCCAGAAATTGCTTTCTTGTTTAATGGCAAATGTATGTTTTGTATCTCGGGTTTTCCCGGGTGGAAACTGTTCAGCGTGGCAAAGCAAGGGTTAGTGCAGCACTGAGAGGGGACACAGCTATGGTTAGTACAGCACTGAGAGGGGACACAGCTATGGTTAGTGCAGCACTGAGAGGGGACACAGCTAGGGTTAGTGCAGCACTGAGAGGGGACACAGCTATGGTTAGTGCAGCACTGAGTGGGACACAGCTATGGTTAGTGCAGCACTGAGGGGGGACATAGCTAGGGTTAGTGGAGTACTGAGTGGAGACATAGCTAGTGTTATGGCTGCACTGAGGGGGGACATAGCTAGGGTTAGTGCAGCACTGAGTGGGACACAGCTAGGGTTAGTGCAGCACTGAGTGGGACACAGCTAGGGTTAGTGCAGCACTGAGTGGGACACAGCTAGGGTTAGTGCAGCACTGAGTGATGATGCAGCTAGGGATAGTACAGCACTGAGCGGAACACAGCTAGGGTTAGTGCAGCACTGAGTGATGATGCAGCTAGGGATAGTACAACACTGAGCGGGACACAGCTAGGGATAGTACAGCACTGAGGGGGACAAGATTTCTGTTCAGTGGAATAGCCAATGGTTAGTGCTAAGATTTTTGATCCCCCCTTCCCATATGCAGTATGTAAAAACTGCACATGGCGCCTCTAAATATGTAGAAGAAAAAAATGGCGCCGCCCCCCCCCCCCCAACCGACCCCCAATACACACTTATTTCCATACTTTTGAATTATCTGTTTCAAAGAACTGTCTACAAACATGAGCTAAAAATAGATCTAGTTACGTATATTAAGTTAGTAGGATGACTAGGATGTGAATGTTGGCCTGTTGCCCGTGTTATCCTCAAGTTTTAGGATATCACTAGCTGATATACCCGGCATTTTGCCGGGATGGCATTCGGAACGAAGGAACTTCTACAGCCTACAGCCTTATAATTATTCCGATCCCGATGGGCTCCCAATCCCGTCGGTATCGCGCTCCCGTTAGTGTACCGTTTCCCGGTGGGATTGCGATCCCTCTGGATCCCAATTCCGGTATGATCCCAATCCCATCGGTTTCCGATCCCGGTTTTTATCTCGATACCGGTGGGATCCCGATACTGGTGGGGTACCGATCTCGGTTGTTTGAGTTTTCCGATAGGATTCCAATCCGAGTGGGATCCTGATACCGTTAGTATCCCGTTTCCCGGTGGGATCCTCTTCTCCGATTACATCCCATTTCCTGATAGGATCTCGATCCCGGTTTGATTCCGTTACCAGATTGGATCGCGTTACCGCTGGGTTCAATTTAATGCTGGATCTCGCTAACGTCACTATAAGCTTTTATATCCCTTTATATATCCCCGTAGAACTATATAGACATTTCTGGAACATTCTAGATACAATTGAATAACCTCCTCGAAACGTGTAAACAATAATTTTCTAAGCAATTATTTTTTAACTTGAAAAATTATACAACTAAATGCAATTCTATTGCTATAATACATTTAAGCTAAAAGAGGGGGCCCAGTGAGGGCCCATTCCATAATTTTACCGAATCAGTTTTGCCTGAGATGGGGGGCCCCATACAAATCATTCAGATAAATTATGGAGTTAAAATTTAAAATTTGTCCGATTAAAATCGGTTTTAAAATATGCCCTAGATATAGCTTTTTAAATGTATCGAACTTTCTGGAAAATTCTAGATTGGATATTCTTAGTTTTAAATCCCACCGATATTTCATTAAGGAATATGAATTTTATTGCTACCAATCTAGGCCTATATCCATGAATTTTCATAGAACCTACAGTGTTCTCTAAGCCAATTGATATTTACACAGCTTAAAAGAATGGATATTATGAGTTTAGTACCCTTCGGTATTTGAATATGGATAATCAAGTGTGTGTGTACTACGTTTGGTCAAGATCCATCTATTCCTTTAGGAGTATTATTGATATTTATATTGCTTATATAAGGCTAAATGAAATGGGGTCCTCGGCTGCAGAGGAATGGATATTATGTGTTCAGTACCTTTTAGTATTTGAATATGGATAATCAAGTATATTTGTTCTAAGTTTGGTCAAGATCCATCAATTCATGCAGGAGTATTTGTCGGTCATTTTATTTCTATAGCTGTTATTAAAAGTTCTCAACCCCTTAAGAAATCTCAACATACTCAGTGGAGCTGGCAAATGTACAAACTTCAAACAAATTTAAAGTTAACACCAGTATGCAGGCCTAGATTAACGATTAGGCAAACAAAGCACGTGCCTTGGGCACCAAGCGTTTGGGGGCACCACAAGTCCTCAAGAAATATTTTTTTTGGAACAAATTTAAGTCCAGAAACGACTGAAATTTGAACAAGTGCTATGAAAATGAAGAAATAGATTATAATAAAAATTTACGGTCAGTGAAAGATCAGGGGGCCCCGGGCAGAAGGGGGCACCCATGTAGGTTTGTGCCTTGGACACTAAAATGGCTTAATCCGGCCCTGCCAGTATGCCATATTATATGTGTATGAACTAGATTGGCTCACGTTCATACGTGGCCAACACTTTCAAACTCAGCTCATGTGTGGACAAATAGCTTGGTAGCGAACTTCTTACGCGTGACGGTGGGACGCCCGTACCGGTAGCCCACATTTACCGCCCCACACCAGCCCAAGTCCAGCACACATACCAATGGCACCATTAGCCAGCCATCATTATAAAGGTTAACTGCAGCAATTTGTCTAGCTAGCACCCAGTCGAGACATCGAATAGTGACAATGTACTTATACCCAAGCAATTGCTCTACATTTTCGTATATTGAAAAAAAAAATGTTACAAGTAATGAATAGCATTAGTAGAAATGCTGTCCAAATAGTCGGTCACATAAAAAAACAAACAAAAAACCCCCAGAAAAACGGGTAAATGTATGTATCGTTCAGTGTTAAACGAGTCAGCGTTAAACGAGTCAGCGTTAAGGAGTCAGTGTTAAAGAAGTCAGTGTTAAACGGGTCAGTGTTAAACGAGTCAGCGTTAAACGAGTCAGCGTTAAGGAGTCAGTGTTAAAGAAGTCAGTGTTAAACGGGTCAGTGTTAAACGAGTCAGCGTTAAACGAGTCAGCGTTAAGGAGTCAGTGTTAAAGAAGTCAGTGTTAAACGGGTCAGTGTTAAACGAGTCAGCGTTAACCGAGTCAGCGTTAAACGAGTCAGCGTTAAAGGAGTCTGCATTAAACGAGTCAGCGTTAAACGAGTCAGCGTTAAGGAGTCAGTGTTAAACGAGTCAGCGTTAAGGAGTCAGTGTTAAACGAGTCAGCGTTAACCGAGTCAGTGTTAAGGAGTCAGTGTTAAACGAGTCAGTGTTAAACGAGTCAGCGTTAACCGAGTCAGCGTTAAACGAGTCAGCGTTAAACGAGTCAGCGTTAAACGAGTCAGCGTTAAACGAGTCAGCGTTTCGTTTTAACGGATAAATTGTAACATATATGTTGGTTAATTTTAGCCGCCTTGTCTTACATGTGGTTAGTTTTGTAAGAAAAAAATGTATCAGGTTATTTTGCTTATTAAGTACATACTATGTGCTCGTTTACATATAACACTAACATATACTACCTGACACACACCTTTAACAAATACCCCCTAACATTTAACCCCTCACACATAACACACAAAGACTCCACACGTAGCCCACACATATTCCCACACTTAACCTTACAATACCTCACATATACCCCCACCAATACTTCACAAATACCCTCACACATATCCCCAGTCTTGCATTCCTTACAATAACCTAACACATACCTCCACACATACACCCACAATAACCCCACACATACTACGCTCACACACACCCCCAAGCATATCCCAACAGTGCCCACACAAACCCTCACACTTGCCTCAAACAAACCTTCAAACAAACCCTCACACACACCCCTCTCCCCCACCCCAGGCTTGAGTTAAATTCAACTTCTGGTCCCACACCCCACCGCCCCCCCCCCACCCCCACTGACCAGTCACTACTCAAACCAGGCTCTCTCGAGTCCTGCAGCAAGGCATCAGCCTCCAGGAGTCAGCGTATTGATCGCCACAGCGGACGTGATGGAGTCAGACGACTTGTTTCGTTTCGTCATGAGCTCCGATGACCACTGTCCAAGTTTAATCCCCTTTGTTGTGACCACTGTCCAGAGATCGATTAAGCCACTTGACCTTATCATATTGTGCGCCCCGGACACATCAGGGGAGGTTTGGACAGTACCCAGGAGAAAGAAGGGAGCTTATTTGGTGTCGTGTTTCTCTCCATGGGTCAAGAGTTGTCTTTCATAGTTACAGTTCTAACTGGTTTATTTTGTCTGACCAAAAAAAAATAATTAAATTTAAAAAAAATTAAGCTTAAAGTTAGCATGAAATGTAAGCTACACTTACATTATTTATAATGTAAGTGTGCATATATATTTTACCACTCACCAACTCCCACTCCCTTCCTCCATTTTTAGATATTTTATATTAACTTCGATTTTCTTCGTATGTTTCTTTCTGTGTGTGGGGTGCAAGATCTTCAGACGGCTAACTGACCCACTTCCCTTCAAACTATCGAGTTGAAGACTTTCTGTAACAGCGGCTCTCAACCTGTGGGTCGCGACCCCGTTGGGGGTCTCGCGACCCTTTCCCAGGGGTCGCCTAAGACCATATGAAAACACATATGCTCTACAGTTATGAAGTAGAAACAGAAATAATTTCATTGCTTTGGGTCGCCACAACATGAGAAACTGTATTAAAGGGTCGCGGCATTACTATCGCGGCATTACTAAGCTTGAGAATCGCTGTTCTGTAACACCAGACATCAACTTACCTAATGTTTTCACATTTTTTGCAAAGATCCGTAGGCGTCTTTTTGTTGAAATGTTTGTGTATATTACACGCTGCTGTAATTATGGTCACATCTATGAAGTGATATCTTTTATCCCATGGTATGAATGTTTTGACAACTTTTGCGGTGATGTGAAGAAGACTGCCTTTGTGGACCACCAGAGGTCAATTCAAGAACAAAAAAAATGTATGTGAAGTCCCCCCAGATGTTCCCCAACACTTCTTAGAAACTCCAGAAGAAGTACAGGAACGCCGTTCCTATGCAACACCACTGGTGGAAGACTATTCAATAATCAGAAGGTATGTGGTTCAGAAGACATTGATTGGCATTTTCGTGGTCAGGCTCAAAAGGAATCGTCTTGATTATACCATTACACGCTTTTTTTTGATGATTTGTATTGTGACAGTGTGGAAGAATTGTCTGTCGAGGAAGTTCCCATGTCGATGTTCTGTCTGTCGATGAAGTGTTCCTGTCAATGTTTTTTTGTTTTTTTTCTGTCGATGAATTTTCTGCTCATGAAGTTTCTGTCAATGAAATACCGTACATGAAATGTCTTGTCTCCTTTTTAACACTTATGCACAATTCAACTCTGATATAGACACATCCGCCATTTCTTTTCTCTTTGTGGCAAGGTGCCACTTATAGGAATAAGGTAATAAACGCTCCCAGCTGTGGGTAAAACCCAGGCTATTCTTAAAGACGTACACGCCCACTGAAATTGAAAGTATCAGAACGTTGAGTACTTTGCCCTTAACTCTTGTTTGGTCACCCATGCATGGCAAATGACCATCACTTGACCAACACATGTCCTACATCAGTCTGGTCCGCTGCGACCCGGTAAATTTTTTTTATATTGATACAGACGACTTGTAGCAAGCAACATTAGTTGTCAGTCATTTCATCGGTCTATCTTACCGCGTCGAAAGTAAAACGCATGCTTTAGCAATATTGCGTAGTGTACATTGTATTAAGTGTCTGTGATAGAAGCTTCCTCTACATTACTGATCATGTTAAGTAGTGTTCTATTTTAGTTACTTGCCAATCTCATTAAATGTAACCCTTAACAATGATATCGCCACATTTAAACACACTACCGCGTGCTATGTCTTGTATAGACTCCACGTGTGCGTGCGTACAACTAACAGCTATAATTTATATCAGTCTAGTTACACGTGCTGAAATGCGCATTGTCTCAAATAGGCTTAGCTTGTACACCAGTATCCGACTAACGATTATGCTTTAAGGCGCTCGAGTTAAACGTACGGACACGCGTTAAAATCTTAAATAAACCCAAGTGGGCGACCTTATCACTGTAATCGCCAAGCATTTAGAATTTCTAGGTTAACTCAATCATCGAGTACTTCAGGGTCTCCGTGTTTAAAAATAGCTGCGGGATAGCTGCGAACATAAATATATAGAGATTGCTCTGGGCGCCATCGCATCTCACACAGATTCGGGGCGCAAAACTGTGCACTACTCATATAGGATAAACACAACAGCATCATTTCTGTAATTATTACACATTATTAACGGGTTATTGTATTTGACCTTTGGAACCTCATGTTGAGTCTACTGTGATAATGAATCATCATTGCAGTCAACTTTATTAAACAACATGATTATGGCTCGTTATAAAAAATAAGTTTATTGCTAGTTATCTATGTTCAGCATACATTGGATAACCTATAAAATTAAAAAATTAAGAGTTGTCTTCATTGTTTATGGAATGAGTGTCATACTTTGGAAAACAAGTAAAACGTTTCTTATACAGAGTTATCCACCTTGTTTATTGCGAATTATATGTGCTTAGATGTTTGTGACTTTTGACTTTGAGTGACTTGTACTATACAATTATACCTTTTCAGATATTGTCCATTTTCTCTCTCTATTTTTTTTTAACATCCATTAAGAACAACAACAACAACATGTTGAAGTTAGTAAGACATTGAATGTTGAATTTGTATACTAAATTTAAAACTCATCACTGACAACTCGACACTGACCATTCGGCACTCACCACTCGGCACTCACCACTCGGCACTCACCACTCGGCACTCACCACTCGGCACTCAACACTCGGCACTCAACACTGCTGCATTGTAAAATAAAATTGGGGTTTCTCTTGTCGTTTCGCTGATTTTGTAAAAAAAAGTAATTTCCTCTTACGCAAAAAATTGTCTTCAAAATGTCTATCTTTTAATAAGCGACAAAAATTTTGTCGTTTTTTCTTGAAGCTGAATAGATTTTTGAGATTATATATCAGTGTTGACTTTATAAATTAAATATGGGTCAAATGAAGGGATGGTTGGGGGGGGGAGGGTGGTAACTTAAACCATTTTTTTTTTTTTTTAGAACAGGTTTTGTCAGAGAAGGCGCGTGCACACAAACGAAAGTTGAACGACCTCCGTTATCAGCCAGTCTGTCTATGAATCCCGTGTTGTGTTTGGCTGTATGTAAGTGGACGCCCACACAATGTTACTCTTAAAGTAGTAGTAGGCCACGCATTTGTAACGGCGGTAACCGGTCCGGACGGGAAGGTGGGCTGGCATCATCCGGTGTCCGACACACGGCATCCATGATCCAGTGTCTGACACAGGCAGACGTAACTGGTGTCTGACACACGGCAGCCATTATCCGGTGTATTACAAATGACAGGCGTAATCCGGTCTCGGACATACGACAGGCGTAATCCGGTCTCGGACAATTGGCAGGCGTAATTCTGTGTTTTTTTTTTTTTTTT
The DNA here is from genome assembly GCA_964017045.1 of Omphiscola glabra. Classification (NCBI taxonomy): domain Eukaryota; kingdom Metazoa; phylum Mollusca; class Gastropoda; family Lymnaeidae; genus Omphiscola; species Omphiscola glabra. The sequence goes on along the minus strand of OZ024794.1, from coordinate 28,780,486 downwards.
TTGCATTTTCAAACAAAAGCGAGATTAATCACCGTGTTAACATATGTTAGCTTCAAAAAAAAATTTAACACCTGCCCCCCCCCCCCCCACTTTTCCCCCCAATTCTTTACTTTCTGTTTTCAATATGATTACATTTATATCATAGGCCTACCTGATACACGGTATATTTATAATGATCATATGATGCTTTATACTACACGAATTGTTAGCCACACCACGACGAAAGAAGAAAAGAAAAAGAAATATATTTCCAATGAAATTCACCTTGGTCACTGTATTCGACGTCACAGCTCGCGCTCCTTCACGTGCGTACAATCGGCGCATGTTTTTCAATGTTGCTAACGGGCCGTGTAGAGCCAGAATTGCTTTGAACCGGTAGCGTCACACCAACTTGTAAAGAAGATTATCTTGTATAAAATATAGAGCTGTATCATTGTGGCTATGCCGACAATATGACTTTTGATTTCAGCAACAGCGTGTCGTGGTATTCAATCCGACCAAGACAAACAGTGGATCGATCCTGCAGCAGTGTTGATTACTGGACATCGACTCCAACTGATGTTGTGGAAATCCGTCTCCAGAGTTATGATATAAGAATCAAGGGAACCGATTACCAATGCTTCAAATTTAACGTTTCGCTCGTAGCCAGTATCGAATACATATCATTTTCGATTAGCATCGTGAAAACAACTTGAACTTCTCCTTTTATCAAACTCATCAAATGCATTCTTAGGGTCTGAGGTCACTTCTGGTCCCCTGTCTTACCCCTTCTCTCTCTCACACACACTCTCTCTCTGCCTATCTCCCCCTTCATCTCTGTCTATCTATATCATATATATATATATCCATCTCCCTTTCTCCCCCTCTTTCTCTCGTTACCCCCTCTCACTATATCCGGGTGGATGGGACCCATTAACCATGGGATGTCAATTCATCCAAGAGAAGGTAAACTCTGAAATCAAACCCAGAGATGGAGTCCCGTAGGCGGTATGCCATTAACACAATGAAAACCCCGACAACTCCTGCGACGTAGAACGCAAAAAGAACAAAGTGAAATACATGAGGCGCATTGCTGGTCATCTACTGCATCTCCCGGTCTATTTCCAGTCGTCTTGACCAAGTCTTGCCATTGGATAAAATAGGCAAGGAAGAGAGGGTGAGGCTGACGAATTGAACAATCCCCCCCCCCCCCCGCACACATACACTTTAAACAAAATACTTCTCAAGTTGAAAAATCCCCTGGTCATCTTCGCGTTCGTAGGACGAACTACAACAATATATATCACCCCTTCACTCATTCCCCCTCTCTATATATCGCCATTTTCTCTCTATTGCTCTTTATCTCTAACTCTTTCTCTCTCTTTCTCCCTACTACCCACACATGCACAGACACATGTACACATACGCATGCACATACACAAAAACTCAAGGCCGCCCACGGTGACACAAGCCCCCCCCTCCCATACAGACACACATACGCACTCAACACCCATCCACTTATACCACCCCACACACACACCTCCCAAACGCGAGGATATTCATATCGTATCCGCCGGGATGATAAAAATCGTGTAATATATCTAGCTATCCAGGATGTGACGCGACTCTATCATATTTAGATTACCCCCGCTATGGCCTCGTCTACTGAACTTATAACCAAAACTTTTCACTCGTACAGCCCTCCTACCCATTTTTGCTTTGCACACATTTTTCTTATTTCCAAGAGACACCATCCCCGCTTGTAAATACACAATGATAGAACATTCTCCCCTCTAAAAGTCAGTTTTTCTATTCTCTCCACACACAAACCCCTTCCCAGTTTTCTATCTCTAACTTCACGCGGGTTTCCCTCCGAATACCATCACCCCATCTTCTCAACTTCTGAAACGTTGTTTTGTTTCCAGTCACTATCTGAATATTCAGGTGGCTCGTCCTAACACATTATTTTTTTTGTTCTAAGAAACTCTTTGCAACCACTCACATTTAATATATCAACTTAATTAAACAACACACACGTATATATGAATGAATGAAGAATTTCAATATTTTTTCGTAACTGAATGAGAACCCATGGAGCGAATACCGGGCCGGTCAGTCAGGTACAGGTATGCGTGCCCTCGGTTTAAGCTATTTCCGAGCCCCATCGAAAGAACCATCTTGTTTACTCATCACTCAACAATGATACTGTTCGTCGAAAGGATCTCATTTCGCACACCTAGCACCCCGCTAATTTCGGGACACATCCCAAACATGAACAATGTGCACGGGCTATTTAAAATAATCTGTACCCCTTTCAACGTCACGTAAACCCTGCGTCCACCGTCACCCCACCACCCCATCGTTCACCCCAATGACAAACACGAGGGTGCACTCGCTTCAACATTGGGAATGCCCTGTCTAGAGATATCCAATACAAGGTATTCATTAACCTTTGACCCCGGTGTTGCGTTCCAGACGTAACCCAATAAATATTAAATGGTTCCCTAGGAACCAGATCGCCTCCCTGTTTGGGGTGGGTGGGGGGGGGGGGGGCAGGTAGGCAGGTGACTCCATGATAAGCCTTTTTGATCGATATCTCTGTGAAATTTAACAAGTAATTCGGGGTGGGCCGGTGGGCCGGTGGGCCGCACCTTTTATTATTTTATCTCGACCGTGTTATCCTATCAGTAATTTAGAAGCAATCGTCTGCCAGTTATTGACATTAAAGAGAATTTTAACCCTCCTCCTCCCTTATCTTATAACGGCAGTTGAGTTTCAACAAGCACGCAGGCGTACACGCAGACGTACACGCAGACGTACACCTCAAACTCAATTCAACTCAGAAGTGGCAAAAAATGGGCATGCGCTGGTTCTCATCCCACAGCTCTACAGACCCTGCTACCGAATCAAATTGTTTTTTTAAGTATTCAATATTCCTCGCCCTCCCCCCTCTTCCTTCCCCAATTATTTTTTTTTTAAAAGTTAATATATTTGTTTATCGATATGGAAAACAAATCATAAATATGTTTGATTTCGATCGACAAAAAATCTCTAAACGATGCAGGTGTAGTTTCGCCATCACATGAAGTGTCGCTCAGATGTAACGTTCATGTGTTGGATGTTACATAACGTTACTCGGTCTCACAACATGTAATCTGTTTCAAGATTTGTCTTGTTGGGTTGACAATGCGTAACAGGTTACCGGAAATTTGATCGAAAGAAATTTCATCGACGGAAAATTGATCGATGGTAATTTGATCGAATGGAAATTTGGTCGAATTTTTTTTTCAGTTCAGACGTTAAAATGTTCGTCAAATTTCTTTTTGAACGCACTATACTATGTAGTAAAACAAAATAATGCGTTCAAAAAGAAATTTAACGCAAAATTTTAACGTATAAACTAAAAAAAACGATTCGACCAAATTTCCGTTCGATCAAATTTCCGTCGATCAATTTTCCGTCGACGAAATTTCTTTCGATCAAATTTCCGGATACGTGCGTAACAATGGATACGTGCGTAACAATGGATACGTGCGTAACAATGGACTGAAAACCAGCATATATAGCAAAAGCGATACCAACGCTAGTGATATTAACAATATTCAACTTTATTATTTATGTAAAAAATACAAGATCAAATAGACAGGAATAAAAGTTATATTAACGTACAGCTTAGCTATGGTGCTGGGTGGCCGGCTGGTCTAAACTGAGCGAATCTCAAGTGGATGGTCAGATCTCAAGTTGATGGTCAAATCTCAAGTTGATGGTCAAATCTCAAGTTGATGGTCAAATCTCAAGTTGATGGTCAGATCTCAAGTTGATGGTCAAATCTCAAGTTGATGGTCAGATCTCAAGTTGATGGTCAAATCTCAAGTTGAGGGTCAAATCTCAAGTTGAGGGTCAGATCTCAAGTTGATGGTCAACTCTCAAGTTGATGGTCACATCTCAAGTTGATGGTCAGATCTCAAGTTGATGGTCAGATCTCAAGTTGATGGTCAGATCTCAAGTTGATGGTCAGATCTCAAGTTGATGGTCAGATCTCAAGTTGATGGTCAGATCTCAAGTTGATGGTCAGATCTCAAGTTGATGGTCAGATCTCAAGTTGATGGTCAAATCTCAAGTTGATGGTCAAATCTCAAGTTGATGGTCAAATCTCAAGTTGATGGTCAAATCTCAAGTTGATTGTCAGATCTCAAGTTGATGGTCAAATCTCAAGCCCAATCCCCCACCAAGCAAAAACATCACTAGCATGGGATGGGACTCGTTAACCTTGGACGGCAACTCTCTCTAAGAGAAGGCAACTCTGAATTCAACACCGGAAATGGAGTCCCTTAGTCGGACATGATTAGTACAATGTAACATTCCGACAACTCTTGCGACGCCACTGGTGGACGGATGGATGCCAGCAACAAAAGTTAGTGAAAATCAATGTTTCTCGAAAAATACAAATAACTAGATATGGCCCGCCAAACAATGGCGACAGTAATGCGTGAACTTCCCATCTACTAAAGTTATACTTAAACAAAACATGAACTCAAGTAACGCACATTTAAGAATCCCAATTTTTGCTACGTCTTTTTCACATTTTTTCTTTCACGCCCATGAACTATAATAATATATTTCTGATGTCCCAACCACTTTTAAAGCTAATATTTTTTTACACCATACTTAAATTGAGACGATTTCATGTTCCGAAAAGAAAATATTACGCACCAAACGCAGTTGCGTTATATAAAAAAAAGGATTTACCGTTGTTACCGGGAATAATATTTTGCGCGCTATTGAACTTATTATTGAGTCATACTTTCTTTCAAATATTTAGAATTATTTTTAATATACTCTCAACACCAAATGCGCTGATTAGCAAGCAGTCAACGAGTCACACCAGAAGCGTAATTATTAGAGATTAATATAGACACACACACACACAACAAGTGTAAAATCGTCCAAGTCTCGCAAGTCTCGTGTAAAGGAAATCTATAAGATCTCTGGCTGAGAAAGCTGCCGGCTTATTTATTGGGAGGAAGTTGGATCCCCCAACAAATACAATTCTAGAAATTGCATTATCCGGGCGCATTCTCTACCTTCCGTTTAGAATATTTTTGAACGTAAACATTTTCCCTATCAAGGGAGGGGTTGTTGATGGTAGAGCACTACACATTTAATCGATGACGTCATTATAAAACTGCAGTTCTACGTTGAAGCGACATGGTCGGTATCAAAACCGAACAGAAAGATTTATACTCCATTGAAATTAATGTGGAAATAGATATTGATGATCTTATGTGTAAGAACAGACGTTTTAAAGACAATGACTTCGTGTAATTACCACTAAACGATTATCTACCACTAAACGGATAATCGTAAAACCCCTTTGCATACGAGAGGTTTCACATCAATAGTTGTTCAGGCGGGACTGGGATAAGGAGGCCTATACGAGTTTGATTTGCTTGGTTTAAAACTTCTTACAGATTTAAAAAAAAAAAGAAATGCCAAGCGGCAATCAGAAATATCAATACATAAGTTAAACTTGAGGGGACACAACTTCAAAGAAATTCAACAGTCTATTTTTTTTACACCAAACTGTTACGTTTCTTTTTGAGGTCAAATTCGTAAATTTTTTGGCTAAAATTCTATTTCGTATTTAGCTTGCAAAAAAAAAAACAATAAAAAATTATAAAAATTATAAAAATTCACATGTGTATGCCGGTCTGCTGTCCTAACATCACTGGCTTACACAAATTCGTTTTTAAAACGAGAGCTTGGGGTTCGAGAGGGTGGGGGTGGCGTCTGGGAGTGAGGAGGGGAAATTAGGGGAATTAAAATGTACCCACACCCCTTATCATGTGCATTCTGAAATCACTGCGAAAAATATAGCTACTTTCACGGTAATTCAAAATATGTTATTGACAATTACTTTCAGCAACTTGTTTTCCATTTAACGTTCACTTCTAGTTGATGAAACACAAGGGTTGGGCACGAGGGTTGGAAACGAGAGTTGGACACGAGGGTTGGACACGAGGGTTGGACACAAGGATTGAACACGAGGGTTGGACACGAGAGTTGGACACGAGGATTGGATACAAGGGTTGGACACGAGGGTTGGGCACAAGGGGTGGATGGGAGACAATCTGGAGAAACAGTGGCGTAGCCAGGGTTAGTGCCGCCCGGGGCGGTGCACAATGTTCGCCGTCCCCTTTCCACAAAAATTCTGCAGTTGGCAAAAAAAGCCGCCCCTCCATGTAGAGAAAAAAGTACAACCTGTCGTGGACCCTCCCCCCCCCCCCCATTTTTTTCCCCCGCATCCTCTTCATACGCCTCTGGGAAGAAATCTAGATAAGTTCGTCAACCAGTTGCCTTCACTAAGCTAATGAAGCCGTAGACCGGGGAAGTTGGAAATCAATTGTGTCCGGATATACTTTCACGGCGTAGGAGGAACTAAGACTGACCAATGATTTGTGGCAGTGCGATCATCCCTGAATTTTTTGTTTTAAAGTGTAAAAGGTTTATAAAAATAAAATGTTTCTTAAGTTTTAAAAATATTTTTAAAAGGGGACACATTGGATGACACTTTGGACGACACATTGGACGATACATTGGACGACACATTGGACGACACATTGGACGACACATTGGACGACACATTGGACGACACATTGTACGACACATTAGATGACACATTGGACGACACATTGGACGACACATTGAAAGACACATTGGATGACACATGGATGACATATTGCTATGACAAAGTGTATTCTCTGTAGGCGGATGTGCGGCTCAAACTATTGTTCTGAAATCCCGTACAGCGCACTGGCAACATGCCGCATGAACCGGACAGTACCAAGCGACACATGCTGACCCCACAGGACTCGCCCACAGGACTCACCCACAGGACTCGCCCACAGGACTCGCCCACAAACTTCTTTTGAGTCTCGAAACCGCATTGTAGGACATTCATGGTTTCAAACTGGAAGATCTTATAACACTCGTGTCATTTCGTGAAAGAAAAAAGAAATGAGACCCTACAAGCTAATATCTTCAATATTTAAAAGGCAAACAATTTATAGAATATTTAGCCCGTCATAGTGGGGCGTAATGAAAACATCATGAGGATCACTGGTCTACGTCCGGTTTTCGCACTCCAGCTTACGTGGCACACGCCTGCCCGGTCGGGGGGGGGGGGGGGGAGGGAGGGGTTATGGTCATTTTTGGAAGTGTCTACAAATACTCTGAATTATTGGGCCACAAATACATTGTCGTGTTTGCCAGTCTTAAAATGGATTCTGCATATATTTCTTTTTTCTGTGGCACAACCTAATCAGGCCCTCTACTCCGTACTCTGCTCTTCTTCTGTCACCTTTGACCTTTACCAGTTCACGTATGTAAAAAAAGGTGGAAAAGACCGAGGGATCACGCGGACCGCATAAGGTTTAGATTTATTTTTATGTTACTAATTTGTAAACTATTTTAGATTACACTTGACAAACAATTACATTAACCTGCTGTTACCAAAAAAAAAGGGGGGGGGGAAGGATTTGTAAGATGAAATAAAAAAGGGGTGGGGGTGCGGAAGTGGCTCAGGGATGTGTGTTGTACTGGTGGAGTAGACGTCTTAAAGGAAGTGGCTCAGAGATGTGTGTTGTACTGTGGAGTAGCCGTCTTTAAGGAAGTGGCTCAGAGATGTGTGTTGTACTGGTGGAGTAGCCGTCTTTAAGGAAGTGGCTCAGGGATGTGTGTTGTACTGGTGGAGTAGCCGTCTTTAAGGAAGTGGCTCAGGGAAGTGTGTTGTACTGTGGAGTAGCCGTCTTTAAGGAAGTGGCTCAGAGATGTGTGTTGTACTGGTGGAGTAGCCGTCTTTAAGGAAGTGGCTCAGAGATGTGTGTTGTACTGTGGAGTAACCGTCTTTAAGGAAGTGGCTCAGGGATGTGTGTTGTACTGGTGGAGTAGCCGTCTTAAGGAAATGGCTCCCCTTGTTTTCGACATCTATCGCCTGACCTGACATCCGGTACGCAAAGGGATGGATAAGGAGCTGATAACACAGCTAAGTCTGATATTTATAGCCACGCCCTCGTGACCCCTGGAGGTGGAAGGTCAAAGTAAGATGTGTATAGATTTATTTTTGCATACGTTCTTATATCTTACCCAGCAGTGGATTATTTTCTCTGTGTTTTTGCCAAGGAATTCGATGGACGCCGCCGCGAACATTTGGAAAGGATTTCAACTGGAGACATTCGGAAGTGAGGGCTGGACACAGTCAACTGGAGACATTCGGAAGTGAGGGCCGGAGTCAGTCAACTGGAGACATTCGGAAGTGTTGGCTGGACTCAGTCAACTGGAGACATTGGAAGTTTGGGCTGGACTCAGTCAACTGGAGACATTGGAAGTTTGGGCTGGACTCAGTCAACTGGAGACATTCGGAAGTGAGGGCTGGACTCAGGAGATCCCGACTGTCAGATAAACTGTCAGGGAAATTATCCAAATCAATTGTAATAGATGCTTGTGGTGACTTAAGTGACTGTCACACAATCTCCGTGACGTGACTGTCACACAATCTCCGTGACATGACTGTCACACGATCGCCGTGACATGACTGTCACTAAATCACCATGACATGACTGTCACACACGCCATAACATTACTGTCATACACACACCATAACATTACTATCACATACACCATAACATTACTGTCACACACACCATAACATGTCTGTCACACAATTCATAACAACACTGTCACACAACCCATAACATGACTGTCACACAACCCATAACATGTCTGTCACACGATCCATAACATGACTGTCACACAACCCATAACATGTCTGTAATACAATCCATAACATGTCTGCCACACAACCCATAACATGTCTGTAATACAATCCATAACATGTCTGTCATACAATCCATAACATGTCTGTCACACAACCTATAACATGACTGTCATACAATCCATAACATGTCTGTCATACAATCCATAACATGTCTGTCATACAATCCATAACATGTATGTCACACAATCCATAACATGTCTGTCACACAACCCATAACATGACTGTCATACAATCCATAACATGTCTGTCATACAATCCATAACACGACTGTCACACAATCCATAACATGTCTGTCACACCATCCATAACATGAGTTTCTTATACTCCAAGCTTGGCTGTTCAGGGGAAGTGTTTGTTACGTCATATGCATTACATCCCACTCACACCCAGTACCAGGTTCCCAAACATTTTCTATTGCATCCTTGATCAAATCTCCCATCCCAAGGTCACCTTGCCTTTTAAAACTAATTAAACAAAGGGGACTCCCCCAACCATCTCTAATGACCGCTCTTACCACAGAACGATGACAAGCGAAACGTACTTGGTTATTTCTCACATTTACCTGGAAGTTGCAATTGTTTAACTCAGGGGTTCTTAACCTTTCTTGCAACAACGTTCCCCAGCGCATTGATATATATATATATATATATATATATATATATATATATATATATATATATATGTATATATATAAATTCAAATAAAGCAGATTTTGTCGGGTCTTCCCGCACCCACTGCCTGCCGATCCCCAGTGGGTGCCGGGACCATCGTTTAGAAATGTCACAACGCGACCCCGCTTCCCACTCAACAGCAGCTTTTGTAAGTTCCACCTTGTGGTGCGACTCCACAACAGAAAACCACTAACCCGCCACACAATCACATTGTTTGGAACAACCCTTTACAATCCCATTTCACACAGCATTAACCTGTGGCACAACTTCACAATTCCACACCGATAATGCCACCCTCTGGTACAACTCCACATTTCCACCCCACTGCAACACACACTACAGTATAGCGCAGTGGTTCTCAACCTGTGGGTCGCGAGCCCTTTGGGGGTCAAACGCACCTTTCAAAGGGGTCGCTTGGGACCATCGGAAAACACATATACCCTAAAGTTATGGAGTAGCAACGGAAATAATTTTGTGGTTGGGGGTCGCCATGACATGAGAAAATATATTAAAGGATCGCGGCATTAGAAAGGATGAGAACCACTGGTATAGAGCATGAACTCTTTGTACTCACGGCTGCACTGTTTTTAATGCACAATTGATAAACGGGAGTAGCTGGTTGATATGCCGTCTTCACTGCCCCGCCCCTGATACAAAACGTTACGAAGTACATTGAAACAGGAGTTCATTTTTCTTTTACCATATCTCGGTCCTGCAGCCAGGGACGTCATTTGGGTAGGGGAGAGCGGGGCATTTGCCCCCCCCCACTCACCTTTGAATTTGCAGGTTTTATTAAATAGCTATGTACTGTGGCGCCTCCAGTAATAAACAACTTAACAAGCCGACCAAGTTTTGGTCCTACCCCCCCCCACCCAACTTGAAAAAACCTGAAATGACGCCCCTGTCTGCAGCATCTATCGCAGCAGAGATAACCGCATTGGAATGCGATACACGAGCCATAGATTTTTATACTTGTCAAATATTAAGTTAATAGATGGTAAAAATGGCCGATCGCTTGTTGACCAAGTAAATTCCTCGAAATCAGATACTCTCCAACCGCTCGAAATCAGATACTCTCCAACCGCTTGGAGCAGCGCATTCACTTTGTTATTTTATGTTTAAAATAATACTTTTACCCAAAGAAATTCCTTACAGTGTCTTTATTACCCGAGAGGTCAAGGCAGTGGCGTAGTGAGGGGGGGGCAAGGGGGGCATCATGCCCCGGGCGCTACTCACAAAGGGGCGCCAAATGGTATATTTTATTATAATATTGTATGTTTTTCGAATAGGGGGGGGCGCTAAAAAGGTATTGGGGGCGCTAAAAAGGTATTGTGCCCAGGGCGCGTGTTAAGCTCGCTACGCCACTGGGTCAAGGGTCAACACGTTTGATATTCTTGAAGGTAATGTGGAAGCAATGGGTGGGCAAAAAAAAAAAATGGGTTAATGACGTCAGCAGAAGCCGTTACACCTGCTCAGAGCAATTTATGTTATCATTGCTTGAAGCTCGTGCGTTGAACGCGCGGTCTCTGACGGCGGGTATCCTTCTCGTGTTTTTAATTTATGTTGTATGTCAACAGGAAACGGTGCCTATTATGTACGATTTAACATATTGCGATAAGAACAAAAAAAATCTAGCTGAAATAATCGGAGCTATGTGACAGTTTTGTTTGCTATTCACATGTAAGCATTTGTGATTCCCCCCACCTCCCCGACCCATCCACTCCCGAAATAACAACTTTTCAATTAATAATTTAAAAAAGCAACCCAGAGTTCAAAGAAACACATACATTTGAACATAGTGCAGATTCTGATGTTTGGTGACACTTTCAAAATTATTGTCTTAAACATTTAGTTAATTGTCGAGAATTGAAGGAAATCACGCAATTGTATAAGGATCGGTTCACACGATCAAATTTTCCTTCGAGCATTTGATGCAATTCATGTATGAAGCCTTGTCACAATTTTCAAATTACTATTTGAACAAATTCCCCCCCCCCCCCACAAAAAAAAAGAAACCACGCACAAAATAGTTGCGTTCAAACAACAATTTGACGCGAAAATTGATCGTGTGAACTGACGCTTATGCGTCATATTCATAAGCTCATCGTCGAGGTCTGACACTAACCCCCCCCCCCCCCCACATCAAATGATTGTGGTCAGCCAGATGATGACCATCCTTTGACCCAGCCTGAGAGGCGGAGCAACAAGTTTCGGGCATCCAGTACAGAGACGCTATAAATTCTGGGGGGTATGTTCTAACCACCCCCCCCTCCACCAACCCCTCTTCGCAGGCATCGCCTTCACTTAATAAACTGTCCAGGGACATTAACAAAGCATTTATTTACACGAGGGAAAAAAACAAAAGAAAGAAGATAAAACGGAATTATTCCGATGCCGGGATTTAGCTTTATTAAGAAAAACTCAATGATTCTAGAGATCTGAGAGTGATGAGAGGGTGGCGAAGAATTGGGGAGGGTGAGATGAGGGTAGTGAGGGGGAGGGGAGGCTGATCGACAGGGGAGGTAGTTTCAGGGCGGTGGAGAAATTTGTGGCATCGTGTGACGCGGTTCATGTCAAGCACCCGGTTACCCCTGGATCAAGCGGCGCAACCAGTAAATTCTCCCCAGAAACACGAACCAGTTCAACATTTTTTGGACAATAATACAGATCCGGAGGAGGGGGCAGTGCCATGGACAGTTGTACAGATCCGGTGGAGGGGGCAGTGCCATGGACAGTTGTACAGATCCGGAGGAGGGGGCAGTGCCATGGACAGTTGTACAGATCCGGAGGAGGGGGCAGTGCCATGGACAGTTGTACAGATCCGGTGGAGGGGGCAGTGCCATGGACAGTTGTACAGATCCGGTGGAGGGGGCAGTGCCATGGACAGTTATACAGACCTGGAGGAGGGGGCAGTGCCATGGACAGTAATACAGATCCGGTGGAGGGGGCAGTGCCATGGACAGTTTTACAGACCGGGAGGAGGGGGCAGTGCCATGGACAGTTATACAGACCTGGAGGAGGGGGCAGTGCCATGGACAGTTGTACAGACCCGGAGGAGGGGGCAGTGCCATGGACAGTTGTACAGACCTGGAGGAGGGGGCAGTGCCATGGACAGTTATACAGACCCTGAGGAGGGGGCAGTGCCATGGACAGTTATACAGATCCGGAGGAGGGGGCAGTGCCATGGACAGTTATACAGACCCTGAGGAGGGGGCAGTGCCATGGACAGTTGTACAGACCTGGAGGAGGGGGCAGTGCCATGGACAGTTATACAGACCCTGAGGAGGGGGCAGTGCCATGGACAGTTATACAGATCCGGAGGAGGGGGCAGTGCCATGGACAGTTATACAGACCCTGAGGAGGGGGCAGTGCCATGGACAGTTGTACAGACCTGAATGAGGGGGCAGTGCCATGGACAGTTATACAGACGTGGAGGAGGGGGCAGTGCCATGGACAGTTATACAGACCTGGAGGAGGGGACAGTGCCATGGACAGTTATACAGACGTGGAGGAGGGGGCAGTGCCATGGACAGTTATACAGATCCTGAGGATGGGCAGTGCCATGGACAGTTTTACAGACCCGATGGAGGGGGCAGTGCCATGGACAGTTACAAACATGGAGGAGGGGGCAGTGCCATGGACAGTTATACAGACCCTGAGAAGGGGGCAGTTCCCTGGACAGTTATACAGACCTGGAGGAAGGGGCAGTGCCATGGACAGTTATACAGACCCTAAGGAGGGGGCAGTGCCATGGACAGTTGTACAGACCTGGAGGAGGGGGCAGTGCCATGGACAGTTATACAGAACTGGAGGAGGGGGCAGTGCCATGGACAGTAATACAGACCCGGAGAAGGGGGCAGTGCCATGCACAGTTGTACAGACCTGGAGGAGGGGGCAGTGCCATGGACAGTTGTACAGACCCTGAAAGGGGGCAGTGACATGGACAGTTGTACAGACCCTGAAAGGGGGCAGTGCCATGGACAGTTGTACAGATCCGGGGGAGGGGGCAGTGCCATGGACAGTTGTACAGATCCGGTGGAGGGGGCAGTGCCATGGACAGTTATACAGACCCGGAGGAGGGGGCAGTGCCATGGACAGTTATACAGACCTCGAGGAGGGGGCAGTGCCATGGACAGTTATATAGAACTGGAGGAGGGGGCAGTACCATGGACAGTAATACAGACCTGGAGGAGGAGGCAGTGCCATGCACAGTTGTACAGACCTGGAGGAGGGGGCAGTGCCATGTAGTCACGATAAAACCAATTATTTAAATGTGTTCACTCCCTAAAAATGGGCATTTTAAAAAATTATTCACTCCAGCAGTGGTTGCTATAGAAACAGATATGCAAATAAAAACATGGTTTTCGGTGTAACTCACTTTACGGCCAGAGTTCTTGCAGGATGTCCGGTATCAAAGAGCGGGGCAGCTGGGGACATCTTTGGTGCTCTGTTCATAGAGACGGGTTACCGCAGATGTGAACATAGTCGTACAGTCGGGACGTGACAATGCATGCGAACAGAGATGTGACCATGAATGTGACCATAAATGTGACCATGGATATGACCATAGATGTGACCATTAATGTGTCCATGGATGCAACCAGAGATGTGACCATGGATGCGACCATAGATGTGACCATTAATGTGTCCATGGATGCAACCATAGATGTGACCATGGATGTGACCAGATATGGTCCAAGGTTGCAACCAGAGATGTTCCATGGATGCGACCAGAGATGTGAACGTGGATGTGAACTTAGGTTGGGAACCACTGTAGCTCCTTCAGTTATTAAACATTTAGGTGAGTTTTGTGTTTTGTTTTTCACACTTCATGGGTCAGGGGGAAAGGTTTGAGAATTTATTTAAATGAGAGACTGATTGGATGGGAGTTATCTCTCCTGAAGAGTAGACTAAACGGAAGTGACAGATCGAAAGTTGGGAAATTGAGGCGAGAGGAGTGGGTGGCAGGACAGAATAGTGGAATTAAAGTGTACAAAATAAAATTGAGGCAAAATATAGAGGTGTAAGAAAACTGCTTCATAGGCGCGCGCACACACACACACACCTAGAGATAGGAAGGTGGAGAAAGATGTTCAGAGAGAGAGAGAGAGGGAAAGGGGGAGAGAGTAGATGGATGGAGAGGTAGAAATAAAGAAAAGGTAAGACATATTTAGATGAAAAGAGAAAGGAATAGAGAGAAGACGACAGACAATAATCAGACTACCTTAGAGAGACATAGTCCGAAATAATAAGAGAGACGGCGAGAGGAAGAATAAGAGAGAACAAAACTACACATGTAGAAAGAGAGAGAGGGAGGGAGAGAGAGAGAGGGAGGGAGGGAGAAGGGGGAGAGGGAGGGAGAGAGAGAGGGGAGGGAGGGAGATAAAGAGAGGTAGGGAGTGAGGATGAGAGAGGGAGTGATGGAGGGAGAGAGAGAGGGAGGGAGATAGAGTGGAGGAGGGAGGAAGGAAAAAGCTAGAGAGTAGTTCAACTCTATGACTAGACGGCACAGCAGGACACCCAGAAGTGATTGATTTAACTTGAAATTTAGTTTAAATTGAATTTCCTCTTCCTCAATCACACGTGGGATCGTGGGGTTTGTGGGGGGAGGTGGGGGGGGGGGGTCCAACAAGGAACGGTGACCGGGATCGGGATCGCTTATTGGATCTGGCTTTAGAACAAGATGGGGCACATGAGATTCTGAGAATAGAAAGATTTCCACTGACCGTTCACGTCCAAACCCGCAGCGATTGCTTCTCGGCAAGGTTAACAGATCCTTTTGCCAGGCATTGACCGCCGTCTTGTGACCTGTTGGATAATGTCTCTTATGTCGCTTCTTGACTGCTAACGACTGTCAGCACAAATTACGCCATTGGACATTGGACTAAATAGCTCCCCGTCCCCCCCCCAACATCCACCATTCCCCACCCCCAACTCCTTCCGTCATGTCAATGTCTGTGTTCTATGTGAATTGGGCCCGTAATGAGGCGGAAATGGTAAGGACATTTAGGTAACGAGTTGGTCTTCAGAGACGGCTTACACCAACAAGACGAACTCATAAAGACGTCTGTTCACAGAGTCCGGTGCATAAAGACGTCTATGTAATGAGCCGGGCTTTTAAGTAGGCGGTTAAGCGTGTAACGAAATGGTCTCAATGACGTGTCTATGTCCGGCGCTAACAATATGGAGACGTCTGGCCGATGAGCCGGATGACTAAATAAGTTTGTATAAACAGCCAGTTAAAGTCGTCTGTGTAAAGAGGCAGGCGTATAAAGTGAGAGACATAGTGAGAGAGAGATAGAGATAGAGAGTGAGAGAGGACGGAATAAAGAGATAGATGGATGGATAGATAGACAGATAGATAGACAGATAGATAGACAGATAGATAGATAGATGGATAGATACATAGATACATATATACGTTAGATAGATTGATAGAGAGATCCATCTGTACGTGGAGCAAGGGTCTCGTGATCATTCCATCTGCATGTGGGGCAAGTGCCTCGTGATCATTCCATCTGTACGTGTAGCAAGGGTCTCGTGATCATTCCATCTGCATGTGTGGCAAGTGCCTCGTGATCATTCCATCTGCACGTGGGGCAAGTGCCTCGTGATCATTTCATCTGCACGTGGGGCAAGTGCCTCGTGATCATTCCATCTGTACGTGTAGCAAGGGTCTCGTGATCATTCCATCTGCATGTTGGGCAAGTGCCTCGTGATCATTCCATCTGCACGTGGGGCAAGTGCCTCGTGATCATTCCATCTGCATGTGGGGCAAGTGCCTCGTGATCATTCCATCTGCATGTGGGGCAAGTGCCTCGTGATCATTCCATCTGTACGTGTAGCAAGGGTCTCGTGATCATTCCATCTGCATGTGGGGCAAGTGCCTCGTGATCATTCCATATGCACGTGGGGCAAGTGCCTCGTGATCATTCCATCTGCATGTGGGGCAAGTGCCTCGTGATCATTCCATCTGCACGTGGGGCAAGTGCCTCGTGATCATTCCATCTGCATGTGGGGCAAGTGCCTCGTGATCATTCCATCTGTACGTGTAGCAAGGGTCTCGTGATCATTCCATCTGCACATGGGGTAAGGGTCTCGTTATCATTCTATCTGCACCTGGGGTAAGGGTCTCGTGATCATTCCATCTGCACGTGGGGTAAGGGTCTCGTGATCATTCCATCTGCACGTGGGGTAAGGGTCTCGTGATCATTCCATTTGTACTTGGAGCAAGTGTTTCGTGATCATTCCATCTGTATGTGGAGCAAGGGTCTCTTCTAAACAACAATCGTTTATTCATCGATTTATTTAATTGGAAAATTGGATATTTAAGTGATGAAACTGGTCAATCGAAGGTTCGATCAGTTAATTGAACCCCAGATTAATTATTGCAGGACTTCTAAATCTAACTTCTAGTTCGAGGGGAGGCAGGGAAACAAAAATCAATATTTATTGGAGCGGAAAAGGAGCAAAACTGTAAAGTCAGGGGACGCAGTGATTTTAAGAAAGGGCAACCAGGCAAAGAATTTACGCATCAACCCAGTCTTCAAAACGTTGCAATTTAAGACGCATGTAAAATTATGCTAATATAAATTTTACATACATATAAAACTTGTATTCTTCTTAAAATTTATTTAGCTGTTCATTTTTTTTTTAAAGAATGGAATGTACTGGAATGTGTATCACTTTAAAAAAAAAAAAGATTTACATTGCACACATATCACCGACCCACAGTTTTCACCATTCAGAACGCAATTTAAATGGAGCTTAACCATTGGCAATCTACAAGATTCTTCCATCGGCCAATGCACAGGGATGCGTGCCTCGCGGGAATTAATTGAAGAACTTTTACTGTAGCTGATATTTGATCACTATCAAATTTGTCAGCCATTGATTGCTCCTACAACCGAAAACTGTTACGAACGGTCACCCCAGCACAGACGAAACTAGTACACCATTATACGATGTGTCGAAAACATGACATCATTCCTATGATGTCTCGATGACGTCATTCATTCAATTTTTCAAACAAAGACAAGCGTCCCTGGTTTATTTACTAAATGAAAATATTTTTAAAAAAAAACCAATGACGTATAATATCGAAAATCAATTTAACGGAGTTGAAGTGTGTAACAGAACGTAATCAACCAGATGATTTGTTACAAAGTTACTGCCTGCTGTAAAATAGAAAGACCGCCATTCTGATGTGCTAGGTCTGTACCAAAAAAGTCTCCTGGCTCAGCTTTTTTTCTTGTGGAACCGGGGTCAGGGCAGCGCGCGGGGTCGGTGTGTGTGTATGTGTGTGTGTGTGGGGGGGTGATGTCATTCTTAGAATTTATGTGAGAAATATTGATAAATCTTGCAGACGGCAAGAATCTCCAGGGCCTCAAACGTTTTGGCTGCTCTCAAACATTAGCTTCAGACGCCTCTATGAACAAAACGAAAAACAGTAAAAATAAAGGGATGATAGAAATCAATTATGTTTTTTTTTTTTCTGGGAGCGAGTGATGTGTTTAGCTGTGCGAGGAATGAAATGTGTTTAGCTGTGCGAGGAATGAAATGTGTTTAGCTGTGCGAGGAATGAAATGTGTTTAGCTGTGCGAGGAATGAAATGTGTTTAGCTGTGCGAGGAAAGAGGTGTTTAGTTGTGCGAGGAAAGAAGTGTGTCTTGCAGTGCGAGGAATGAAATGTGTCTAGCTGTGCGAGCAAGGAGATGTGTCTAGTTGATCGAGCAAGGACATGTTTAAACTGTGCGAGGAAAGACATGTGTCCAGCAATGTGAAGCAAGAGACGTGTCTTACAGTGCGAGGCAAGACATGTGTCTAGCAGTGGGATTAAAAATGTATAGGACAACTTTTAAAACTAATAATTCCTATAAAGTAAAACCATCCAAGAAAATTGAGACGACCAACGCACATAAGATCTTGAAATGAATTAATTTTTTTTAGTTATTCTTTAAAAAAGGATTACGGCGCGTTGCTGAGAAAATATATTTTACAACTATTTTCACCATAACGAAATCTCCAGTCTAACCGCTTGTATAAGACACATCTTCCCGTATTTGTATAAGACACATCTTCCAGTATTTGTATAAGGCACATCTTCCAGTATTTGTATAAGACACATATTTCAGTATTTGTATAAGGCACATATTAAAGTATTTGTATAAGACACATCTTCCAGTATTTGTATAAGACACATCTTCCAGTATTTGTATAAGACACATATTTCAGTATTTGTATAAGACACATCTTCCAGTATTTGTATAAGACACATCTTCCAGTATTTGTATAAGACACATCTTCCAGTATTTGTATAAGACACATCTTCCAGTATTTGTATAAGACACATCTTCCAGTATTTGTATAAGACACATCTTCCAGTATTTGTATAAGACACATCTTACAGTATTTGTATAAGACACATCTTCCAGTATTTGTATAAGGCACATATTCCGGTATTTGTATGTATACGTGCGAGTGTGTGAGAGAGGGCAGGGGCACAATGTGTACATATGTGTGTCTGTGTATGAAGGTCTGGATTTACGTAGTTCATGTAATTGATCAATTCTTAACGGCCTGCAAGAAGAACGGACCGGTGTAGTACAGGACTCAGGTTTAAATCATCTTTTTGTCAATCAGTGTATTCGATATGAAATATGGGCATTAGGTTTTGGTTCAAAACCAAGTAGGAGGTTTTCGCTCAGATTTTTACACTGTGGCACATCAAGAAAACAAGTTTGGGGGCGGGGGGGGGGGGGGGCGGTGTGGTGTAGTCACCGCAGCCAGATATGTCAATTGACATGAAGAGCTAGGTCAATAGTTTAGATTATGGAGAGTGGATAATGTGCGCCCTGAA
This sequence comes from Omphiscola glabra, assembly GCA_964017045.1. Taxonomy (NCBI): domain Eukaryota; kingdom Metazoa; phylum Mollusca; class Gastropoda; family Lymnaeidae; genus Omphiscola; species Omphiscola glabra. Next base: position 28,761,142 of record OZ024794.1, on the reverse strand, counting down.
AACACTAACCCTAACCCTAATCCTAACCCTATCAGCTGATATTTTTAATATATATATATATTTTAATTAATGAGAAGCCGCTTAAGACGGAAATACAAACATTTATTTATACACCATTTGCTCTAACCTTTTTATAAATATATTTTTTTTTTTTTTTAAATAGAAAAGTTCAAATATGATATGAAAGTCTGCAGTTATTAACTGGCGTGAACGTGTCTACAAACATCACAGACAGCAGTCCACACATCACAGAGGGCTGTCCACACATCACAGAGAGCAGTCCACACATCACAGAGGGCTGTCCACACATCACAGAGAGCAGTCCACACATCACAGAGGGCAGTCCACACATCACAGAGGGCTGTCCACACATCACAGAGAGCAGTCCACACATCAAAGAGAGCAGTCCATAAACATCACAGAGAGCAGTCCATAAACATCACAGAGAGCACTCCATAAACATCACAGAGAGCAGTCTACACATCCCAGAGAGCAGTAAACATATAAAAGAGAGCAGTCCACACACATCACATTGTGTTAAGAACTAATTAGATTTCCCCGGACCGGGAACGGTCCGCGAACCGGAGGTTAACACAACTGACAGATCTAATAGAAACAATGTGATCAAATCCGTCGGGTTGCCCAAGCGTGTGAACTACAAGGGAAAACATGCAGTTCCAAGACTTTGCCAGCCAGCCAGCCAGACAGGAACAAAATCGAAGTGAATATAAAGGATTTAAAAAAAAAAATCATATTGGAAAGTCCGCTAGTATTCAATATGAACGTCTTGACCTCTTCATTTATTATTAAAATAATAATAACAATAATAAAATAAATAAGTATTCGAGTTAAAAATTTGAGAATAATTTCCTATTTAGCACTATGTTTAAAATGAAACTTTTTCGATATAAAAAAAAACAACATGATTTCCTTTTGCCATAATTTACAAGTCCGGACAAAATGTACTATTTGTTACAATGCCATGCGACATGCAAGTAATCGGGTCACATCAAAATGAGCTCCTATTGGCAATCCGTTGCATCGGTTCACGGATCACGTCTATGACAGGGTGCAGTGAGAGGGTTCTGGAGGGAGCCGCATGAATTATGCACACGGAACTTTACTCTGGGGGATGTAACGCAATGCCGGCACGAGCGAAGACACCACCGTCTGAAACACTGGTAGGAGGGGGAGACACACACCGCCGTCTGATCACTGGGAAGAGGGGATGTAGAGACACACAGCATTTTCTGCAACACTGGGAGGAGGGAGAGACACACGCCACTTTCTGAAACAGTGGACGGAGGGAAGGTAGAGACACACACCACCTTCTGAAACACTGGGAGGAGGGTAAGACACACGCCACCTTCTGAAACACTGAGAGGAGGGTAAGACACACGCCACCTTCTGAAACACTGGGAAGAGGGGAGGTAGAGACACACACCGCCTTCTGAAACACTGGGAGGAGGTGGAGACACACGCCGCCTTCTGAAACATTGGGAAGAGGGGGGTAGAGACACACAGCGACTTCTGAAACACTGGGAAGAGGGGAGGTAGAGACACACAGCATTTTCTGAAACACCGAAAGGAGGGAGAGACACACGCCACCTTCTGAAACAGTGGAAGGAGGGAAGGTAGAGACACTCACCACCTTCTAAAACACTGGGAGGAGAGGAGGGAGAGACGTATCACCTTCTGAAACAGTTGTATTGAGGGAGACAGAGACAAGCCCCATGCTATTATATTATTCTATTCCAATAAGGAAGCATATCAACTACATTCTAACACAGTTTAAGTCTGGGCACATCAGCTACATTCTAACACAGATGAAGTGTGGGCACATCAACTACATTTAACACAGATGAAGTGTGGGCACATCAACTACATTCTAACACAGATTAAATGTGGGCACATCAACTACATTCATCAATTACATTCTAACACAGATGAAGTGTGGGCACATCAACTACATTCTAACACAGATGAAGTGTGGGCACATCAATTACATTCTAACGCCGATGAAGTGTAGGCATATCAACTACATTCTAACACAGATGAAGTGTGGGCATATGAACTACATTCATCAATTACATTCTAACACAGATGAAGTGTAGGCATATCAACTACTTTCTAACACAGATGAAGTGTGGGCACATCCAAAATAACAGATGAAGTGTTGGAAGGAGAAAAACGCAGCTTTTGACTTGTAAAATTCCATGAGATTGACATACATTTTTCTAACACATTTCCAAAGTCGAACAGACAATAACAGACACTCACAGACACTACCAGACACTCAGAGACACTGCCAGACACTCACAGACTCTCACATACACTGCCAGTCACTCACATACACTGCCAGACACTCAAAGAGACTCACAGAATCTGCCAGACACTCAGAGACTAGAAGTCCATTGTGATGAGGCCAACTTCCCAATTTCGATAACTGACGGAGAGAGAATTCTGGGGAAATTCTTCCTGACTTTGATGGCGTATCTGAAATAATAAAGCTCTAGTTACTACCACACTTTTCCCCCTTGATAGCGTGGCACCCTTGATGGTGTAACGCCCTTGATGGTGTGGCGCCCTTGATAGTGTGGCGCCCTTGATGGTGTGGCGCCCTGGATAGTGGTGCCCTTGATGGTGTGGCGCCCTCTTTATTGTATTGCACCCAGTCACAAACAACAGTTTACTAGGAATGAAAAATCTGTAGATTTTTCGATACGTTAAGTCGTGGTTCTGTTCACCATCCATCTCTGTTTACTCGATATCAAATGATGATCAAATCTCCAACAAGGTATTTTGTTAAAAAAAAAACCACATAATTATCATTATTATTATTATTATTGTTATTATTATCATTTATTTCTGTATGTGTTTTTTGTTTTTATAAACAGTGAACAACCTGTGTCAACCAGTCACAACCACCCCCCCCCCCCCCCTTACTTTTTGTCAAAGTTATGATTGATATCTTACATTTTCACCGCGTGATTTTGATTGACTTGACATAATAGTGATCGATGAAGTCGCCACCGAAAATCGAGATTATGTAGCAAGACGGTTTTTATCTAGAAATTGGCTTGCTCTCCACCGGGCCTACATTCCCCACACCCTACTTTTCCCCCACATATGCCCCAGAATCCACACATCATGCTAGGTTATTAAAAAAAGTACTCAAACAAAAAAGGACACCATTATCTCAAAGACATTCTTGGACTTGCTAAGTATTTAATCAAACAGTTCCAAACAGTAAGATATGAGGGCTCTAAATTTGAAATAATAGTCCTATTCACACCCCCCCCCCCCCCAAAGGAGACCCCAGAAAAAATATTGATATGGATATGTTACGGTTCTTATTAAAGAAAATGATGTTGATGATGGCGTCATGCACAAGACGCCGTGCGTAAGTATCCTAGTGATGATGCCGATGACGTCACACGTGTCATTAAAGGGCGTGGCGCAGAGGACGGTGATGACGCCTACGCTGGTCATGTAGGGGAATGGTGAGGAAGATGGCGATGACGTCGTGACGCTAGTCGGTAAAGTGACCGGCACAGACGACGGTGATGACGTCATGCTGGTCGTTGAAGTGATGGGCAGCAGATGACGGTGATGACGCCACTCGGTGACGGGCGTGGCACGGATGATGGTGATGACGTCTACAACAAGGGAGATAAGGATAGCTGTTCTAGGGCGGATAAGCGTGCTACTCGATGGGTCGGCGATGACAGCCACCGTAAGGACTAGCGGCAGTAAAAGTTGGGATGAACTTGGCGCGCAAAAACGGTTGCTAGGTAACCGAGTAACGGCGTCTTCTCGCTGTTGTTTTGTGGACGCCCCGTTGCCTGACCGGACTCGTTGGTTTGGGTTATAAATAATGGATTGGGTTTTCTGTCTTCAGCCAGACATTGGGGTATTGTTTGAGTTGGATGTCAGATAGTATCAGATAGGTTTAGCCATACGAATCAGATAATACCTGTTGGTTGTAGCTAGATTTCAGATAATAGCTATTGGATTCAGCTCTATGTGAGATGATCGATTTTGTTTCAGCTAGATGCTAGAGCACAACATGTTTTTGTAGCTAGATGTCAGGTGATAGCTGTTGATTGTGTTTTAACTAGATGTCAGAGGGTAGATTGTGGTTTTAGGTAGATGTCAGATGACAGCTTTTACTTAAGCTAAAGTTCATAGAGCAACTTGCTGTTTACCTACTGCTACAAAGGATGTCTTGCTTTAGCTAGATGTCAGAGAATGACTAGTTCTTTCAACTAGATGTCAGAGAATGAATGTTTGTTTCAGCCGGATGCCAGAAAACGTCTTGGTTGTCCTCTTTATGCCTTTATACTACATTTTGATCAAGACAATTGTAATAGAAACCCCTCGCGGCATAATGTGGAAGTCCTAAAAGATGCAACTCCAAATGTTAAAAGGCATTCGAAGTATTTGATCCACAAAGTATGGGGACATGGGGTTTCAATGTAATCCAATCACTCCAATATAATAATAAAACTTTGCTTGGAAACTGCTAACACCTTAATCACGTGATTTATTGTTGTTGTTTAAAAATACTTTTGAATAAGTACTTATCGAATTTAAGTCGAAACACTTCCATTGCTGTTAGTGAAAGTCATGGGCTCGAAATTTATAAGATCATAAATTGTGTTCAAAATTTATAAGATCATAAATTGTGTTCGAAATTTATATGATCATAAATTGTAATCGAAATTTATAAGATGATAAATTGTGTTCGAAATTTTTAGGTCATAAATTGTTTTAGAAACTTATAAGGTCATAAATCGTGTACGAAATTTATAAGATCATAAATAGTGTTAGAAATTTATAAGATCATAAATTGTGTTAGAAATTTATAAGATCATAAATTGTGTTCGAAATTTATAAGATCATAAATTATGTTCGAAATTTATAAGATCATAAATTGTGTTCGAAATTTATAAGATCATAAATTGTTTTAGAAATTTATAAGATCATAAATAGTGCTCGAAATTTATAAGATCATAAATTGTTTTAGAAATTTATAAGATCATAAATTGTGTTCGAAATTTATAAGATCATAAATTGTTTTAGAAATTTATAAGATCATAAATAGTGCTCGAAATTTATAAGATCATAAATTTAAAAAATATTTTTTTTTTATTTTGTAGTTAAAATTCAAAACGTTCAAACTTGTCAAACCTCTGACTCTCTCTCTCCCCCCCCCCCCCCTCGTCTATCGTGTGGCTGGATGGCTGTGCGGTCACAAAAGTCAATTCCAAACTTATGGATTGGGGTTCGATCCCCAGAAAAGTCAAAATTTTCAAGATGAAGACAAACTCTGAAACGTAGTCACGTATTTCTCCTCTAACTTATACCACACTGACTGCCACTGACTGCCACTACACTGACTGCCACTACACTGACTGCCACTACACTGACTGCCACTACACTGACTGCCACCACACCGACTGCCACCACACCGACTGCCACCACACTGACTGCAACCACACTGACTGCCACCACACTGACTGCCACCACACCGACTGCCACCACACCGGCTGCCACCACACCGACTGCCACCACACCAACTGCCACCACACTGACTGCCACCACACTGACTGCCACCACACCGACTGCCACTGGTTGTGTCGTACGCATCTCGCAAAGTTTTCGTTACGGGAGTATTCATTAATTTAACTTGGACACTTCCGTTATTGAATATATCACTTTCTGTCAACTGCACGTCTGCAAGTTGATGTTGTCTGCAGCTGTATTGTGGAAGGCTTTTTTGAAAGTGGCAGTGTTGAAAGTCTCGACAGTGGCAGTGTTGAAAGTCTTGACAATGACAAAGTTGAAAGTCTTGACAATGACAAAGTTGAAAGTCCTTGACAATGACAAAGTTTAAAATCTTGACAATGACAGTGTTGAAAGTCTTGGCAATGGCAGTGTTGAAAGTCTTGACGGTGGCAGTGTTTAAAGTCTTGACAATGGCAGTGTTGAAAGTCTTGAAAATGACAGTGTTGAAAATTTTGACAATGACAGTGTTGAAAGTCTTGACAGTTGCAGTGTTGAAAGTCTTGACAGTGGCAGTGTTGAAAGTCTTGACAGTGGCAGTGTTGAAAGTCTTGACAGTGGCAGTGTTGAAAGTCTTGATAACTTAATTCTTCATTTAAACTAAAATAAACTACTACAAATGACATCCGAATAGCATTAGTCAAAATGGACCCAGACACGCAGCGCCTACATTCGTACCCGGGTACCATTAGACTCAATGCTATTCTGATGTCATTTGTTGTTATTTACTTTGGTAAAACTGAAGAATTAAGATTACACACGTATAGTACATTCAATTATCTTTCATTTGATACCTCATTTGGTCTTACAAACTTAAAAATAATATTTTTAATCGTTTTTTAATCCTAACCTCTCAATTCTGGTACCCGGGTAACCAATAGGTGCAGCCTTCCGACAACTCCTTCGACGTGGAGCGCATAAAGGGCACAATGAATCACAAGAAACACAGTATAAATGGCACAGTGAGACACAATAATTACTGCATAAAGGGCAAAGTGATTCACTTTAAATTTAAACACAGTATAAAGGGCACAGCGACACACGAGAAAAGCTGCATAAAGGGTACAATGAGACAATAAGAAATATTGTCAAATCCGTGCTTATTTCCACCGTTTTTCGTTACTCTTCTTTGCATAAGACTTGCAACAACCTGCAAAAAATAGCAATTCATTTAAAAATCGGAAGAAAGAAAATCCAGTTATAATGTTGTTATCAAATAAAAATTGAATTTCAAAGAAACCTGGAAAACAAAATCGCGACTTCTTGTAAAATTAAAAAAATACTATATATATAAACTATATAATATATTAAACATTTGTAACATAAGATAAAGAGTCGATGGCTCCTATGTTATTGAGACCGCCCCTTCATCTCACCCTATGACATACATCACAGGGTGGAAAACTCAGCACTAAGCATTGATTCTGTTTTCTCCCTATAGTTCATTGAGCCCCTTACCCCCCCCCCCCCCCCCACATTTTTTTTTTCCAAACTGATATTTTAACAAATTCCTTTTCCAAAAAAAGACCCCACACATTAGGGTCAACCACTGTAACGCTCGCACACACCCACCATCCACCTTTCCAATGACGGCATCTGACGATCCCGTCCAACACACCAACCGATAAGAATTTGGCGATTTTCTTATTTTCCTCTCGTTTTTTTTTTTGGAAAACCGGAAATGAAAAGCTTGACGAGCGTTTATTACGACCCCTGTTTTGATGAGGACATGAGCGGACACCGCGCAGGTCAAAGTGCTCTGTGATGTACGTCACGAGACACTTTTGATGTTGGAACTTTCTCCACTTCCAAAGCGAAAATGAAAATATTTTGTTTTGGGAATCATAAATGATGTCTTGGCGAGTCTGAAAGCTGAAAGCGCTTTGACAGGAAACAAAACACAACAAAAAAAAAAAAAAAAAACGCATTTTACATGTAGAATCATGACAGACACACGCAAAGAAGATAATTTAAAGTAATGAGAAATGCAGTAAAAAAAAAAAATTATTAAAAATCTATATTGTGAAACATCCGATCTCTAATTATTTTTTCCGCGTCTTAAGAAATCACAACTGAAACGCTTCTGTCAAGTATAGCATTTCATTTCTTAAGTTTAAAGATGATGGATAAGATTGAATGACTTTCATAACTTGTTCTGACCACAGGTCGTTCCACACTTTAATCGTTGATACAAACCTAATAAACAATTATCCTTAAGCATCAGGGCCATCAGGGCTTTTAGTGGACGTTACTGTGATTCCACCCACAAGCTAACTGCGCACACAGAAGAGACCTCTCATCGCGGGATGTTCCCCCAGACGGAATATTCGCAACATAGACGTTTGCTCACGCAACATAGATGATTGCTCGCGCAACATAGATGATTGCTCACACGACATAGATGATTGCTCACGCAACATAGACGATTGCTCACGCAACATAGACGATTGCTCACGCAACATAGACGATTGCTCACGCAACATAGACGATTGCTCACGCAGCATAGTTGATTGCTCACGCAACATAGACGATTGCTCACGCAACATAGACGATTGCTCACGCAACATAGACGATTGCTCACGCAACATAGACGATTGCTCACGCAACATAGACGATTGCTCAGGCAACATAGATGATTGCTCACGCAACATAGATGATTGCTCATACAACATAGATGATTGCTTACACAGCTCTTATATTAATCGATCTACTTATTCCCTCTTGTTGTTGTTGTTGTTTGTTTGGTCCGTGTTATGTATAGCCTATATGGTTTTGTCAATTTAACATGTTGTAGGCTTTGGCTCGTTCAATGAACAATACTTAACAAAGAACAAGCATAAAATAACAGTGCACTAAGACAAACGATATCAAGGCCAGTGATAATGACACTATACAATGTCATCATACTCTTAAATTTAAATAAATAATGTATACAAATTCGAATGTAAAGAATTTGTTTAAAAATATCAACTTGCAGCACTGCAAGTGAAAAGATACAAATATTAATTTACACACACATACCCACATGCACACACCCTACACACACATACACGCAGCCACACCCACACACATAGACACACACGCACGAACACCCAACCACACACATACACACACACACATACACACACCCATACACACACGCGCGCCCACACATAAACACACATACATACACATGCACACACGCAAACACACCCACACACACTTCCACGCACACACACACACATGGAGTACCATCTCGTAGTAAAATTACGTCTCGTAAGTGTCTAGGCATAATAGCAAAAATCTCTATCCCGACCAGGAAAGCTGAGATAATTCGAGCTCTCCTGACAAGAAATTCTAGAAAATTACGTCAACTGATGGCATTATGTAGGACACGCAGAACGTATTCGAAAGTAAACAACCTTTTTCCAATCAAGGGAGGGGTTGGTAAAAAGGAGTGACACTACTGTTATGACGACAGTATCAGAACCAAAAAAAACGTGGAGTGGGGGGAGATGATAGAGCGCTTTAACGTAGACGTTGACGTCAACAACTAGGTCAACACACATTATTTACTTGAGCAGTTGGTGCTTAAAAATATTAAATAAAATGTAACTGATAACAAGATGCAAGTAACAAAGAAATGACTTACAGATGCGTATAATGCCATGACTTCAGGCGCTAGCTCATGTTTCCCTATTCTCCGATTTCCTGAATTTATTATTTAAAAAATAAACCAATCAAACGAAAAAAAACTCCAGATACTGTAGTTTTTAAAAGCTAATCATAGTGCCGTAGCCTCAGGCTCGCCATAGTGCCGTAGTCTCAGGCTCGCAATAGTGCCGTAGTCTCAGGCTCGCCACAGTGCCGTAGTCTCAGGCATAAACACGTAGTCACTACTGCAAACGCGTACAGGTTTGATAATGGTCCAGTAACAGTAAAAAATGTATTATTTACATATATATACATTAAAACACGTACGTGTCGCACACTGTTAGAGAATGCTTCAACTCAGCACCATACGAGATTGACCTGCGGCCTGTTTCGTTCTGTGCCGAGAAGTCCCTTGTCAGAAGCGTCCAGCCATTAAATATCAACCACAAAATGCTTGTCCTGTAGATGATCTGCTCCTTGTTATCTTTAAAAAAACAAAAACATCTCTTTTATTTTTGTTTTGGCGAAGTGTAAAACGGTACAGACATGAGACGTTATCTTAGTTCACGTATATTGCATTGATTTATTTGCTGTTCAAAACACTTCCGACACTTTAAAACCATTGTGTTCATTAGCCAGGCAACATCTGTTTTCTTTAAGGTAACACAACACATTTCTAAATTCTCAAAAGACTTGAGCAGAAATGAGGTGCGCGGTTTTGGGTCGGGGGGGGGGGGGGGGGGTTGGGTTCATCGGAAATAATAAGACCACGTGTAACAGGTGGGATGTCAGCAGGGGCGTAACTGAACGTTGGGAACGAATGCCTCTACCTGGAGAAAATTGTACGGCTTTATAGCCATTAGCAGTAGGTAGACGCATTCCTTCATTCATTTAGTGACCTTAGCCATTTAGTGACCTTTCAAACCTCCTCCACCCCCCGACTATCACACATAGTCAAATTTTTGTTGGACATTATTCCATATTTATACCTCCAAGCTAGAATCACTTCAAAACAGGTTACAGGACGCAATAATTGAATAAATTAAAATACACTTGAATACCAATGTCTTTAAACGTCATAATGTTCACCTATTTAATACGAGCTGAGTCTTTTAAACGTTCTTGAACAGTTCTCAAACTTTTCAGCGCGACCCACCAGGAGGAGTTAATCCAAATTGCAGCAGCGACTGGGGTTTGGGGGGGGGGGGGCGCTATTCACTGATACACAATATCAGTGTTGCAGCACATCCACCCCACCCCCATTGTTTTGTGTGTTTAATAGTTTATATGCAAATGCATTGGCAAATATTTCCCTACCTGCTTTAGAGTAATTGAAAGAAAAAAATAATATCCTCGGTAAGAGATATAATCGTCTAGAAATATTGTATTTCGTGTTAGTCTTTTCAAAATTAAAATAAAAATTCTAAATCTTGAAATATTTGCGCTACAACCAGAAACCGTCTTTTGAACCATCAGGTAATCATGGCAGTGTGGAATTTTTTTTTCAACAGTAATAGTTTATTCACATAGAGTAACGACAAATTTCTGCGGACCGGGGCTGCCCACTGACCTGTTGAACTTTACTGTTACATGTATTCACAGAAAACCACTGTTACATGTATTCACAGAAAACCACTGTTATATGTATTCACACGATTGTAACTGATTGTATTAGTAAAACTGAATTTCTGAATTTAAAAAAAAAAAAAAATTAAATTAAAATAACAATTTTGTTTTGTTTTGCAAGCTGGTTATGAAAATGATGCATTTAGACCACCCCCGCCCCCACAAGCTTGCTTTATTATTCCCCCAAGAAAGTTCCCTTGAAGCCCCACACCCGTTACCAGCCCCTTCCCTCCCCACACGTGAGAGGATTTATGTGTTTGTTGACTTGTTTTTTGTGTCTCAAAGTCTTACTGGAGGAGTTTAAGAGATTGAGATCAGGGGTGGACGAATTGTTTACAAATAAACGGCGCAGCTTGACAACATCATTGTTGATGTGCCAGTTGGGATGGAAATTTAAAAAAAAATGGAGAGAGAGAGGTTACGTATGTGGGGTGGGGGCGAGGCTGGCGGTGAACCAGGTGGTGTAAAGGTATGGAACTATTCACCTGGTTTGTGATTTAAAAAAAATAAATAATTAAATGTATTTATTATTCCTACGCTAACAATATTTGCATTGTGTAAGGCAGCGGTTCTCAACCTGTGGGTCACTAACTCTTTGGGAGTCGAACGACCCTTTCCCAGGGGTCGCCTAAGAACATCGGAAAACACATACTCTACAATTATGAAGAGCAATGAAAATGATTTTATTTTGGGGGGTCGCCACAACACGATGAACTGTATTAAAGGGTCGCGGCATTAGGAAGGTTGAGAACCACTGGTGTAAGGTGACGTGTTCAGTAGATCGTCCATCTTGTTTGATGCTGTGGGCTCTGGTCGAGTTGTGGACGCAGAGTTGTCATGGCGCCGAGATCATCAGATGCTGTTAATCTCTTTGAAAACATTGATGAAATACACGGGCTATTTATTGGCAGTGTTGAAAAGTTGAGAATGGCAGTGTTAAATGTCTTGAGAATGACTGTGTTCAAAAGTTGAGAGTGGCGGTGTTGAAAGTCTTGAGAATGACTGTGTTCAAAAGTTGAGAATGGCAGTGTTGAAACGTTGAGATTAAAATGTTGAAAGGTTGAGAGTGACATCATAAATATCAACAGCTAACATTTCTACTCATGTCTTAGTTTTAGGGACCCTACTCGTCTGACCTCCACCCCCCTCCCCACTTTTCATTACAACAATTTTTGTAAACGTATTCATTCTCTCACTCCGACCGCTGCGAACAGATACTCCAGTAGTCGGACTTCATACGTGCGTGAAACTTGTATCTGGACGTCATGGCATGAGATGTTTGTTGAGCTTTTGGAGAAAAAGAGAGTAATCTCAGCCCAAAATAGGATGTAACATTATGAGTACTCCCTAACGAGTTGTACAATGTTGGTCTACATTCCCAGCACACTCATTGGTTTACATAATGATTCACACGGCATTTATGTCAGTCAATAATTGAATCCCCCTCTCCAACCCCCAGAGGCCACCCAACCCCCCTCCCCCTCACCATTTCATTTTTGTTTCTACGTCTCTGGTATTTGATTTTCTTAAAAGGCGTATTTTTGCTATAGTTATCTGTTAGAGTTTTGGCTGTCGTTGCAATGGTAACGTCGGCTCGGTGTCACGTTCTAACATTGTCTCGTTGACTCGTCACGTTGTCACATTGTCTCGTGGTCTGCTTTTCGTCCCGAAAGTTTGCGGCAGACAGCAGCAGATCTGACGTGGAATAAAAGTTTTCTATTTACTTGAAAAAAAAAATTAATTTAGTCTGACCAGCTGTCGGCTAATTTAGTCTTACCAGCTGTCGGCTAATTTAGTCTGACCAGCTGTCGGCTAATTTAGTCTTACCAACTGTCGGCTAATTTAGTCTTACCAGCTGTCGGCTAATTTAGTCTTACCAGCTGTCGGCTAGTTTAGTCTTACCAGCTGTCGGCTAATTTAGTCTGAGCAGCTGTTCCCAAACTTGTTCCCAAACTTGTTCCCAAACGTGCTCCCAAACTTGCTCCATAACTTGCTCCCAAACTTGTTCCCAAACTTGTCCCATAACTTGCTCCCAAACGTGCTCCCAAACATGCTCCCAAACTTGTTCCCAAAATTGCTCCCAAACTTGTTCCCAAACGTGCCCCATAAATTGCTCCCAAACTTGCTCCATAACTTGCTCCCAAACTTGTTCCCAAACTTGCCCCATAACTTGCTCCCAAACTTGCTCCATAACTTGCTCCCAAACTTGTTCCCAAACTTGCTCTTTAACTTGCTCCAAACTTGCTCCATAACTTGCTCCCAAACTTGTTCCCAAACTTGCCCCATAACTTGCTCCCAAACTTGCTCCCAAACTTGCTCCCAAACTTGTTCCCAAACTTGCTCTTTAACTTGCTCCAAACTTGCTCCCAAACTTGCTCCATAACTTGCTCCCAAATATGTTCCCAAACTTGCTCCCAAACTTGCTCCCAAACTTGCTCCCAAACTTGCTCCATAACTTGCTCCCAAACTTGCTCCCAAACTTGCTCCAAGATTCGCTTCGAAACTTGCGTCGCACCAGTCATTGTGAATAATAAAAGGAAAAGAACATGGACAAAATGATCACGTGACACACTACGTCTCACTTGACACACTACGTCTCACTTGACACACTACGACTCACTTGACACAATACGACTCACTTGACACACTACGTCTCACTTGACACACTACGTCTCACGTGACACAATACGACTCACTTGACACACTACGTCTCACTTGACACAATACGTCTCACTTGACACACTACGACTCACTTGACACAATACGTCTCACTTGACACAATACGTCTCACTTGACACAATGTGTCTCACTTTACCACCCATGTGCAGTTCACGCTTTAAATATAACTAATACTTTAAATCAAGATATTCAACATGCACTAACATGTTACATAAGACAAGCGACACCTGGCGTTAAGACTGACAAAAGCTCTCATCAAAGCAAAGAAGCTGTTCATGCCAATTGTCAAATGCACGAAATCTTTGGTTTTAATAGCGATCAAAGTTAGAATGGTGTTTCCCGGTTTTGTTGGTTACAAGCTGATAATTGCATCTGCCGCTAGCCACTTATCATCTAAAGCAGATACCTATCCACTTATCATCTAAGGCAGATATCTATCCACCTATCATCTAAGGCAGATCTCTATCCACTTATCATCTAAGGCAGATCTCCTTCCACTTATCATATAAGGCGGATCTCTATCTACTTTCATCTAAGGCAGATCTCTATTCACCTATCATCTGAGACAGATCTCTATCCACTTATTATCTAAGGTGGATCTCTATCCACCTATGATCAAAGGCAGATCCCTATCCACTTATCATCTAAGGCGATCTCTATTCACCTATCATCTAAGGCAGATCTCTATCCATTTATCCTCTAAAGCAGATCTCTATCAACTTATCATCAAAGGCAGATCTCCATCCACTTATCATCTAAGGCGGATCTCTATCTACTTATCATCTGAGACAGATCTCTATCCACTTATCATCTAAGGCAGATCTCTATCATTGAAACATGCAGGTAAACATTTGATTTCATTGGTTCAATAAATATTTGATAGACGGTGATGGCCGGAGCTTGGAACTAACCGGCCATTTGAACCAATTGTTATCTGCTCGTTTCTAAAACGTTCAGCAGTCAGAACTTTTTGGACATGATGTCACACACCTGGTTCTGAACAACTTTACGAGGCCCATTCATAAAACTCACTTATCGGGTTTGCAGAGTACTTTTAATAGGAGTCCATTGAGAGCAAATTTGATCGAGATTTAACAAGATTAAAAAAAAAAAAATAATAATAAAAAATAAATGAGATTGAATAAATGAGCCAGTCATAGTCAAGCAGTTTTAGTACAAGTGCCCAAGAGATCAAGTCTAAGAACCAAGTCTAAGAACCAAGTCTAAGAAACAAGTCTAAGAACCAAGTCTAAGAACCAAGTCTAAGAGACCAAACCTAAGAGACCAAGTGTAAGAGACCACGCCTATCTTACTGATTAATAGTGTGCTTTCCTACTGACCAATAGGACGCCTATCTTACTGACCAATGGGGCGCCTATCTTACAGACCAATAGGGCGCATATCTTACTGATCAATGGGGCGTCTATCTTACTGACCAATGGGGCGCCTATCTTACAGACCAATAGGGCGCATATCTTACTGATCAATGGGGCGTCTATCTTACTGACCAAGAGGGCACTTATATTACTGACCAATAGGGTGCTTATATTACTGACCAATAGGATGCACATCTTACTAACCAAAAGGGTGCTTTCCTACTGAAAAATAGGGCGCATATCTTACAGATCAATAAGGCGCCTATTTTACTAACCCTATCATACAGACCAACAGGGTGCCTATTAAACTTACCATAATGGTGCCCATCACACTGACAACTATGGCGCCTATCGTACTGACCATAGGGCTTATATCCTATTGACCAATAGGGCACCTATTGAACACACAGACCGTGGAGACGTTTTTCACACGAAGCAAAGAGTGCCTATTATACTGACAACTATGGCGCCTATCAAACTGACAACTATGGTGCCAATTATACTGGCAACTATGGTGCCTATCATACTGACAACTATGGCGCCTATTATACTGACAACTATGGTGCCTATTATACTGACAACTATGGCGCCAATTATACTGACAACTAGGGTGCCTATCATACTGACAACTATGGTGCCTATCATACAGACAACTATGGTGCCAATCATACTGACAACTTTGGTGCAAATCATTCTGACGATAAGGATGCCTGGGATTTAACGCAGAGTTGAAACCTTAGCACCCGCCACCCGAGCACTCTATCAAGTCTTAGCACCCGCCACCCCAGCACTCTATCAAGTCTTAGCACCCGCCACTCGAGCACTCTATCAAGTCTTAGCACCCGCCACCCCAGCACTCTATCAAGTCTTAGCACCCGCCACTCCAGCACTGTATCAAGTCTTAGCACCCGCCACCCCAGCACTCTATCAAGTCTTAGCACCCGCCACCCCAGCACTCTATCAAGTCTTAGCACACGTCACCCCAGCACTCTATCAAGTCTTAGCACCCGCCACCCCAGCACTTCATCGAGGCTTAGCACCCGCCACCCCAGCACTCTATCAAGACTTAGCACCCGCCACCCCAGCACTCTATCAAGTAACTCTATCCCAACTGTTCCGTTTCTCTTTCAATGCACACCCGTTTTCTTCGCATCCCCCCGCGGTTCACCCTTCCCATACATTCCCATTTAATCAAGTCCTATTAACCTTAATTCGCCATTTTAAGATTATCAGCCTATCTTTATGTATTTCCTTACCCACAAACCCCACCAAAACATGTTATTGCCAATCTGGCAACTTCCAGAATGGGGTGTAACATATACACAGACGTCTGCGTTAATCGAAATCACGTTGACGCGCTAAATAATCGGGAAAACCCAAACCACGCAATATTTATGTGTCTATTTCTTTGCAAAGCATTTCAATCCTTATTCCTCTCCCCCACCCCCCTTTTATCCATTTGTGTTTTAACATTATCAGTTATCATCCTTTCGCCCCAAATCTTCAACCTCGCTTGTTTAAAGGAATATTTTACTACGTGACGCCCCCCGCACCCCCCACCAAATCTTCAGCCATATTCTTTTGTCCTGCCAAAGAAAACACACCATTTTGAGCAACGGTTGATTGTGGACCACATTACCCATCATCTTTTTTTTTCCCTCTTTCTTTCCCCATTAGTGATTTTTATTTTCCCGATTCTCTCTCAACCCCCCCCCCCCCAACCCCCCATCTCTTTAAAACAACCCTTCTTATTTAAAGAAAAAAAAAAAGGGGGGGGGGGAGGAAAAAAGCCCAGACGATTTAGGGCCTCGACTCTTAGCTACACTTATTTCTGAGGTCCAGTCAATCACACCAATGCAGTTCCAGGGACCGCTGGCCTGGCCACAGATTAAACATCGGTCTCTCTCGTGATTGAGCACTGCCCACGTGATTAGAGCTTTCCCCCCCAAAAAAACCCCCAGCAATATCAGTGCTTTACTCACATCAGCGTCTGTAGTGCGTGCTGGAGCTTGTGTGGGCGGGAAAGTGAGGGGGGGGGGGGAAAGAGAGAATTGTCAAAGGGTTGTGGGGGGGTGTGGAGATAGTTCGTGTCAGGGAATTTTTTAGTATCGCTTTTGTTGGTTAGAGTCGAATTTGATACATTGACAATTTCATGAACACAAAATTTTAAAACTTTAATTAAATGAAAAAAAATATTGAAATGAAACTTGACGTGTTTACTGTTGCCTCTAGACCAGCGGTTCTCAACCTGTGGGTCGCGGCATTAGAACGGTTGAGAGCCACTGCTCTTGGCGTTATGGGCCGGACGTTTAAATCCCAACGTTGTAATCGTAAATAACACGGAGTTTGGGGTTCGTTCATCGTTTCTGACTCCGCCACCGCATGCGCGTGTCAAGGAAGCAACCGGTGCCGCTCCTAGGGACATTTAAAAAAAAAAATTTGTTCTTTTTTTAATATCTGGGTATTTATGTCGCGACGTTAGAGGGATGTTGGGGTCATGAAACAATTGTCATTATTCGAAACCCCATTCCCCCCTACCCCCCATAAAAATCCCCCCCCCCCCACTTTCCCTTCCTGAACTTTATGAGAATCCCCGGACAATTAAAGGCACGCGAGCGGTATTTGGTGAGTTGTCCTTGGTACAGTTGGGGAGAATACAATGCTGATGTATAGGGTAGAGTTGTAGCGGTAGTACACAAAATCGCATGGCTTGACCATCTGATGATACCATCAGTGAACATATTTTATAGCATCATTCAAAGGCGGATACAATTTTCCGGAAGTGATAAGTAACCATCACGTTTCTACTGGGTGAGGGGCTGTTTGGTTGGGGGGGGGGGGGGGTTTGAGGGTACGACTATACGCATATGGAAGCCTCTAACATTTTTATTGATAACAAAATTAAATTAATATATTTGAATGTTTCCGATAAACGAGCCCCCCCCCCCGCCCCCCCCCCTTTTCCCTAACCTAACAGGAAGTTGTCATTAAGCTCTAACTGAGTCGGCCCTCAAGCTACTATGGATTTTTCTTTTATAATATAAAGCGCCCGTATGTAGCATTGGGTAGTGCCATGATAGATTTGTTCATCTCTATTGCACTTCTTCTATTGCTCAACACAAAGAAAATAATAAATAAATAAATAACACGACTAAGATATAAAAGCTGATTCTTCCCATCCCCCCCCCCCCCCCCAACCGTTCAATTGATAGGACCGGCTCAATTACGGTTAATAAACTACAACAGAAGTTTTGCTGAGGTGGCTGGAAGAGAAAACAAGGCCACGCATTCGGTGTACTAAGGTCGAGGGCAGAGTTTCTATTTTTATTTTAAAAGGTGGCTTTTATCAAAAAAAGTGGGGGGGGGGGGCGTGTGGGTGGGGTGTTAAGTCCAGCTAATAGTTGTCGAAGTCGACAATATAAAATTTTTATAAACGAAGAGAAACATCTCTTGATGCGGCTCATCGATCGCTCATTTGGTGAGGGTTGCAGTGTGTGTGGGGGGGTGGGGGTGTGAGGAGGATGTTTTCTTATAATAATTAGTGAACTTCCCTCTAGCCCCGCCCCCTTCTCCATCTTATCCTTTCCCATCTTCAAAATTCTTTGGCATGTCAGTCAACTTCAGGGTGATATCTGGTTCATAGTTTGTTGTTGTAGCTCGCCTACGGCACTGTGAGTACCACTGTCTTACATTAAGCCCCGTTGTTGTTGTAGCTTGCCTACGGCACTGTGAGCACCCCTGTCTTACATTAAGCCCCGTTGTTGTTGTAGCTCGCCTACGGCACTGTGAGCACCCCTGTCTTACATAAAGCCCCGTTGTTGTTGTAGCTCGCCTACGGCACTGTGAGCACCCCTGTCTTACATAAAGCCCCGTTGTTGTTGTAGCTCGCATACGGCACTGTGAGCACCCCTGTCTTACATAAAGCCCCGTTGTTGTTGTAGCTCGCCTACGGCACTGTGAGCACCCCTGTCTTACGTAAAGCCCCGTTGTTGTTGTAGCTCGCCTACGGCACTGTGAGCACCCCTGTCTTACATAAAGCCCCGTTGTTGTTGTAGCTCGCCTACGGCACTGTGAGCACCCCTGTCTTACATAAAGCCCCGTTGTTGTTGTAGCTCGCCTACGGCACTGTGAGCACCCCTGTCTTACATAAAGCCCCGTTGTTGTTGTAGCTCGCCTACGGCACTGTGAGCACCCCTGTCTTACATAAAGCCCCGTTGTTGTTGTAGCTCGCCTACGGCACTGTGAGCACCCCTGTCTTACATAAAGCCCCGTTGTTGTTGTTCCGTATGGCGTGATGCTTAACTGGGCTGCGGTCGGACTTTGGAAGGGTTTTCTAAAAATTCAGAGAGGTCATATGTCTATGTTGTGAGTACTTCCGTACGTTGATTTGTGGTGATGTGTGAATATTGGTGATGAAAGGTCAACCTTTTAACCTTAGCTCAATCGTCACACATGACGCTCGCCGCTTGACATATTTTCACAACCCCCCCCCCCCCACACACACACACACACGAAATGCATAGTTGAAGTCATGATATTATTAATTTAAGTAAATTAATCTTTACCCTTAACTACATTAAATTAATTGTAATAAAGAAATATATATAATCAGCTGAGGTCAGTATCCAATAATAACGTGGTAATATTGCATTGGAATATTACTTTCCAATATTGCATTGGAATATTACTTTCCAATATTGCATTGGAATATTACTTTCCAATATTGCATTGGAATATTACTTTCCAATATTGCATTGGAATATTACTTTCCAATATTGCATTGGAATATTACTTTCCAATATTACATTGGCATATTACATTCCAATATTGCATTGGAATATTACTTTCCAATATTACATTGTAATATTACATTCCAATATTACATTGGAATATTACATTCCAATATTGCATTGGAATATTACTTTCCAATATTACATTGGAATATTACCTGGTAGACACAATTAGAGAGATGTCCTATCTACGACACACCTCACTACCTGGTAGACACAATTAGAGAGATGCCCTATCTACGACACACCACACTACCAGGTAGACACAATTAGAGATATACCACATCTACGACACACCTCACTACCGTGTACACACAATTAGATATATACCACATCTACGACACACCTCACTAAACGGTAGACACAATAAGAGAGAATTCAACGAAATTGATTTTCGACTGCTGATTCACAAGCACCACCCCCACCCCCCACACACTTTTTTTTTCCTGTTCAGATGATGTCATGCGAGGAAACTTATCATTAATTAATCTTGTGTAATACCTCTCAATGGCAGACGTGGAAGAAGCAAAAGAAAAAAAAAAAAAAGAGGCTATAATGACGTCATGTATTTTAACCCACGCACCTGAATCTACGTCTTCCAAATGACGTGTATCACGGAGACCGTGTGTCAAGTGTACGCCAGAGTTACCATATCTTATGTGCCCCATCTCCACTTAAATTTTTTTTTTCCTTGCATATTTGGAACACAATATTTAAGTTTGCCGTTTAACTCTGCCCGTCCCCTCTCTTCTCCTGGCAAAACTCACCTGGCAACCTTAGTGTTGGCAGAGTTTAAAAAAAATTTTTTTTTTTTTAAAACCATCAATTGGAATTAAAAGCAACGTGTGAGTAGAATTTAGAATAATGTTTTCAGTATTTTTAAATTAATCTATAGTTTATCGTCTTTCTAAGAATACTTTCTTTTCTATAAATGAATTTTAAATATGACGTCATCCCCAGCCTTTGGACTGGACGACATCACCTTAGATCAGCGGTTCTCAACCTGTGGGTCGCAACCCCTTTGGGGGTCGAATGACCCTTTCACAGGGGTCGCCTGAGACCATCGGAAAGCACATATACTCTACAGTTATGAAGAAGCAACGAAAAATATTTTGTAGTTGGGGGTCGCCGCAGCATTAGGAACTGTATTAAAGGGTCGCGGCATTAGAAAGTTTGAGAGCCAATGCCTTAGATGCATTGCAAGTCGCAGTAAAAAAAATATATAGACCTATATAAATCAACGCCTAGGTCATGTCAACTAATCATGCCACCATTTAAAAAAAAAAAGACAACAGTTGACATAGACTGAATTTGGCCGAATGGATAAGACTAACCGAATCCTTATTGGCGTAATTGGATGACCGCAATGGCGTCAAGCGAATCGTGGGTAAAGACGTTGTCGGGTTCACTTCCACGTCACGTGGGTGGCTCACCACGTGACGATGTTGGTATCTATCTAGTCTAGACTTTGTTTACCGGCACGTGTAATCAAATGAGCCAACACGGCGTTGAGCACTGCTAAGTATTCGGGAGGTTGAGATGGAGGGCATTGACTCCGGCGATCGACGTCCTTGAGTGGTAATAAAACCAGTGGCGTAGGAAAGGGGGGGGATGCGGAGGGGGCGGTGAGCCCCAGGAGGAATTTTTTTCTTTATATGGAGGGGCAGTATTTTCGGTCAACTGCAGAGGGGGGTTATTGTAAAGGGGGCGAAAAAAATCTTGTTTCGCCCCGGGCGGCAATTACTCTAGCTACGTCACAGAATAAAAGACGACGGAGTGGCGTCACCAACCCTCACTTTTATAACGGTATTTTTTTCCCGACTTCATGTGTGTGTGTGTGTGTCTATAACGCTGTCTTCAATATACTTACTCGCTTATTCAATATTATCCAACGCGCAGATATTTGCTGCAGATCGAATCGCAGACAAGCTCTGGATGTCTACTAATAGGCTAGGTGCATAAAATAGCCATCTTCCAGAAATACGTTAGTTCGTAACCTGCAGATGTATGTAAGATATAAGATAATAAGTAACACAAAGTAAGGTTAAACCTGAAAAATCATAATTGCATGGGTCTCCGCATTATATATATGAGGAGCTGACTTGCGAAAAGGTACTAAGTCCAACCAAAATCATTTTTCAGGAAAGTGAAATTTCTGTTACAACTTAACTATCAATGTCTTAGACATTATGTCACAGAATATGTCTTAAACTGATGCTAACACTTCATTTTACATGTAAAAAAAACTACATGATTTGTTAGTAGCCTTTATTAAATTAAACTTTAAAATTGCTATATATTACGCGTCTGGTATGACTCGTGGGCTGCTTCCTAATTTACTGCTTCCATTTCCTGTGCTTTTCTATTCAGCGAATTTAGGATTGAGAGTATATACTAAAAATAATTCTATATGTTTGAAAGAAAGTAAGGTTCAATAATGAGTTCAATAGCGCGCAAAATATAATTTCCGATAACTACGCTAAATGATTTTTTTTTTAAATTTACGGCAGATGCGTTTGGCGCGTAATATTTCCTTGTCGCAAAATGAAAGCATCTCAGTTTAAGTAGGGTGTAAAAAATATTCGGTTTAAAAGTGGTTGGGACAACAAAATATTTGATGTAGTTCATGGGCGTGAAATAAAAAGTGTGCAGATACGAATCAGGGGGGTGGGGGGTGTTGTGGCAAAGTGGGGGGGGGGGGGGGTTGTAGCTTGAGTTCATGTTTTGTCAAGTACATTTAGTAGATGGGAAGTTCACGCATTGCTGCCGCCCATGCCGCTATATCTAGTTATTATATATTTTGCTAACCTGATTGCAGTCTCTCCCTAATTAACCTATGTAAGATATTAACCCTTTCGGGACGGAACACTTTTTACGAGCCCGGCACTCCTATTTCCTTTACATATATAAAACTATATAGATTCTTGTAGGAAATTAAATGAGCTGATACAATCTTTAATATTCCAAATAAAATCTCACAATTTATGCAAATGAGCTATCCTGATTTGCTTAATTTATGCGTGTAATTTTTTTTGTTAAACTTAGAATAAACATGACTTGTATCAATTGTGTGAATTTTTTTATTGATGAAGCCTGAATAAGTCCTAACACTTTTATGTTTTGGAAACAAGGCCCATGGAGGCCCTTCAGACACCTCTGGCCCATTGAGGCCCTTCAGACACCTCTGGCACATGGAGGCCCTTCAGACACCTCTGGCCCATTGAGGCCCTTCAGACACCTCTGGCACATGGAGACCCTTCAGACACCCCATGCACATGGAGGCCCTTCAGACACCTCTGGCACGTGGTTCTACTTCTTTTCCTGCCCCCTACTATTTTTAAGTTGCTAAAGACACGCACTGTAACAGGCCCCTCTCTATGACCCTAGGGGCCTTCTCTTAAGATGAGCGTTACTGAGAAAGTTGTCTGCATACCTATTGGTCTCTCTCAAAAAACATATGAGTGAAATTCAGTGTACAAATAACATAAAGTAACCAAATAAGGTGCTCATGTCTTGAAGCACATTAATATGACCCACGTTGTCTAAATATTCAGAAATAATTTTTATTCAGTTGAGGACCCCTAAGACTAAACCAAGAGTTCACAACATTGCCGTGAATATTATCATTGTGATCGTCTTCATTCCTTTCCCGGTCGTTATCATCACTGTCAGATTCACTGATAGAATATAAAAAGGACAGTTTGTTCAGTGTCACTGTCAGACATTTTGGAATTTTACGATATTACTTGCAACACACACACACTGAAACAACAAAAGCTAGTAAACAATAAACGGAGGCCGCCATTAATATAACAGGATGTGCAGGAATATGCAAGAAGCAATTTGATTAGCTGGTACGAAGACCAACCAGCCAATCTCGAGGCTTGAATTAATGAACATCCGTCTTTTCGCTACGCTACCGTCTCAGGAGGGTTGAACACATTTTATATTTGTTAATTAATGCCGTTATAAATATCTATCTTACGTTTTGAACAGAAAAATACTTTTCTTATGTTTTAATAATTATAAATTGTTTGATTTTTAAAGCTGTTTTTTCTGAGCTTTGACAAAATTGAAGTAGGCCACTCTTATGCCAAACACAGTAAGTAATAACTTTTAAAGTAAAGTGCTCTTATGTGAGAAAGGGTGGGGTGTTAGGTGAAACGAAATTTTTGTTTAAGGGGGTATGGACTGGAGGCTGGGGATGTGTCGAGGGAGGTTGGAGGAGGCATGGATGGTGGGTGGGAATTTGGTTAGGGAGGTTGGAGGAGGCATGGATGGTGGGTGGGGATTTGGCTAGGGAGGTTGGAGGAGGTATGGATGGTGGGTGGGGATTTGGCTAGGGAGGTTGGAGGAGACATGGATGGTGGGTGGGGATTTGGTTAGGGAGGTTGGAGGAGGTATGGGCTGATAGGTGAGGGTATGGTGAGGGAGTTTGGGGGAAGTATGGAATGGAGGCCGGGAATGTTTTGAGGGTAGTTGGAGGAGGTATGGATAGTGGGTGGGGGCATGGTGAGGGAGTTTGGAGTAAGTATGGACTTGAGGCTGGGGATGTGGTGACAGAGGTTGGAGGTGGTATAGATGGTGTGTAGGGAGGTGGTGACAGCGGTTGGAGGTGGTATGGATGGTGAGTGGGGATGTGGTGACAGAAGTTGGAAGTGGTATGGATGGTGAGTGGGGATGTGGTGAGGAGAGTAGAGGTAATGGAAAGTTTTGATTTTCTAAGGGTGAATAACGAGCTTTAAGCGAGTGAAATTAAACGCGGGTACATTGGTTCACAGAGTATGAAAAAAATGTGTGGGGGGGGGGGGGGGTTGGTGGGTGCTAGAGAAATTTTTTTTAAGAGGGTTGTTCT
Organism: Omphiscola glabra; assembly: GCA_964017045.1. Lineage (NCBI taxonomy): Eukaryota > Metazoa > Mollusca > Gastropoda > Lymnaeidae > Omphiscola > Omphiscola glabra. The sequence goes on along the minus strand of OZ024794.1, from coordinate 28,736,615 downwards.
TTTTTGGGGGAGTTGTGGAAAGATTGTTGTGGTTAGGGTGATGGGAGTTGTGGAAAGATTGTTGTGATTAGGGTGATGGGAGTTGTGGAAAGATGATTGGGGCTACGGTGATGTGGAAGAGACGCGTACAAAAAAAGTTTGTGTGTGGAAAGGGGGGGGGGTGCGTGGTTGTTGCCATTAAATATTTTTGTCCTTTATAGAGACGCCGACATGGCTTGTATTATCTAGTCTTGTGAGTCTATAGTGGCGTCTCAATTGACGAATTTCCAACTTAAGTTCATTGTGCAATGCCATCATTTGGAAATCTGAAACTGAATCGGTTTCTTAGTCTCATCGATTGTGTTGACGTGTGCAGTGGTGGGTCCTGTTACCGAAAGATTTAAAAAAAAAAAAACGTTTAGACTGTCAGAATCAGAGGCGTAGCTAGAGTGTTTGGCGCCCGGGGACAATATTCATTTTAAAGATTCTCTCTTTCTTTATTCAACTCTCAAACCAGTAATTTACATCAATGAAATAATATCAAAGCACATTTTGACGCCCCTAACAAGTATGCCCTCACCCCCTTTAGCTACGCCTCTGGCTAGAATGCTACGTAAACGCAAGCGGTTGTCAAGTCGTGCTCCAAAACTGCCACACACTTATAGTGGCGTAGTGAGGGGGCAAGGGGGGCATCATGCCCCGGGCGCTACTCACAAAGGGGCGCCAAATGGTATATTTTACTATAATATTGTATGGTTTTCGAATAGGGGGGGCGTTAAAAAGGTATTGGGGGGGCGCTAAAAAGGTATTGTGCCCCGGGCGCGAGTTAAGCTCGCTACGCCACTGGACATTCTAGAGAGTCAACACTGTTCCATGCCAAACTGTGCATTGTCAGCATAGGTTAATATCAACACTGATAATAGCGAAACTGTTACGGTCAACAATGGTGAGATCAAACACTGTTGATATCAACACTGTCAATCAATGCCAAGCTCTTCACACCAACGCAGCTATTGTCAACATTCTTCACGTCGACCCCCCCTGTTAATCCCAAACTCTTTATATCAACACTGTTACTATCAACACTGTTTGTGTCATCAGTGTTAATGTCGTCAAGGTTAATGCAAACACCGTTAACATCAACAATGCTAATATCCACAACGTTAATATCAACAATGCTAGTGTCCACACCGGTAATACCACTAGTGTCCACGGACAAGCGAAGTCTGAAAAAAAAAAAAAAAAACACCCAGGAAGCCGAGTGCCGTGTGAAAACCCCTAATCCCTAATTATTGTATCGATTCTTCCTTTTATGGGCAACTTTGTCGTCTCTGCCATATTTTTCACGTAAATTTTAGAACTTGTGCAACTACTGAGCAAATACTTACCTAATTACTATATTTAATATGCTGAACATATTGAGAGATGGTGAATCACAAACAGTGGCGTAGAAGGGGGGGGGGGCGGCGGAGGGGCCGTCCGCCCAGGTTGTTAATTTATTTTTCGTAATATGGAGGGCGGGATTTACGGTTAACTGCAGTCTTTTTCTTGAAAAAGGGGCGGGGGCAAAAAAAAACAACAATAACAGCATGACCCACTCGGGCTGCACCCCACACCTGCTACGCTAATCACAACACGTCAGTATTTACATATAATTTCCTCTGCTTCTATGATAAAATTAATAAACCCAAAATCGAATGATAACTTATTGCACTGGTCATGTAGTATTCTCCCCCCCCCCTCAACCCAGCCAGCCAAGTGTCACAAATTTCAACAGCAGCACCAGTCACCCTATATCCAACCCTTACCAAATCCTAAAACCTAACCCCCCCCCCCCCCCCCCCCCCCCCCCGCATATCTGTGCAACAAGGTGAAACAGCAGACACTAGAACCATCGGCGTAATTATGATGAACTCATGCTTTCTTTCCCCCCCCCCCCCCTTCCCACTGACGCCCACCAAGACGTTCAAAATTGAAATTGACCTCCCTTTGACATAAGTTGAAATTGTGATCTAGAATGATCGCCCTTCCCATTGACAGCCGTTAGAGGATAGACAACGTCCCATGCATCACGTGGTTTGATCAATTACCGCACTCTCAGTTTCATCAATTATACACAGCCAGAAATGCTTTTTTTTTTTTTTTAATTCGCGGTTTCTGCATTTGATTTTAATTGAGTACATTGTAAAATATGCCCCCATGATATGATGGATATTTCAACCACGCTGGTTTAAGTGGGGGCTCACCATAGGTCATCCACGTTCCTGCTCCTCTTAAACGTTTCTTGATACGAAAGCTAACGTTGTGGGTGGTGGGGGGCGGGTGGGGGTACGGCCAGGCAGGCTGCAGAGGGTGCGGTCCGTCAGTAGCGTCACCAGGGTTGGGGGGGGTTTAAGATAGGAGAGCAGATGATTGCTCAACCTTTCCCCTCCCATGAAATTATAGAGGGATTTGTTTAAAAAAATGTAGAAGAGATAGTAGATATCTCATGGACAATTTTACAATCTCAATGACAATATCAGTGACAATTTCAATGACAATGTCGTGACAATTGCAATGACAATATCAGAGACAATCTCAATGACAATATCAGTGAAAATTTCAATGACAATATCAGTGACAATCGCAATGACATTATCAGTGAAAATTTCAATGACAATATCAGTGACAATTGCAATGACATTATCAGTGACAATTTCAATGACAATATCAGTGACAATTGCATGACAATATAAGTGACAATCTCATGACAATATCATGGACAATAGCAATAACAATATCAGTGACAATCTCAAAGACAATATCAGTGACAATTGCAATGACAATATCAGTGACAATCTCAATGACAATATCATGGATAATTTCAATGACAATATCATTGACAATTGAAATGACAATATCAGTGACAATCTCAATGACAATATCAGTGACAATCTCAATGACAATATCATGGACAATTTCAATGACAATATCAGTGACAATTGCAATGACAATATCAGTGACAATCTCAATGACAATATCAGTGACAATCTCAATGACAATATCAGTGACAATCTCAATGACAATATCAGTGACAATCTCAATGACAATATCAGTGACAATTGCAGTGACAATATCAGTGACAATCTCAATGACAATATCATGGACAATTGCAATGAAAATATCATTGACAATTTCAATCACATATCAATGGAATAGCATTTGTATCCTATTTTTTGAAAGCCATGCCTGTAGTAAAAAAATACTTTGATTGTGGTTGAAAGATTCACCAAATGACACTGTGATATAATGATGTTATTTGTGGTTCTTGTAGTTTTGACCATCCCACACTCATGTCACGCTCATGTCACGTTTATGGCACACTCATGTCACGTTTATGGCACGCTCAAATCTCGCTGGATATTCTGAAAATCCCAAAGAGAAAAACCATGCATTCAAAAACATTTTTTTAGTAGAATAATGCTGAATATAGACGATACATTGTGAATGTTCACAGGGCATTGTGAATGTTTACAGGACATTGTGAATGCACGTAGGACATTGTGAATGCACACATGACATTGTGAATGTAGATAGGAGATTGTGAATGCACACAGGATATTGTGAATGTAGGCAGGACAATGTGAACGCACACATGACATTGTGAATGCACTCAGGACATTGTGAGTGTAGGCAGGACATTGTGAATGCACACAGGACATTGTGAATGAAGACAGGACATTTTGAATGCACACAGGACATTGTGAATGTAGGCAAGACATTGTGAATGTAGACAGGACTTTGTGAATGCACAGAGGACATTGTAAATGTAGGCAAGACATTTTGAATGGAGAGAGGACATTGTGAATGTAGACAGGACATTGTGAATGTAGACAGGACATTGTGACTGCAGATAGGACATTGTGAATATTAACGACACATTCTAAAAATAGACAGTGATTTCAGAGTCTAGCCCAGGGGTGGGCAAACTACGGCCCGCGGGCCGCATGCGGCCCGGCAACTGATATTATGTGGCCCTCGAAGGCATTTAAAAATTTTTAAAAATTACTATGTTTTTAAGTTATTTTGTTGAATTTTACAGAATTTCATGCACCGTTATGATTTTTAAACCATTTTTGATCAAAATTCTTTCTAATTTTCTATTTTTTTAAACAGTCCTTGACCTTTGTCATGTAATGCTAAAATGCGAAACTACCGATTTTAATATAGGGAAATGTTTATCGATATTTAAATATTGGACATAATATACATGCTGCCCCCCAATAGCTTTACCTTTGTCAATGTGGCCCTCCGCACATAAAGTTTGCCCACCCCTGGTCTAGCCAATAATTTGCAAATATTTACAAAAGTTTAGCCATACATTTAACCCAAAGAACAGCGGCCCCTGCAACTGAAGGTCTGAGCCAGCGATTGGCCCAGCCACAATTTAAAACAAAGGGGGGAGTGTGATGGGGGAGCCGCAGTGGCACATTCTAACTTAACCTTGTCCTTCAATGTTTGGCCAGTTCGGCTCCATTTCCTTTACAGCATGTATTGGCTGAGTACGTGGGGCTCCTATTTATCCAGCCTCCTCCACCCCGCCACCCCAATTCCCTCTCCTCACATCTACATTTCTCCCAAAACTTTTTCATCCATTTCCATAACGGGGTAAAATAAGAAAGAAAAAAAAAACATATTTTTACGAGAATTAAGACCGCGCTAAAAATAAATTCACTCACCGCCACGGTGTAGTGTGGTGTGTGTAGAGGGGGGTGGGGGTGGTGGCAGTTTATTATTTTAACCCTTAAGTATTCCCAATATTTATTGGAAGCCTTGATGATTAACTCCTCGGGGTGGCGACGTAAGGAGTATAGGGGGTGCGTGGCGGAATGTGGTGGGGTTCGGTAACCGTGTGTGAAATACTCAAGAGCTCAACATGTGGACAGGGTCGGGTTGTCTGTTATTTTGTGGCTAAAGATGTAACGAATTAGTCAACAAAGCCAAGACACAAGTAACACTGTGGGGGTGGGGGGGGAGAGGGAGGGGAGGAGAAGGAGGTGGAGGGTTGAGGGTAAAAATGTTTGTACATGGGAGGTGGGGAAGGAGTATGCATGGTTGATATGTTTAAAAACTAAAGATCACCCACAATTGGGCCCTACTTCTTAATTCTTTAAGGGGGGTGTATTCTGTAAATATCATAGTCTGACATTTATCCCATTGTAAACGACCCCCCCCCCCCACACACACACACACCCATACCCACGCAAACATCCACACACACTTTTTTTTGTTTTTTCTTTTTTTTTAATCGTTATAATTCTTAAATTGTGGTGCAAGTTATTTTGTCGTTCTCCCTTGGTGAGAATTACATGAGAAATGGATTACACATTTAAAAAAACAACAAAAATGAACAAAACAATCAACATAAAATGTGCGCAATTTAAGCCAGTTAGATTCAAAAGATCAAATTGAATGGGATAGGTGCTATATATATTTATATATATTTATATATCTGTGTGTGTTATATATAGGAGGGGAAAAAAGAACGAGGTGGCAGTGCCGGTGGTGGTTTGGGAAAAGGGGGTGGGGGCGGAGGGGGGTGTAATGGATGGAGTTGGCGGCATGTGTGAAGGCCGGGGACTTGACAGGAGAGCCGGTGCTGTCGGATGAAAGCACTAATTAAATTAACTGTTGATTGGTCAGAGAGATCATTCCCCCTCACTTGACTGGACCTGGATCGATTTCACAAAACTTTGTGGTTTTTTTCAACGCCGTTACAGCAGCGTCCGCCATTTTGCACATGCGCAATGGGGTGTGGGGGGCGGCAGCGTGCATTTTACTTGTTGAATTTGGTTCCTCGTGTTAACAACAATCCCAAACAATTTGGTCTAGTGGCGGGTTTAAATGAGCAGAGCTCTGTTAAGTTCCAAATAAACAACGCACTCTTTGCACTCTCTGATGCACACTGCACACAGCTAATAAGCCACCAAGTTCAATCCCATCTTGTCTGACGTGGCTGTATTATATTTAAAGCCACTAACAAAGCCACAAATAATGCCACTAATAATATCACTAATAACGCCGACAATAAAACCAATAATAAAGCCACTATTAAATCCACTATTAAATCCACTATTAAATCCACTATTAAATCCACTATTAAATCCACTATTAAACCCACTATTAAACCCACTATTAAATCCACTATTAAATCCACTAATAAACCCACTATTAAATCCACTATTAAATCCACTATTAAACCCACTATTAAATCCACTATTAAATCCACTATTAAACCCACTATTAAACCCACTATTAAATCCACTATTAAATCCACTAATAAACCCACTATTAAATCCACTATTAAATCCACCATTAAAGCTATTACTAAAGTCACTAAGAAAAACCAATAAAAAGTAACTAATAAAGACACAATAAAGAGACATAAACCAACTAGAAAACCCACTGATAATACCACTAAATAAAACTACCATAGAGCCACCAATAAAGGCTAATAGAACCCTGTAATCAACTAACCAATAAAGCCACCAATAAAATAACCAGTGAAGCCGTCAAAAAGCCACCAAGAGGCCAGGCTTTGGGGTGGAGGCCAGGCTTTGGGGTGGAGGCCAGGCTTTGGGGTGGAGGCCAGGCTTTGGGGTGGAGGCCAGGCTTTGGGGTGGAGGCCAGGCTTTGGGGTGGATGTAGGGGCACATGAACACCACCCACTTGCCGAGGGTATATAGGAGAGGCAAGGGAACACACTGATAACGATATAGAACACTGAAAAGATACAGAACATTGAAAAGATACAGAACACTGAAAAGATACAGAACACTGAAAAGATACAGAACACTGAAAAGATACAGAACACTGAAAAGATACAGAACACTGAAAAGATACAGAACACTGAAAAGATACAGCACACTGAAAAGATATAGAACAGATTAGGACGAAGAACTTAATATAAGGATACAGATGATATACAGATATCAAATCTATAAGACATGGAACAGATGCTTGGACCACTGAAAAGGGTCCTAAGGTCAAGGCATTTGGGATCTCAGGATCTGCAGGAAAATGTCGGTCAACTCGCTCGTCCATCTTATCATACCATCGCTGGAAGCCGGGGTTGGGGGGGGGGGTTAAAACGTAGCCCACCTCCCTTTATAAAGCTATTTAGAACACGTAAAGATAAATAAAATACGCCGTATTAGTTGGAGGACAAAAACTAAACGCCGCTGTGACAACAAGTTGCCTACCGCCATTACATCGTGCCCATGCCGCCATTACATTGTGCCCATGCCGCAATTACATCGTGCCCATGCCGCCATTACAATGTGCCCATGCCGTCATTACATTGTGCCCATGCCGCCATTACATTGTGCCCATGCCGTCATTACATTGTTTCCATGCCGCCATTACATCGTGCCCATGCCGCCATTACATCGTGCCCATGTCGGTTCGGTCATACAATTTCCCAACCAGTGGCGGATCAAAGGTACGCCGCCGAGGCCAGTGTTCACCCATCTCGCCCCCCCCCCCACACACCCATGACACACTATTTATGTCTCGACATGTTTATATAAAAGAACATGTCCCATTTAAAGGGATTAAATAATACGACTAAGATATTTTACCTTAATTCCCCCCCCCCCCATCTTAGGTTCCGCCTAACCTTTTCACTCATGTCAGTATCCACCCTATTCCTCCACCCATCCCCATTCACCAAATTACACCTCCATCGTTTTTCGAACAACAAAGTCTGAAACCTTTGCCCATACTGCCTTGACTAAAGTTTAGTACCCTCTCCAACCTCTCCCCCCCAATTTATAGCTCTCTCTCTCTCTCTCATATCCCCCCCCCCCCACTGCAACTCAGTCTACTTTCTTGTATTAGAACGGTTGGTTGACCCTCAGACCGCCCTTTTCAAAATGATATTTCTGTGTGACTGACTCAATCAAGCCCTCGGTGCTGCCTCCCAGTAGATGAAACTTTCATACATCACCACAGATTTTCTTTTTTTTTCATATTTCGGTGTCTTAATCATAGAACTCGTGTGATTGGCTTCAGAAGAATGACGCGCGGGATTTCTGAATAGTCCCGGTCTCAGCTGTCTGGCCAGATAAATAAACATAGGAACCTATGGTGGTCACAGATTAAACAATATATATAAGTGAGAGGGAGGGAGGGATGGGGGAGAGAGAGAGAGAGAGGGAGGGAGGGATGGGAGGGAGGGGGAAGAGAGAGAGAGGGATGGAGGGATGGGAGGGAGGGGGAAGAGGGAGAGAAGTGAGAGGGAGAGAGGGAGGGAGGGATGGGGAAGAGAGAGAGATAGATGGAGAGAAGTGAGGGGGTGGAGGGAGTAATGTGAGTGAGGGAGGGGAGTGAGGGTGGAAGTGAGAGGGAGGGTGTGAGGGAGTGAGGGGGATAGAAAGAGAGAAGTGAGAGGAAGTGAATGAGGAAGAGAAATGAGAGGGAGGGAGGGAGGTATGAGAGGGAGGGAGGGCTTATTTGCAACTTCCATCGGGGAAGGAAAGATTTTAGAAAAAGTTATTCTATATGGGTCTTAATAGGAGACAAATCAATTATTATTATTTATTTTTTGGGGGGGGGGGGGGGGGGGGCATATTTTTACATGTAGACTGTAGAAGCTGTTGTTTTTCTGAATGCAATCCCGGGTATATTAGCTAGTATATATATATATATATGTTTAAAAAAGCAGGCTGTTAAATTTAAAAAAAAAAATTGGCATAAAATAACTTTTAAATTTCCAACAAATTTTGAAAGCATTGAAAAGGGGGGGGGGGGGGCAGTGTCGGAGGAAGAGGCAGAGGAGGCACTCCACTATGGGCGGCATTTTTTCTCTATATTGTGGGGGAAATTTGGGCAAATTGCAAGGTTGTTTTTTTTCGATAAAGGGGGCCCGCGAAAATCTTGTCCCGCTCCGGGCGGCACTAATCCTAGCTACGCCACTGGGGCGGAATGGAGATGGGATTGTATCAACAGTTGTTAGGTTGATCCATTTAATTTTATTATGCTAAAATTCGTTCCTTTAACTTCCAATGTTTTTCCTTTAAACTCACTGTACAAGGTTTCTGCCAATGATCAGCGCTGACTACGTACACTTTCACCATTGTAATTACTCGCCGGTCTGCGGTGGATGAGTCTAAGGATTATTTTTAGAAATGAGGTCAAAGCCAGATAGATAACATGGAAGGGTCTCGTTGGCTTGTTCAACTTTTCTAGGAAACCTTTGTCTCGTAAATCACTGGCCGAGGCCGAACTCGAGAGCTTATTTGCAACACCCGGGGATGTAGTGTTTTACAACATAACGGTTTCTGGGAGCTCGCTGGCCATTTAGAGGCGGGCGAACAATGCTGCTGAATATGTAGGTGGAAACAATGGCAAGAGAGAGAGACAACGTCAATGTATATTCGTGATAGTGAGAGAGAGAGAGAGAGAGAGAAGTGAGAGGGAGTGAATAAGGAAGAGAAATGAGAGGGAAGGAGGGAGGTGAGGGAGTGAGGGGGAAGAGAGAGAGAGGGAGAGAAATGAGAGGGAGGGAGGGGGAAGAGAGAGAGAGACGTGACAGGGAGAGGGTGAGGGAGAAGTGAGAGGGAGGGAGCGATGGGAGGCAGGGGGAAGAGAGAGAGGGAGAGGTGAGAGGGAGGGGTGGGATGTGAGTGAGGGAGGGAGTGAGGGAGGAAGAGAGAGAAAAAATAGTGAGAGACAGAAATAGGGAGAGCGGAGAAATTAGAGAAGGGAACTGAGAAAAGAAGAGAAAGAGAAAAATGTTAACTTGAGGAAATGATAGAGCGAGGGCAGAAAAGATGCCACCGACATAGAGCGAGTGAGAGAGAGAGATTGAGAGAGATTGAGAGAGGGATTGAGAGAGAGAGATTCAGAGAAAGAGAGAGAGATTGAAATAGTGAGAGAGATAGACGAACATACAGACATGCTTTGACAGTGAGAGAGAGAGAGACAGACAGACAGATGGACATACAGACAAACAGACAGGCGGGCAGATCGAGTTAGTATACTTTAATTTGAAATAAGCGACCAGTGTATTTTAAAAAATTAGAAAACATAGATATATTTTTAAAAAAAAAACATTTTATGTGAATCGATAGATCGATACCTTCATCGTTAAATAAAGCGTTGATAAATTATTATTATTATTAGAACAGCGTTAACTTATTGGCTTGAGAAACAAAACGTTGTCTTCAGGAGAGGGAAATTAGAGGAGAAAATAGAAAACCAAAAAACAGCTGAAGCACAGTGGCGTAGTGAAGGGGGGGGCAAGGGGGGCATCATGCCCCGGGCGCTACTCACAAAGGGGCGCCAAATGGTATATTTTACTATAATATTGTATGGTTTTCGAATAGAGGGGGGGCGCTAAAAAGGTATTGGGGAGGGCGCTAATAAGGTATTGTGCCCCGGGCGCGAGTTAAGCTCGCTACGCCACTGCTGAAGCAGTGAAGAATTTAGATCATTTAGAAGATGTGATAAATTTAACTAAAAGAACATCTATCTGTCCTTATTAATGCTCACACCACACCAACCTTCCCATCCCATCCCACCCACCCACCCAGCCCAACCCAACCCAACCCTTACATTTTGCAATGATTCACTCGTTAAGTTTAAAGCTTTTTAGTCGTTAGCTACAAATAGATCCTCGGTAATTGAGAAATATTGAAACACGAGAAATGGCGTCAGACCACGAGGTTCATAGGTCCTTTAAGATGTGTAACAAAACGGGTTGTTGTGCTGTTGTTGTGGCTGGTGGTGGGGGGGGGGTGGAGAGGTTTGGTTAGAGGCTGGTAGGTGCGGTATGAAAGGAAACAGTACATGGGAAATGACGACGTTAAGATTTGATCTCTTTCTTTACCAGGCATCTTCACCGTAATGTCTCTGATCAATTATGTTTGTCAATCTAATCTTTGAGAGGTAGGCACAAAATCTTTGACATATAACTGCGTGCACACACGAGCGGCCATAGACAGTTGTGAATGTTTGACTGCGCAACCATAGATTTGGCACGTTTACCTGACAGGTATGAGGTCCGGCTTTTAAACACAGACGCCAGACACAACAAAAGGTAAGTGGTGTAAGGTTGTATGTGCGGGCGTATCACACTATGGACGTGTCTGTGTGGGCATATCAAACTGCAGACAGGCGGGTATGTCACACCACGGACGTGTCTGTGTTGGCATATCAAACTGCAGACAGGCGGGCATATCACACCACGGACGTGTCTGTGTGGGCATATCAAACTGCAGACAGGCGGGCTTATCACACCACGGAAGTGTCTGTGTGGGCATATCAAACTGCAGACAGGCGGGCGTATCACACCACGGACGTGTCTGTGTGGGCATATCAAACTACAGACAGGTGGGCATATCATACTAACGGACGTGTTTGTGTGGGCATATCAAACTGCAGACAGGTGGGCATATCACAGTACAGACATGTAATCATAAGACAATACAGACATGTGGGCATATTGCACCTCGGACGTGGGCCATCTCATACTACAGACACGTGGACATATAAAGCAACATAATTGTGGGCAGATCACGTTACAGACGTTTGGACATATCACACTACAGACGTTTATCTGTTTGCATTTTCCCGCTCCCCATAGCTCCCCTGCCTCCCATACCATCTCTCCAAACAGCCCCCTCACCCCCTTTTCTTCCTACTTCAGCTATTCCAGTCTGTGTGTAAGGAAATACTTATCTACTAAGGCGACCATTTCACACATTTCATTGGCTGACCACAGCGGTTCACAAACTTTGAGAAACGGGTTTTAAATGCGTAAACATACCTGTCAGTATTTATTAATAAAGATGATCAATTTCAGTATTTTGTAACACAGAGATTTCTTTTTCCTCGTCTACCTACAACACAAAACTATTTCAGTATTTTGTAACTCAGAGATTTCCGTTTCCTCGTCTAGCTACAACACAAAACAATTTCAGTATTTTGTAATACAGAGATTTCCGTTTCCTCGTCTACCTACAATACAAAACAATTTCAGTATTTTGTAACACAGAGATTTCTTTTTCCTCGTCTACCTACAATACAAAACAATTTCAGTATTTTGTAACACAGAGATTTCCGTTTCCTCGTCTACCTACAACACAAAACTATTTCAGTATTTTGTAATACAGAGATTTCCGTTTCCTCGTCTACCTACAATACAAAACTATTTCAGTATTTTGTAACACGGAGATTTCCGTTTCATCGTCTACCTACAACACAAAACTATTTCAGTATTTTGTAACACGGAGATTTCCGTTTCCTCGTCTACCTACAACACAAAACTATTTCAGTATTTTGTAACACGGAGATTTCCGTTTCATCGTCTACCTACAACACAAAACTATTTCAGTATTTTGTAACACGGAGATTTCCGTTTCATCGTCTACCTACAATACAAAACTTTGAACACGTACCAGAATGATGATAGGGGCAATATGTATTGAATAATGAAACCTCTTCGTGTGTGTGCACCAAGATATGCGTATAGATAAGTGTCCGTGCGTATTAACCCCAAGCAAGCCAGTTCAGCATCAGAGGTGGGGGCAGATGTCCCACGGGTGCCAGACTAGTGGGGCACCAGAATGGGCTTTGGTTGTATTTTATTGATGGAAATAGTGGATTTTGAGCTTGGGGGGCGTAGAAAAACGAATCATATTCCCCGGGTGCCAAACACTCTATCTTCTTCTCTGTACAGCATACATAAATAGGATATGCATTATTAATCACCACCTAACTACTTTAAAACGATCGAATCTATGTTGACAAGGCAATGTTGATTTTTTTTTTTTATTTAATTTTTTTTTTAAAATTCTTCTCCGCCAGGAGAGCGTTCTGTATACGATTGATATGAGACAAAAAGATTTTCTAAAAGGAAAATACAGACAAATGTGAAGACAATGCCAAGAGACCAACGTGAAGACAATGCCAAGAGACCAACGTGAAGACAATGCCAAGAGACCAACGTGAAGACAATGCCAAGAGACCAACGTGAAGACAATGCCAAGAGACCAATATGAAGACAATACCAGCAGACCAACGTGAAGACAATGCCAAGAGACCAATATGAAGACAATGCCAAGAGACCAATATGAAGACAATGCCAAGAGACCAATATGATGACAATGCCAAGAGACCAATATGAAGACAATGCCAAGAGACCAATATGAAGACAATGCCAAGAGACCAATATGAAGACAATGCCAAGAGACCAATATGAAGACAATACCAGGAGACCAATATGAAGGCAATGCCAGGAGACCAATATGAAGACAACGCCAAGAGACCAATATGAAGACAACGCCAAGAGACCAATATGAAGACAATGCCAAGAGACCAATATGAAGACAATACCAAGAGACCAATATGAAGACAATGCCAAGAGACCAATATGAAGACAATACCAAGAGACCAATATGAAGACAATGCCAAGAGACCAATATGAAGACAATGCCAAGAGACCAATATGAAGACAATACCAGGAGACCAATATGAAGGCAATGCCAGGAGACCAATATGAAGACAATGCCAAGAGACCAATAGTGTAACGAGTTTGTGACTGAGAGCAGGATAGAGTTAGGCTCGAGGGGAACTGAGTGTAAGCCTGTGCCGGTATGTTACAAACCAGAAAGCTTCTGTAACAAAGAACAAAACCCGACGTTGCATGACGTGCCCAGAGAGTTGTATGACGTGCCCAGAGAGTTGTATGACGTGCCCAGAGAGTTGTATGACGTGCCCAGAGAGTCAAGTACACGGTATGACATGTTTCGGCGTGCTTGAAAGGAAATAATTATCTACAATATTAAGGCTGGCAGTTGGAATCTATTTTGTGTCATTGCGCAATGTACTGTCGTGTATTGTAGTGGGTAGTGCACTGTACTGGGAATTGCACTGTACTGGGAAGTGCACTGTACTGGGAAGGGCACCGTCCTGGGCTCTGCATCACGTGAGTCGAGGGTGAGACGGTTCGCACACTCCATATACATTTCTACCACAGCAACGTGAGGGTTACAAGCTGGACAAGTTGAGAGGCCCTGGTTTGGGCGTTCATCGCCTGCCCTCGTTAATCACTGAGTGTAGGCCAAGCTAATTAATTTGGCTAAAGTTCGTGACCTTGAGCAGGCGCGCCCCCCCCACACACGATGCCTTTTGCGATAGTTTCATGTAATTGGTTGAGTCGTGACCACACCCACCACAGCGCCTCCCCACACACACGCACACGTACTTTCCTAAATCACATTATAAAAACAGGGCGAGGATTGCCCCACCACCACTCAACTTGTGCTGACCATCTAGTTCTGACCATCTAGTTCTGACCATCTAGTTCTGACCCTCTTGTTCTGACCATCTGATGCTGACAATCTTATATTTCTGACCATCTACACCCTGACGCTCCGTATCAGTGCTGACCATCTGGGTCACTATTTCCTAATCCTGAAATCTGCCTCGTTCCCCCTTACGTACTCATTACATGTCATCCATCATTTAACATGCTTACATTTGGTTAAAACCCATCGAGTTGAAAGAACAAATAATCCTAACATCCTTAGTTAAGCTAGCACTTGTGAAAATTGTAACTATTTTAAAATCCTTTATATTAAATTCGCATTCGTTCATGTGCTTCTGACTGGGAGGCAAAAAATATTCGGACGGCTCATTGACCCACTTCCCCGCCAATCTACCGAGCTGAAACGAAAAGATTTAAATACGTTCGGATTCTTAAAAACAATCTTAGTTATTTTCTATTATTTTACGGAAATCGAATAAATTGAAATGAGCAAAAAATATTATATATTCGATTTTAATCTAGTAAATGTTTAAAGTATTATGATTATAAATTACAAATACCTTGAAGTAACAACTAAGGAACTATTGTACTCATTTTATCCGAATTAAAAAGTTAAGAAAATAAAATTAAAAAATTATAATCAAAGAATTACATCGTAACAGGACCGGCCTTAGGCCACTGCAACCTATGCGGCCGCAGTGGACCCCGCACTTTCATAGGCCCCGCCCGAATTTATTTTCTAATACAAAATCTTAATTTTTACTTATTATCCTTATCCCTACCCAGACTGGGCACCGCGCAATCCGTTTCGCATAGGGCCCCGCAATTGTTAGGGCCGGCCATGCATCGTAATCACATTTATCGAGAAAACCCAAACATCAGTTGTGTTAAGTGCGTTTTCTTGTGCGTTGTTAATATTGAGAAATAAAATAAAAATTAATTGGTTCTAAATAAACACGCAAATGACGTCATAGCACGAATTGCCTATTTTACCCTAAGCTTTAGGCTTTTTAAATTTAAAATCCGCACGTTACAAAACTGATAATGTATTTTCCCCTTCTTAAAATTAAAATTAATAAATATAATTCATTGCTTTTTAAATTGTTAATAAAACACACCAAAAATTAGCTTTGTATTTTTAACATTTAACAAGCTTTTACTTTTTAAAATTCCAAACATATACTTTTATTGAATTTATAACGTAATAAAAACCTAACCTTTAAATATACTTTTAATAAGAAAATGCCGTTTAAGTCAATCAGCGCAGCGAAACACCATAGCCAAATAGCATTAAATAATGCATCCAGAACAAACCATATGAAGGGCCAAAAATGTGTGAGAGCATATTGGATGGGACTACAATGGCGTGGAAGATTTTATTAATTAAGAAAATCAATGGCGTTAACGAAACGTGGGTACATTTACATAAGTATACCCCTGAATAATGAAACCCAATCATTTTACACACTTGACAATTTAATTTAAAAAATTTAGTTGAGTTAATATTTTCTTTCAAAAAATTAAAATATATTTTTGTTTTTACTTTGCGAAAAGAAAAGGCGGTGTTTATTTTTATGAGATTAACAACTTAGAAAATTTTTAAAAAAAAAAAAAGACACTCAAGTCTGTTATATACTTGAAAAACTTTTGCGAGATTCTTTTTGGATAAAAGACTTCTTTGTTTTACGTTTTCCGATTATGCATAATTAAATAACCAGGTAAACGTTTCTTTAAATTTTTGATGAAGATATCAATATATCAAATTCGTTTAATATAAAATATACGTATATCATATATAGAGTTTTTGTGTGAATTTTAGAATTTGTTCTCACAGTGTTTAGAGAAAAGTAAATGTAGTTCAAGGGCTCGACTAGGGGGTAGGGTCGGCCCAAAATTTAACTGGATATCTAAAGTATTTCTCGAGCGTAGAAATCGTCCCTCAATAAACTTCTTTAGTGACAATAATGACATAGTTAGTGATAGTTTAGATTTGGTAATTTAAGGTCATGCTTAGAGAATACAAAATGTAGTTTAGGGCCGTGAAAGGGAGTACGGTAGGCGTATATTAAATAACAGATAAACACTTTTCAAAACTTCATGATGTTAGAAACGTAAATATCATTACACAGAAACTTATTTTTAAAGTTAGGAATTTTGATTTTTTGCAGTAGCTGGTAGATTTAACACAAGCTGTTATTATCCCGATAACATCAGGTCATATATTCTATAATTAAAATATAAAATAAAATAATAAAAATGGATATAACGGATTTATACGAAAACCTCTGGATTTATGGGTTGTTGAGTTACATCCCTTATATTAACTTTGCTTTTCTTCGTGTGTTTATGGATGGGTGACAAAATCTTCGGACGGATAATTGACCCATTTGCCGCCAACCTATCTAGCTGAAACTTGGCACATAGACTTTTTTGCCGATAACAACATATTCTATCAACTTTTTAGCCCCACACCCCCAGTTTCACCCCCAACCCTCAAAGTCAGTTTTTCCTGGGTTTTTTTCAAGGGGAATCTGAAGGGAAAATGATGCTACTGATGTCCCCAAACAGAAATCCAGATAACTTCGCTAAATGACATTCGTTAAAAATATAACACGAGCGTTTGGTGCGTAATATTTTTTTTAAAATTTTTTTATAAATAATTGGTTTGATAAATCTGCGTTGTAAGTTGGAGTGGGTCATTACAATTTTAAAATATTTCAGCGGCGTGCAAAAACAAAATATGCGGTTGCAAGCCTTGGGGTGGGGTGGGGGGTGGGGAGAGAGAGAGCATAATTTGGGATTCTTATAAAGTTCGTTACCTGTCTGCATGATTTGTCAAACTTTCAGCCCCGCCCCCCCCCCCATTGCTCGATATTACGTTTTATAAACGATTTATACGACAAACTATGTTCTTAGGGGTTGTTTAATGGCAACGTGAATTCGCGTAATCTTACATCGATAGGATAAAGTAACGTAATCTTACATCGATAGGATAAAGTAACGTAATCGTACATCGATAGGATAAAGTAACGTAATCGTACATCGATAGGATAAAGTAACGTAATCGTACATCGATAGAATAAAGTAACGTAATCGTACATCGATAGAATAAAGTAACGTAATCGTACATCGATAGCATAAGTAACGTAATCGTACATCGATAGGATTAAGTAACGTAATCGTACATCGATAGGATTAAGTAACGTAATCGTACATCGATAGGATTATGTAACGTTATCGTACATCGATAGGATTAAGTAACGTAATCGTACATCGATAGGATTAAGTAACGTAGTCGTACATCGATAGGATTAAGTAACGTAATCGTACATCGATAGGATTAAGTAACGTAATTGTACATCGATAGGATTAAGTAACGTAATCGTACATCGATAGGATTAAGTAACGTAATCGTACATCGATAGGATTAAGTAACGTAATCATACATCGATATGATTAAGTAACGTAATCGTACATCGATAGGATTAAGTAACGTAATCGTACATCGATAGGATTATGTAACGTAATCGTACATCGATAGGATTAAGTAACGTAATCGTACATCGATAGGATTAAGTAATAACATTAACGGATTAAAGTTTTCAGAGAATCTAAGAAAGTTTGACTGGGGAGTACGGGGAGATGTCGAAAGCGGCAAATGAACAACGAGCAAAATAAGAAAGTGCTTGATCAGTAATCAGTTCTGGCGATAATCATACACGCGGATTATCGTATTCTCGTTGTAAATCAATCGCCATTTTGTGTGGGCGAAGTCCTATTAGTTTAACATTTATCGATGCTTTAGCTTTAAGGTTAAAGGTCAAAGCCTTTCAGCCGGTGATTGATGTTGGGATATTGAAAGGCGGCGGTAACCTGGACTAATAATGTGGTTGGTCCCCGTCCTGACTTATCCGACTTATCCGAATTGTAAAAGATTGAGGTCATCATGGTTTACCACCTGGCTTTCGCAAAGTTTCCAAAGAACGGGTTGCTGTTTGTGGTTTACAACGGTTGTCAGTCTCGTCGGCGATGTTGATGCGTACTCTTGTGGTTCTCGACCCCTGCGATAATTGCTCCCGTCGATTGTCATTCCTTGCGATTCTCGCTCCCCATTTTTTTCCTCTCCAGATAACACGCTCCGGATTTGGACGCCACACATTTTTGGCGCGTTGTTGTAACCGAATCCCGATTAGACTAGTACGCATTAACGGGAACGAAAAGATAAAAGAATTCCTTTGAGAAAGATCATAATAGTGTAGCTGTTAGAGACGACCCCCCGGGGGAGTGGTGGGGAGTGTTGGGGGGGCGGTGAGGGGTATCAAAACCATGAGTCCGTTGTTGCTTTTCCCCTGTTGTTTTTCCCCTATTGTTTTTTTTCTCCGATATCACGATTTGCGTTTCAGAATCTATTTCTTTTTCGGTGATGGGGATGAAAGTATGATGTCCATATCATTGGTACTCACTGATAAATATCACATTTCTCAAGAATTTTTTTTAAAAAAAAATAATAAAACATTCGAAAAGTATTCATTTGGCTTAGCCTCTAATCCGTTAGTTTGAAGATCAGTAGCACCAAAACGAGAGACTCGTACAGAAATGTTACCGATTGATACCATTTGTTCGTTTTTGAAAAATAACTAATCTTTGCAGACGGCAAGAGCTTTGTTTTTAAAAAAAAGTCATATCCTTGAATAAAGATGCCGAAGTTATAAGATCCAAAAAAAAAATAATAAAAAAAAAATAAAAAAAAAAATTAAACTACATGAGACAACGGTTCTAAAACCTCCACTTCTGGATGACGTCCGTTACTAGGAGGTTGGTCAGGGACTTTAAATATAAAATATGTCATCGTTCGTGTCTGAACAGAAATGTAGAGAAATACAAATTGTTCATTAAAATAAAGGTCAGACGTTTTTCAATAAAGTCCACTGACTTACAGCAACCACCGTGTATTAAGTCTTTAGAACCCCTGATGCAAAGCGATCGCACTTTGACAGCTCGCTCTGATCCATTCTGTTGCCCCCGTGTTCCAAAGATACGTCGCATTTTTCACCAGGGGCGGCCACTGAATGGGCCCGCCTTAAGGTCAGATGAGAACACAGAAGTGAACACAGAAACGCCAAGTAACTGATCAGGGACGCGACTTGAAATATGTCATGTTTGGTCAAATGTTCCGACGTCGGTCCGTGTAATCTGGTCAAATCGGACCCCGGCCCCGGCAAACTATTGAAGTCAGTTGTCTCAGGGTTTAATAGGGGTTATGTCCCTTTCTACTGGTTGAGCTGGACAGTGTCTGGGGGGGGGGGGAGTGGAGATGGGGGATGAAGTGTGAAAATGTCGGCGGCACTGTGCCGCGTCCGTCCTGCGTGACCGTTGTTTGTCGGTGACGAGTTGCCCGATATGAACCGATTGAAACCACGTCGTAAGGTTCAGAACAGTTAGTTCACGCGACGGAGATGAAGAGATATGATGTAAATTGATTTGAAGGATCTTGTAGGAAATATCTCTTAGTTTGTCACATATATATCAGTGTTTATAATTAACGAAATTTTCTGGCAACGTACTTCCCAAGTCAATGGACGTGAGCACCCTTAATTTTGCACACACACAAAGTTATTTAAGGAAATATATGACATTTAATCATTTTATTTACTTCATTAATCTCTTATATATATGTATATATATATATATATATATATATATATATATATATATTACGCTTCTGGTGGACTGCTTCCATTTCCGGCTGCTTCCTAACAGGCTGGCTGCTTCCTATTCAGCGTATTTGGTACTGAGATTATTTTCGTATCTTTTGCTATGTGCTTTGTATTTTGTAACGTGTAGTTGGGTATGGAAGATGGCGTTGTTGTGTTTTGAGTGATGGCGTAGCTAGAAATGGTGTATTAGTAATGGAGCTCTTTATGTAATAAAGAGACGTTTGACTAACTGAGTCATTTTTTGGTTTGTAAAATAATTAATACAATGAAAGAAATCATGGTTCAATGGTGAGTTCAGTAGAGCGTTTAGCGCGTAATATTTTCTTTTCGGAAAATGAAATTGTGTCAATTTAAGTATGGTGTAAAAAAATATTCGGTTTAAAAGTGGTTGGGGCATCAGAATATTTAACATAGTTCATGGGCGTGAAATAAAAAGTATGCAGTGGCGTATAATATGGGGGGGGGGGGGGGGGGAGGTTATAAAAAATTAGGATTCTTAAATGTGCGTTACTTGAGTTCATGTTTTGTCAAGTAACTTAAGTAGACGGTAAGTTCACGCATTGCTGTCGCCAAAGTTTGGCGGGCTATAACTAGCTAGTACATAAATAAAACAATTAGATAATTTAATGTAATTTTATAGAACATTTTATAATTCTTAAGGTGAATAAATGATGTAATTTTTTTTTTTGTAAAATTAAACTACACTACGAAAGTTAGCAAATAGAAACATGGGATAAAAGAAGTCACAATTTGAAAGTCAACAAGTATGTAATTAGATTTGTGAAGTTTCAATTTGAAAATGAACTATCATATAATTAAGTGTTCAGGAACAAAGCCCCGTGAGAACAGATCACTGAACACGCGGCTGCACGGAGCAAACCGCGCGTGCTGTGCGGCAACACAGGAAGTGACCGCGGGAAAGCAAATGGCGGCCGTTCGAAAAAGTTCCCCCGATGATTCCGCTCCATTACGCAGGACATGTTTAGTGGGGTGAGGGTAGTAAGGGGGGGGGGGTGGCATTCGGTTTAGATATTGGGGGAGGGGGAGGAGATTGGGGGGGGGTAACATAATTATGTTTTGTGAGATGTGATTCATATCTACAGCTTTAGTATGTGCGAATCATGGAATGGGACGATGGGCAGCGCGGGAGAGGATATGGGAATTACAGAGAGATGGATGGGTGGCGCTGGTGGCGGGTGACTCGGTGGATGGAGAGCCGGGTGAATGGATAAAGTGATGAATCAGTGTGCGGGCTTAGGAAATAGATGAAAAGTATGAGGGACTAGAGTGATTAATGGCCTGATGGGTGGATCATGGAGATACATTGCGTTTAGATTGTACATATTACGTACATATGTATGGACAGATATTTTACGTTAAATGATATAATTCTTTGAATTCTGTCAAAATGTACATACATTGCTGAAAAAAAACCCATAAAAATATCCTTCGAGACATACCCAGCCCCCACTCTCAAGACATACCAGCCCCCCAAGACATACTCAGCCCCCAAGACAAACTCAGCCCCCAAGACATACCCAGCCCCCAAGACATACCAAAACCCCAAGGCATACCCAGCCCCCAAGACATACCCAGCCCCAAAGACATACCCAGCCCCCAAGACATACTCAGCCCCCAAGACATACCCAGCCCCCAAGGCATACCCAGCCCCCAAGACATACCCAGCCCCCAAGACATACCCAGCCCCCAAGGCATACTCAGCCCCCAAGACATACTCAGCCCCAAGACATACCCAGCCCCCAAGACATACCCAGCCCCCAAGACATACTCAGCCCCAAGACATACTCAGCCCCCAAGACATACCCAGCCCCCAAGGCATACCCAGCCCCCAAGGCATACTCAGCCCCCAAGACATACCCAGCCCCCAAGACATACCCAGCCCCCAAGACATACCCAGCCCCCAAGGCATACCCAGCACCCAAAAGATATAACCAGCCCCCCCCCCCCACAACAACATACAAACACACACACCTAAACCTAATATTGACACAGCTTCATATCGACGAATTCTGATTCGTCATTTTGAACACATTCTCTCGTTTTCTGAACTTTCTCCCCAACTCTCTTTCTTCTTCTCTCTACCCCCCCCCCCCCCCCACACCCGACAGCCTACCCTACCACTCGCCGTCTTATCCTGAGAGTCTCAGATTGTGTCAAATCCCCAAACCGTCGTAGCTAACAAGCAGGCAAACGATTACATGATTGTGGCCATTGCCGTGTTTGCCACCAAAAATACAAACACGGTGATTGAGTGCTTAAGAAATCTTCATCGCCTCAATTACAGCCAATTCATCTCGGGTTTTTTTTTCCACCTTCAAATATCAGTTTGTGAGATTGTTCAAAAGTTAAGTACTTTATTTGCCTCAGTTGTGCAGGGTACATTGTGGTCGGCCATGTGAAGCAATCAGGACCAAGTGAGGCAATCGGGACAACATGAAGCAATCAGGACCAAGTGAAGCAATCACGACCAAGTGAAGTAATCAAGACCAAGTGAAGTAAGCAGGACCAATTGAAGTAATCAGGACCAAGTGAAGTAATCAGGACCAAGTGAAGTAAGCAGGACCAATTGAAGTAATCAGGACCAAGTGAAGCAATCAGGACCAAGTGAAGTAATCAGGACCAAGTGAAGTAATCAGGACCAAGTGAAGCAATCAGGACCAAGTGAAGTAATCAGGACCAAGT
This sequence comes from Omphiscola glabra, assembly GCA_964017045.1. Classification (NCBI taxonomy): domain Eukaryota; kingdom Metazoa; phylum Mollusca; class Gastropoda; family Lymnaeidae; genus Omphiscola; species Omphiscola glabra. The sequence continues at coordinate 28,713,905 of OZ024794.1, read as the reverse complement.
GAATTAATCAAGACCAAGTGAAGTAATCAGGACCAAGTGAAGTAATCAAGACCAATTGAAGTAATCAGGACCAAGTGAAGTAATCAAGACCAAGTGAAGTAATCAGGACCAAGTGAAGCAATCAGGACCAAGTGAAGAAATCAGGGCCAGGTGAAATATCTGGACCAAGTGAAGGAATCGGGGCCAAGTGAACTCACCAGGGCCAAGTGAAGTAATCAGGGCCAAGTGAGTCACCAGGGAAAGTGAAGTAATCAGGGCCAAGTGAGTCACCAGGGGAAAGTGAAGTAATCAGGGCCAAGTGAGTCACCAGGGGAAAGTGAAGTAATCAGGGCCAAGTGAAGTCACCAGGGCCAAGTGAAGTAATCGGGGTCAAGTGAAGTCACCAGGGCCAAGTGAAGTAATCAGGGCCAAGTGAAGTCACCAGGGCCAAGTGAAGTAATCAGGGCCAAGTGAAGTAATAAGGACCATACACTACACCCAAACAAATATTAAGGCTTGCTATTCATCGCTGCCACCAGTTACATTTCCACTTGTTGAAACGAACTGAAAGAATTTTAAGAGGAATATATCGACTGTGTGCATTTAAAGACCGATTGTTCCCAATAGATGTTGCTGCTGTTCCAAAAGGATGCTACTGATTGTTCCCAATAGATGCTACTGATTGTTCCCAATAGATGCTACTGAATGTTCACAATAGATGCTACTGATTGTTCCCAATAGATGCTACTGAATGTTCCCAATAGATGCTGCTGTTCCTAATAGATGCTGCTAATGTTCCTAATAGATGCTGCTGCTGTTCCCAATAGATGCTACTGATTGTTCCCAATAGATGCTGCTGCTGTTCCCAATAGATGCTACTGATTGTTCCCAATAGATGCTACTGATTGTTCCCAATAGATGCTACTGATTGTTCCCTATAGATGCTGCTGCTGTTTCTAATAGATGCTGCTGCTGTTCCCAATAGATACTATTGATTGTTCCCAATAGATACTGCTGCTGTTCCCAATAGATGCTGCTGCTTGTTCCCAATAGATGCTACCGATTGTTCCCAATAGATGCTGCTGCTGTTCCTAATGGATGCTGCTGCTTTGTAAATTTGTAGATCAAGTTGGCTCAGCTATTTTAGTAAATTTGCAGTTCAGGATGGCGCAGCTTTGTTGGTAAACTTGAAGGTCAAGTTGGCTCAGCTATTTTAGTAAATTTGTAGGTCAAGCTCGTTCAGCTATGCTAGTAAAATTGTTGGTCAAGCTGGCTCAGCTATTTTAGTAAATTTGTAGGTCAAGCTGGTTCAGCTATGCTAGTAAAATTGTTGGTCAAGTTGGCTCCGCTATTTTAATAAATTTGTAGGTCAAGCTGGTTCAGCTATGCTAGTAAAATTGTTGGTCAAGTTGGCTCCGCTATTTTAGTAAATTTGTAGGTCAAGCTCGTTCAGCTATGCTAGTAAAATTGTTGGTCAAGCTGGCTCCGCTATTTTAGTAAATTTGTAGGTCAAGCTGGCTCAGCTATGCCAGTAAAATTGTTGGTCAAGTTGGCTCCGCTATTTTAGTAAATTTGTAGGTCAAGCTGGTTCACCTATGCTAGTAAAATTGTTGGTCAAGTTGGCTCAGCTATTTTAGTAAATTTGTAGGTCAAGTTGGCTCAGCTATTTTAGTAAATTTGTAGGTCAAATTAGCGAAGCTATGCTAGTAAATTTGTAGGTCAAGTTGGCGCAGTTTTATAAGATAATAATTGATGGAGTGCATTCAAGTTGTGTAAATGAAATAGTAGAACAATTTATATTAAAGCTTGGATTCATAGACAGGACAATAAGATTTTGACGTTTCGGCATAGAGCCTTCAGCAGCAAACAAAACGAAAATAGAAGTAAAAAAAGTAACGGAGCACAGTAAAAAACTTTAGAGGGTTCCTATGTAGTTGCCAGAAGTAGGATGACAGGAAGTGAAAGAATATAAATATTGGTACTGTGAAAAATAAGGTCGACAATCTTAACGGAACAAAATATTTTTAGGGATACATAAAATCTACGGAATAAGGAAGAAAAAAAAAAAAAAAGAAAGAAGAAATTCAAGGAAATTGAGAAGCATTAGCAGGAGAGTACTTTATTCATACCATGTGGAGATATGGTGCCGAAATGCTGAATAAATTTGTTTTCCATTTTAACTCTCCCCGGTGTGTTTGTGCAAGAAATTGGTGCCGTAATGGGTACATCTAATGTGCCTCTATGTTGCTTTCTGTTCAAATGTGAGGAGACTTCTCTTGGTAAGTTAGCATGACTCTGCAATGCTGGGTAGTCTAGAACAGATTATTATTATTATGGGTAGTTTTCTATAGCTCACCACGCTGTACATGCAAATTAAAATGAACTTAAAAAATATAAATTAAAAACCAACCATTCCATATCAATTTACATGTGATGCCATGGACGGCACTCAGCAGCATCGTTTAACCAGATGACCCATTGCATGGTATAAGCGAGGCTTTTGTCATGTTGAGAACTGAGAGCCTTATGTTAATTTAACATTAAATCCTTACGGTTATCTGATTCTTTTCAGCTGGAAAAACGTTCTATGAATGAACATCCAACAACAAACGCGTCAGGCCTGCTGGTGTGTTGTTGTTTTTCCAATAGAGATGGAGAATAAGATATTAGAAAGCGGAAAAAAAATAGTCGTAGCCGTGAATGGAATTAAAGTGGACGAAACAACTTTTATGATTAATTCCCCCTCGGCATCTGATCGTCCAAGATAAATGGAATACTTTCTTCGCTCGTCTAAACAGCAGTTGGGTCAAATAAACGTATAAAAATGAATTAATTCCACAAATATGAAATGTTTTCATTAATTTTTACTAAAAGTGTTTTCGCTCATTAACAATGAAGCACCCTTATAATAAGACTTTGGCCAGTAAACGTTGTGCGTGTTACCTGGGACAATCGGAAAAAAATAATCTTTACGATGACGTGGGCAGGCTCCATAGGCAAATTAATCTCTGGCGATGTTGGCGATTTCTGTAAAAAAAAACAACAAATGACTGTATTGTACGACCAACCCAGTGTAAAATGTAGCACAACCAATTCATTGTAAAATGGTGTACAACCAAGCCAGTGTAAAATGTTGTACAACCAAGCCAGTGTAAAATGTTGTACAACCAAGCCAGTGTAAAATGTTGCACAACCAAGCCAGTGTAAAATGTTGTACAACCAAGCCAGTGTAAAATGTTGCGCAACCAAGCCAGTGTAACATGTTGCACAACCAAGCCAGTGTAAAATGTTGCACAACCAAGCCAGTGTAAAATGTTGCACAACCAAGCCAGTGTAAAATGTTGCACAACCAAGCCAGTGTAAAATGTTGCACAACCAAGCCGCTGTAAAATGTTGTACAACCAAGCCAGTGTAAAATGTTGCACAACCAAGCCGGTGTAAAATGTTGCACAACCAAGCCAGTGTAAAATGTTGCACAACCAAGCCAGTGTAAAATGTTGCACAACCAAGCCAGTGTAAAATGTTGCACAACCAAGCCAGTGTAAAATGTTGCACAACCAAGCCAGTGTAAAATGTTGCACAACCAAGCCAGTGTAAAATGTTGCACAACCAAGCCAGTGTAAAATGTTGCACAACCAAGCCAGTGTAAAATGTTGCACAACCAAGCCGGTGTAAAATGTTGTACAACCAAGCCAGTGTAAAGGTGTTGCACAACCAAGCCGGTGTAAAATGTTGCACAACCAAGCCGGTGTAAAATGTTGTACAACCAAGCCAGTGTAAAATGTTGTACAACCAAGCCAGTGTATAAAATGTTGTACAACCAAGCCAATGTAAAATGTTGCACAACCAAGCCAGTGTAAAATGTTGCACAACCAAGCCAGTGTAAAATGTTGCACAACCAAGCCAGTGTAAAATGTTGTACAACCAAGCCAGTGTAAAATGTTGCGCAACCAAGCCGGTGTAAAATGTTGCACAACCAAGCCAGTGTAAAATGTTGTACAACCAAGCCAGTGTAAAATGTTGCACAACCAAGCCAGTGTAAAATGTTGCACAACCAAGCCAGTGTAAAATGTTGCACAACCAAGCCAGTGTATAAAATGTTGTACAACCAAGCCGGTGTAAAATGTTGCACAACCAAGCCAGTGTAAAATGTTGCACAACCAAGCCGGTGTAAAATGTTGTACAACCAAGACAGTGTAAAATGTTGCACAACCAAGCCGGTGTAAAATGTTGCACAACCAAGCCAGTGTAAAATGTTGCACAACCAAGCCGGTGTAAAATGTTGCACAACCAAGCCAGTGTAAAATGTTGCACAACCAAGCCAGTGTAAAATGTTGCACAACCAAGCCAGTGTAAAATGTTGCACAACCAAGCCAGTGTAAAATGTTGCACAACCAAGCCAGTGTAAAATGTTGCACAACCAAGCCAGTGTAAAATGTTGCACAACCAAGCCAGTGTAAAATGTTGCACAACCAAGCCAGTGTAAAATGTTGCACAACCAAGCCAGTGTAAAATGTTGTACAACCAAGCCAGTGTAAAATGTTGCACAACCAAGCCGGTGTAAAATGTTGCACAACCAAGCCAGTGTAAAATGTTGCACAACCAAGCCAGTGTAAAATGTTGCACAACCAAGCCAGTGTAAAATGTTGCACAACCAAGCCAGTGTAAAATGTTGTTCGACTCAGGCCATTCATACCACGGAATAATATTGTACCACTCAGACAATGCTCACATATTGCAACAATCAGAGTTTTGAAACAATATTGTACAACTCACACCGTGGTACAACACTGTACAACCCATGCAAAGGTACAACATCGCGCAGCTCAGCCAAGAGGCGAATCTAGGGTTAGTTAGTGCCACCCGGAACGGAACGAGAATTTCGACTCCACTCTCCACGAAAACCTCTGCAGTAAGTGAAAAAATGTATTTTGGGGCGGACCCCCCCCCCCCGCACCCCCCTCCCAGCGCCACTGGTTATGCCAAAGATGGAGAATGGTATGAATGAGAGCAGTCCATACTCCTGAGATACAAAAGGTAATAATGGGGGAGACTGCAATCAGGTTAGCACAATAGGAAATGAGTGAGATACAATAGAATTTACTGGAACTAAAGCCACTGAAGTCCAGGCTTAGATCATCAAATGAGTTGATCTGAGCTCCTCTGTAAGCAGGTGGAGGCAGAGAGTCAGTGAGGAGGAGAGAGAGAGAGGGAGAGAGAGAGAGAGGGGGAGAGAGACAGTGGCAGACAGTGATAATGACGGAAGAGAGACGGGGTGAGAAAAGAGAGAAAGAGAGTGGCGGAGAGAGTGACAGAGAGAGAGAGTGATAGAGAGAGAGAAAGTGACACAATAGAGAGGGAGAAAGTGACAGAAGAGAGAGAGAGTGACAGAAGAGAGAGAGAGTGACAGAAGAGAGAGGGAGTGACAGAAGAGAGCGATGGAGAGTGACATAAGAGAGTGACAGAGAGAGAGTGACAGATAGAGTGATAAAGAGAGTGACAGAGAGAGAGTGATAAAGAGATAGAGAGATATAGAAATTGACCGAAGAAAGAGTGACAGAAGAGAGAGGTAGTGACAGAAGAGAGCGAGAGAGACCTAAGCAGTGTGTGAGGGAGAGTGACAGAGAGGGAAACACAGAGAGAAATGACATCGAGAGGATGAAAGAGAGAGGGTGTCAGAGACAGAATGACAATGACAGAGTCACAGAAGAAAAGAGAGAGAGAAAGAGAAAGAAAGAACGAAAGAAAAAAGGGGGTATGTGAAATGGACACTACAGTCTGGAGAAAGTGTTTTGCGGGGGGGGGGGGGGGCCTGTGTTGGAGGGTGGAAAGCGAGGAGTATACTTGCGGTCAGCCATCTTGACCTGTCCTTTGGTAATTAAAGTCCGAGAAGTCCGGTAATAAAGGGAGGCTAGAAGCAAAGGGAGAAAACCTCTGTTTGCTTAGCAGCCAACGTAGCAAGTATCAAATAAACCCGTAGGGCCCTCGGCACAGTCTCGTGGTATCTGGAACGGGTCCAGTGGACGAGGCGAGTCTGGCCGGAGTAGCCAGTTATTAAACGTAGGTTGAAATTAATAGATTGTGACAAGCCGTGTTGACTCAGAGACTACAATTGTAGGAGAGAGAGCGAGAGCCAACTACAGTTCTCTGGAAGGCAGGGGAGGCGGGAGGAGCGGGAGGAGCGGAGGGGGGTACAAAATATCATGAGTGGACTGAGGAGAAAGTAAGTCAATGTTAGGACTGGGAAATGGCGGACTGTAGGCAATCAGGCAATCAAACGTTCACATTATTGGGCGAATCCAAACGAAATGAGAGGAAGAGTGAGAAGACAAAGAGTTGGGGGGGGGGGGGGGGTAAAGAGGGAAAGAGGGTGAGAAACTCAAAGAGGTAGGCTATGACAGGGATCAAGAATGAGAGAGACTCAAAGATGCAAGGAGTAGAGAGGGAAAGAGTGAGAGGTTCAAAGGGAGGGGAGGGAGAGTGGGAAAGAGAGACTCAAAGAGAGAAGGGTAGAGAGGGAAAGGGAGTGAGAAACTCATAGAGGGATGACATAGAAAAAGAGTGAGAGAGACTCAAAGATGTAGGGGGTAGAGAGGGAAAGAGCGTGAGATACTCAAAGAGGGAGGGTGTAGAGAGAGAACCTCAAAGAGGGAGGGGTAGAGAGGGAAAGAGAGACTCAAAGATGTAGGGGGTAGAGAGGGAAAGAGCGTGAGATACTCAAAGAGGGAGGGTGTAGAGAGGGAAACTCAAAGAGGGAGGGGTAGAGAGGGAAAGAGAGACTCAAAGAGGGAGAGGTAGAGAGGGAAAGAGAGAGAGGGTAACAAAGAGAAGGAGACAGAGATGAGTAAAGGGAAGAGTGAAGGAGACTGACATAAGTAGGAGAGAGACAGAGGGGAAAAGATTGTGTGGAGTAAGCCAGTAAGGTGGATATAGTAAAAGCAGTCTTCCATGGTCAATGAGATACTCGTCCAGATTGTTTTGAGCATAAGTGGGTCAGTCAAAACATCTTTTTATCTGGGGTCAAACAGTCCACTATTGGTCAACTCCAGCCGCGAGGTGTGAGGGAGATTGAAGGGGAGGTGGGCGGTGTTACACCCTGGCCTGTTTGTATCTCTGTGACCTGCTGGGATGTGACTTGGGACTGCCCTGAACAGGATGGGACTGCACTGAACAGGATGTGACTTGGGGCTGCCATGAACAGGATGTGACTTGGCACTACCCTGAACAGCCAAATGTGGTACGACATCACGGGCTGTTTGTAGCAATTCGAGGATTTAAAAAAAAAAAAAAAGTGGCTTGGGGAGGGGGGGGGGCGACATTGGATGTGTTTGTGGCCTTGCCTTTTATTTTTCTTTACGGTTGTAAGTTCTAGAACACCGCTGTATGTCCAACGTAGTACCATGGGTTTTTTTAATATCTTTTTTTCTGGGGGGGGGGGGGGGAGGGTGGGGGGGAGGGATTGTGGTTTGGGAGGGGGGTGTTCCATCAATGTTGTTTAGGGCTGATGGCCAATGTCTTTGTGCCGTTGTTGTTGATTTGATAGCGAGGGGGTAAAAACTAGATGTAACAATATATACAGAAGAAAATAACACCGACGGTATGTTCTAATTATATATGGAATCCGCCAATTTTCAAAATGTAGTGGCTAGTGGCTAGAGACTAGACACCAGTGGCTTGAGACTAGTGATTAGATGATAGATGCTAGTGGCTAGAGGCTAGTGGCTAGAGGCTAGTGGCTAGAGGCTAGTGGCTAGAGGCTAGTGGCTAGAGGCTAGAGGCTAGTGGCTAGAGGCCAGTGGCTAGAGGCTAGTGGCTAGAGGCCAGTGGCTAGAGGCCAGTGGCTAGAGGCTAGTGGCTAGAGGCCAGTGGCTAGAGGCCAGTGGCTAGAGGTTAGTGGCTAGAGGTTAGTGGCTAGAGGCTAGTGGCTAGCGGATAGTGACTAGAGGCTAGTGGCTAGTGCAATTCTGGTTTTTCAATAATTCTTTAAAATTATCTTGTTCAAAATGTAAATATTTAATGGTTATATTCTCCCTGAAAATGCCTTTTCGGAAAATCTGAAAGGGCTCTCAAGTTACATGGCTCATAAAATTGTGTGTCTCTAGTTACATGGTTCATAAAATTGTGTGTCTCTAGTTACATGCCTCATTTAGAGTGGGGTAACCAGTAAAATAAAAAAAAAAAATTAAAAACCAAACAAACAAACAAAGTGTGGGCTTATTGCATCCCAACCAGTCCAATTTTCTTCAAAGAGATCTTTCATATTGTACAAAGAGACATCCGAATCCTGCGCTTGTGTTGTCAATGAAAGATGGCATCGTTCTCAGGAAGATGAACGGAGACGTGACAAGGCGCTACAGCATTGACTTCCACTGATAAGACCAAACAAAAACCTGTGTGAGTTTGTAAGTCCAGTCCACATCAGAAAGTGTGTATGAGCGAACACTAGAAAGTGTGTATAAGACAACATCAGAAAGTGAGTATGAGCCAACACCAGAAAGTGTGTATGAGCCAACATCAGAAAGTGCGTATAAGACAACATCAGAAAGTGAGTATGAGCCAACACCAGAAAGTGTGTATGAGCCATCATCAGAAAGTGCGTATAAGCTAACATCAGAAAGTGAGTTTGAGCCAACCTCAGAAAGTGTGTATGAGCCAACATCAGCTAGTGTGTATAAGCCAACATCAGAAAGTGTGTATGAGCTACAATCAGAAAGTGTGTATGAGCCAACATCAGCAAGTGTATAGTTCACAAAAGCCGAAAGTCGAGATTTCATTTAATTTATTATCGATTATGAGTGGCATCTTTCGTGGCAGGATGGAGGTTTGTCGTCTGGAGAGAGTGGGTTAAGAGGGTCAGCCGACAAAAGAGCAGGCAAACGATAATTCAGATCGATAAACAATTGCCTACACTGACTCCTAACTTGTCTCCCCGCAATGCAAGAGTCGGCCTCTCGCGGTGATTGGAGATGACGCTAGTAAGTTGTGTGGATGGTTGGATATGGTGTTAAGACGTTGTGTGGAGGGTTGGATAAGGTGTTAAGAAATTGTGTGGAGGGTTGGATATGGTGTTCAGAAATACTGTGCATGATTGGAGATGACGTCACAAACGAAGGAACTTTCTTGGCTGATTTGAGGGCTGCACTCCTCAATAGGCATATTGTTGTTAAAGAGGAAAAACATCTGTGCCTCAGGCAGATGTGACTCACTGTGAAATGAAGTAGAACAAGTGATTGAGTCAGAACTGACTCACTGTGAAATGAAGTAGAACAAGTGATTGGGTCAGAACTGACTCACTGTGAAATGAAGTAGAACAAGTGATTGAGTCAGAACTGACCCAATGTGAAATGAAGTAGAACAAGTGATTGAGTCAGAACAGACCCACTGTGAAATGAAGTAGAACAAGTGATTTAGTCAGAACTGACTCACTGTGAAATTAATTTACATAGAGTGACGTATTTTCAGTGGCGTCAATTGGGACTGCGGACCACACCTGGTGACACCCTCACATGGGGGGGGGGGGGCACCAAAATAGAAATACCATTTTTCAGAGTTCACCCCATAACAGAACTCATTTAAATACAAGCACAGAGTGCCACCGTAGCAGGGTACCATCAAAACACGGTGTCGAAAGAGCAGGGTGAAATCAGAACAGGGTGTCTCCAGAACATAGTGACACTAGAACAGGGTGTCACCAGAACAGGATGCCAACATAGCAGGGTCCCACCAGGGCAGGGTGTTATAAGTGCCGGGTTCCCCCCAGAACACGGTGTCACCAGAATATCGTGTAACCAGACAGAGCAGGGTGCCACCAGAGCAGGGCGCCACGAACACAGCATGCCGTCAGAGCAGTATGCTGCTAAAACATGTTAAAATTGTTCAATGTTTTCTTGTAAAAATTAATGAATTTATTTATGTTTACAGCACAAGGTGTCACAAACCTTATGTTAGTTTGTTATTTAAAAAAAATATTTTTCTAGGGTTTCAGATATTTGTGTAAATAAGATTGATCGGTTTCTTGAAAAAATATACATTAATTTTAGCCTTTTGGGAAACTTCTTAAAAACGGTTTAACTCAGCATGTTAACTCTTTCCCTAAGCCCTGAAGCCCATCCTGCCACATCCCCTGGATCCACTCCCTGAAGGGGGGAAATTGTCACTTAGATTCAACCAACTGAGTTCACCGCCACCCCACCCACTCTCCTCTCTAACACGTTATGTCACCCGACGGGTACTTCCGGGTCTGAACTGGCGGGTAATGGCCGCCGCACGGTGGGTGCCCGGATGTGAGCAGATTGCTTTCACACAATTACATTTCCATTGCTCGCTGCACGTGTTGGTCAGTGCGCCGACTCTTTGTTTCACGGGCGACCAGAGCTCACTGCTACGTCTGCTGTACTTCACTCGTGTCGAATATTCAGAGCAGCCCGGGCCCACCGAAAATATTTTTCATTCCGGCTCCGGAATATGACGTCACGTGTTGTATTAGTTTTTATGTTGCGGGTCGAGGCAGTAATTGTTTTTTTTTTTAAAAATCCCTACCTTTCTGTACTCGAATCGTTTGAGGGATTGTGGTGTGCGTGTAGTGGCTACGTGTCTGTGAATGTACGTTTGGTTTCTGTTGTGTGTGGTCTGTGGCTACGTGCCCGGGTGTCGTAAAGATGCTATTTAGGACCGATCAAGAAAATCTAATTAAACGAACAAAGCCGTGAAAACATGAGTATAGATTAAATTAAAACTAGACGAGCCAACGTTGTTACAACATTAAATCAGAGACTCGAGTCTAAACCAGGGGTCCTCAAGCAGATCCGGGCCCGCCAGGGGTCATTAATCCGGCCCGCCTGGCTACCGTAAAGGTACCTGGCTAGCAGTGAAAAAATATGGAATTGAACATTAATCATATCAATAACAAAAAGCATTGCCTCACTTCATTTTGATATATTTCTCTTCACTTTAATACGTTTTTTTTTTATTTTTCAAGTTTGTTTTATCCACTACACATAAGATCCAGCAGTGTGCATATAATTGAGATATATGCAGTGCGCATATAATTAAGATATGTGCAGTGTTCATATAATTAATATGTTTCAAACTTTAGTCCGGCCCATTGACAGAGACTGAGGACACTGATCCGGCCCCTTGTTTAAAAAAATTTGAGGATCCCTGGTCTAAACTATATCCATATGTTCACCGCATTGCTTATGAAAACTCTCAAAAAGTGAGCGAAAACGATGTATTGCGAAACCCCCCCCCCCCCCCCCCCCCGGTCCGAGCCACTAAGCTCACGAAAAGCCATCACATAGAAATGAGATACGCCATAAAATATCGCAAAACTTTTTTTTTTTTTTTGTGTGTGTGTAAATGTTGCTTTTAAATTATCCTTTCTTTCATCCCCGGCCTTAGGCCCATCGTCTGTGTGTAAACATAAGAATTCACATTTATACTGGACTTGAATTTTATCATAGAAAACAAAATCTCCAAGATCTTTATCTTTACATTTTTAATCGTCATGTTTCCTACTTTGGAGTCGGCCAGTGGCGTAACAACGCTTGGCATTGGGGCAGTTGCCAAGGGCGCCGGCCCGCGCCAGTTCAAAAGGGTGCCGCTAAATCTCTAATTTTTAAATTTGTACTATTTAAAAAATAAATTAGCCAAGTGTGCCAAAAACCCAGTTACGCCTCTGGAGTCAGCCTTTGATATTTATTTTCCGAATGGCGGTCTTGATTTCGGAAGCTCATTTTTATTATTATTTTTTAAAATTTCTTTTAGCGACCCCCAGTTTATATTTTCAGGAACAAGAGTTACCACATACGTCTTTGTTCCGCTTATTTCGACAACTAGCAGAGAAGAACGAGGTTATGCTCTGGGATTAAGAAGATGTGTGTGTGTGTGTGGTCTGAACCTTCAGAAAAAAAAACTACGATGGCATTGCTCCATGTGGTCGTATACTCAACTTTGGGGGCGCTAAAAAAAAATGGACACAAGTTACACATAAACATGGGACTTGATTGCTTTAAGATAGTTTGTTGTTGTTGTTTTCTTCCTCTTGGGACACCTTATCTCTGAGAGCAGTGCATTTCAAAACTGCTGTGTCGCAAAAGTTTCCAGGTGTGTCTTAACAATATTTAAGATAAATTAAATAAAACTAGTTTTGAGAATTATCATTTTTATTTATTTATTTATTTCGCGGGAAAAGGGGGGGGGGCGGCGGGGGGAGAGACCAGTGTCGTTGCTAGGGTGACAGCCGGCTTTACATCTGGGGCGGGGCCAAGTATTTGGCTGCCTTTCTACGAAAAAAAGCTCTGCCGTTGGTCGAAAATTTCCCTCAATGTCTAAATTTTCTTAAAGGTTGTTGACAAAATTCATGGACGACCCCCTAGTGTTTCACAGGCGTTTGGTTCTCAGATATAAACGTTTTGCAACCATAAACAACATATATACAACTTTCCTACAACAAATATACAACTTTTCTACAACAAATATACAACTTTCCTACAACAAATATACAACTTTCCTACAACAAATATACAACTTTCCCGCAACAAATATACAACTTTCCTACAACAAATATACAACTTTCCTACAACAAATATACAACTTTCCTACAACAAATATACAACTTTCCTACAACAAATATACAACTTTCCTATAGAGAGCTGTGGTTTGCTACACGGCTTAGTGGTATACGTAATTACAATCAATCCATTATTGATATACTCGGAAATATATAAAGCTGACATTTTTTAAAGGGAAGCAAGAATAGTCATTTCAACACAAGACTATCGATCTTCCGATGCGTGGAAAACATCACACCAATACATGAAGTGAAATACGGGATTAAATAACCGGAACGTTTTAAACAGGGGCCAGATGTGGCGTGATCAAAGCGCGGGAAAAGTTTAACTAGAGACCATGACACCTTTTCTTTTCAAACTGCTTCGGCAGATAATTCCTGACCATATCAGAATCCAACCCCCTCCCTCCCCCTTTTTCTAAACAAAACCAAAAAAAAAAAATAAAAAAAAAAATAAAAGAGAGCCGATCCAGGGTTGACCTATGACCTGTGATCTCCGTGAAGAAAAAGTGATTTAGCAAAGGAAGTCTGTATAATTGTTTCAAAATCCTTTTTTTAAAAAATTAACTTTGCTTATGTTCGTGGTTGTCTGGCTTGGCGGCTGGCAAGACGTTCGGACGTTTAACTGACCCATTTCACGTCAACCGATCAAGCTGAAACTTGGCCCAGCGTAGCACCGATGACAACACATTCTAACGAATTTCAGCCCCAACCCCACCAGGCTCGACAAGTAAGTTGTTCTTGTTTTAAAAGGGGGAGATGAAGGAAACATGAATTCACGAAATGAAATTCCCGATAACTTCGCCAAGTGAGATTCTTTTTATTTTAAATATCGCAAGTGCGTTTGGTGCGTAATAGTTTATTTTGTTTTTATGATTAAGTTGGTGGGTCATTACAATATTACAGATAGTTCAGGGGCGTGAAAAATGTGCGTTTGCGATACATTGTCAGAAATGTCTCTAACGATTCTTCTGGGAAATTTTTTTTATTAAAGTGCTAATAGACTGGGAGCGTACATCACGTGTCTCTGACGTTTCAACATTGAATCTTAAGTCAGTGAATTTATTACCAATCAGGCTCTGCCTTAAGTAATGTCATTCCGTAATTCCAAGGACTCAACGCACGTCAGAACACCTCCCCCCCCCCCCACTTTTCCCCCCGTTTCACCCCTTCTCCCCAACTCACGATCCACGTTTTCACTGGTAACATCACGTCTGAGTGAGTAGTTGCTGTGTATAGTTAGCCCGCTCAGAGGAGTCCCCCCGCTGGACAGCGTAGATAAAAGACCCCTTAGTGGTGGAGCCTCTTGTCCAGATCCGCGGAGCGATTCAGATGTCCATCAGATAAATTGGCCAGGCACTTACCACTGACTTAGCTTTGATCCCGCTGCCCAAAATTTCGGAGACCGATTTTACAATTAAAGGAACTGGGTAGAGGCAATCAGCTGATGGATCACGTGCACGTCATCGACCTGCTCCACCACTGACCTGGAGGCAGACGTCTGCTCCACGTCTATAACGTCTGCCCCCCCCCCCCCCCCCAATCCGTGAGATCGTGTATCGGCAAAGATTGACAGCTGGTTTTGAAGCTGGCCATGGGACACTGGAATGAGATTTCAACAAAAGGGGGCGTGAACTCTGGTCAATACGCGGTGGGCCAAAGTTTGACCTTGACTGTTACAGTGATCAAACTTGGAGTGGCAGGATTGGAACAGAGAGAGAGAGAGCTAGAGAGATAGAGAGAGAGAGGCAGAGAGAGAGAGAGAGAGACAGAGAGAGAGAGAGAGAGAGAGAGAGAGAGAGAGGGAGAGAGAGCCAGACAGACAGACAATTCATCACAGCAGACATTCTTTATTTCGTCTGCTGAGGTGGAGTTTTGTGTTTTATTGTTGATGTGAGATGTAAGAGTCCTTGAGTTTCTTGTTCAATTCAACAATTCATGTTCATCATCAAATACGCATGCACCCAGCTTCTAAACTCTAAACCCACCCACCCATCCTCTAAACCCATCCACCCATCTTCTAAACTCTAAACCCCTCCAGCCACCCTCTTCTCTAAGCCATACTCTTAACCCACCCACCCATACTCTAAACCGATCCACCCATCCACACATCAACTAACCCCCATCCATTTTCTAATCCACATCCACTGAAAACCATACCTTCCCGTCTTCTCACCCATCCAACCATATTCCAAACACATGCCTGCACAGCACACGGACCGCGGGCTGCATGTGGCCCGCCAGCAACCCATTTTGTGGCCCGTGATGTAACAAAATATTCTTTATTATTACAATATTCTTAATAGCTTTCCCCTTGTCCTATTTTCAGCCCGCACAAGTTTTTCATTAAGTATTACGGCCCGCCTTACATTTTGAGTTGTGCGGACCCGTTCTAACCCCATCCACACATCATCTAGTCCAGGGTTTCCCAAACTTTTTAAGGTTGACCGGCCGGCGGACACGTTTTGTAATCGTATCGAGGTCAGGTGCCAGATTTATTAATTGCATTTATTTTGATTCGACCATTTATATTCATATTGTGCGGACCGGCTATAACTTAATGCTCGCGGACCGGCCGCGGACCACCATTTGAGAAACACTGATCTAGTCCATTTCCCGTCAATGAACTGTTTGTTGATGGGATCAGTTCCTATCCTAGCCGTTTAGATCCGTATCCCGAATCACATTAACATAAAAATCAAAATATAACATACATTTTTTGTTTCGTTCCAAACAGTTTGAGTCTCCCATTTCGTTTCGTTTAGACTTTATAACAGTTTATTTATTTTGAAAGGCTAAATAATTGTACGTTCTCAATATTCTGATATGTAATCGAAATAGCGAATAAATGTATCCGAGTTATCACAGTAGTAGTTGACTTGTGTGTTCACGGCTGACAGGGAAATTGACCTTTCTCAAAACAAGCATGACATTAATGACAATGTCAAGAACAACTCATGGGGTTAAGATTAATGCTGCTGCTGCTAACAGCTTTGACGTGTGGAGAGTGTGCGCATGTGTAGAGTGGCGCATGTGTAGAGTGGCGCATGTGGAGAGTGTGCGCATGTGGAGCAGGCGGATGTGGAGAGTGTGCGCATGTGTAGAGTGGCGCATGTGGAGAGTGGCGCATGTGTAGAGTGTGCGCATGTGGAGCAGGCGGATGTGGAGAGTGTGCGCATGTGGAGCAGGCGGATGTGGAGAGTGGGCGGATGTGGAGAGTGGGCGCATGATGGTGAGTGTGTGTGGATGTGGAGAGTGTGCGGATGTGGATGTGGATGGTGTGGATGTGGAATGAATTAGTGTGAAGTGTGTGCGGATGTGGAGTGTGTGGATGTGGAGAGTGTGCGGATGTGGACAGTGTGTGGATGTGGATTGTACGGATGTGGATTGTGCGGATGTGGAAAGTGTGGATAGGGAGAGTGTGCTGATGTGGTGTGTGTGTGTGCATATGAGCAGTGTGTGTGTGGATGTGGAGTTTGTGGATGTGGAGTTGGTGCAAATGCGGAGAGGGTATGGATCTGGAATGTGTGCCCACCATCAGTGATCATTGCAAAGAATACAATTAAAATTTAAAAAAATAATTTTTGGACACTAAACCAAAGTTTTAGTTATTGATTAACTTAGTGATTTAGTTATTGATTTAGATATTGATTTAGTTATTGATTTAGTTATTGATTTAGTTATTGATTTAGTTATTGATTTAGTTATTGATTTAGTTATTGATTTAGTTATTGATTTAGTTATTGATTTAGTTAGTGATTTAGTTATTGATTTAGTTATTGATTTAGTTATTGATTTAGTTAGTGATTTAGTTATTGATTTAGTTATTGATTTAGTTATTGATTTACTTATTGATTTAGTTATTGATTTACTTATTGATTTAGTTATTGATTTACTTATTGATTTACTTATTGATTTAGTTATTGATTTAGTTAGTGATTTAGTTATTGATTAACTTAGTGATTTACTTATTGATTTAGTTATTGATTTAGTTATTGATTTAGTTATTGATTTACTTATTGATTTAGTTATTGATTTAGTTATTGATTTAGTTAGTGATTTAGTTATTGATTAACTTAGTGATTTACTTATTGATTTACTTATTGATTTAGTTATTGATTTACTTATTGATTTACTTATTGATTTAGTTATTGATTTACTTATTGATTTAGTTATTGATTTACTTATTGATTTAGTTATTGATTTACTTATTGATTTACTTATTGATTTACTTATTGATTTAGTTATTGATTTACTTAGTGATTTAGTTATTGATTTACTTATTGATTTACTTATTGATTTACTTATTGATTTAGTTATTGATTTACTTATTGATTTAGTTATTGATTTACTTATTGATTTAGTTATTGATTTACTTATTGATTTAGTTATTGATTTACTTATTGATTTAGTTATTGATTTAGTTATTGATTTACTTATTGATTTAGTTATTGATTTACTTATTGATTTAGTTATTGATTTAGTTATTGATTTACTTATTGATTTAGTTAGTGATTTACTTATTGATTTACTTATTGATTTAGTTATTGATTTACTTATTGATTTAGTTATTGATTTAGTTATTGATTTACTTATTGATTTAGTTATTGATTTACTTATTGATTTAGTTATTGATTTAGTTAGTGATTTAGTTAGTGATTAACTTATTGATTTACTTATTGATTTAGTTATTGATTTACTTATTGATTTAGTTATTGATTTACTTATTGATTTAGTTATTGATTTACTTATTGATTTAGTTATTGATTTAGTTAGTGATTTAGTTAGTGATTAACTTATTGATTTACTTATTGATTTAGTTATTGATTTACTTATTGATTTAGTTATTGATTTACTTATTGATTTAGTTATTGATTTACTTATTGATTTACTTATTGATTTACTTATTGATTTACTTATTGATTTAGTTATTGATTTACTTATTGATTTACTTATTGATTTAGTTATTGATTTACTTATTGATTTAGTTATTGATTTACTTATTGATTTACTTATTGATTTACTTATTGATTTAGTTATTGATTTACTTAGTGATTTAGTTATTGATTTACTTATTGATTTACTTATTGATTTACTTATTGATTTAGTTATTGATTTACTTATTGATTTAGTTATTGATTTACTTATTGATTTAGTTATTGATTTACTTATTGATTTAGTTATTGATTTACTTATTGATTTAGTTATTGATTTAGTTATTGATTTACTTATTGATTTACTTATTGATTTAGTTATTGATTTAGTTATTGATTTACTTATTGATTTAGTTAGTGATTTACTTATTGATTTACTTATTGATTTAGTTATTGATTTACTTATTGATTTAGTTATTGATTTAGTTATTGATTTACTTATTGATTTAGTTATTGATTTACTTATTGATTTAGTTATTGATTTAGTTAGTGATTTAGTTAGTGATTAACTTATTGATTTACTTATTGATTTAGTTATTGATTTACTTATTGATTTAGTTATTGATTTACTTATTGATTTAGTTATTGATTTACTTATTGATTTAGTTATTGATTTAGTTAGTGATTTAGTTAGTGATTAACTTATTGATTTACTTATTGATTTAGTTATTGATTTACTTATTGATTTAGTTATTGATTTACTTATTGATTTAGTTATTGATTTACTTATTGATTTAGTTATTGATTTACTTATTGATTTAGTTAGTGATTTACTTATTGATTTACTTATTGATTTACTTATTGATTTACTTATTGATTTAGTTATTGATTTAGTTATTGATTTACTTATTGATTTAGTTATTGATTTACTTAGTGATTTAGTTATTGATTAACTTAGTGATTTAGTTATTGATTTAGTTATTGATTTAGTTATTGATTTAGTTAGTGATTTAGTTATTGATTTAGTTATTGATTTAGTTAGTGATTTAGTTAGTGATTTAGTTATTGATTTAGTTATTGATTTAGTTATTGATTTAGTTATTGATTTAGTTATTGATTTAGTTATTGATTTAGTTAGTGATTTCAATGATGATGTCATTCGTTTAGATTGTTTGAGGATATGGGGAAAGAGCAAGGGAGAATTCCTTTGACATTAAGAGAGATTACCATCAAAATATGGTATTTGAATAGTGGTCTCATCAACTAGCTAGCACCAAACAACAATGTCTGCCTAACCACACAGACATCAACTGGTATCATACAGCAATGTCTGCCTAACCACACAGACATCAACTGGTGTCATACAACAATGTCTGCCAAAACCACCAAGACATCGACTGGTATCATACAACGATGTCTGCCAAAACCACCAAGACATCGACTGGTGTCATACAACGATGTCTGCCAAAACCACCAAGACATCGACTGGTGTCATACAACGATGTCTGCTAAAACCACCAAGACATCGACTGGTGTCATACAACGATGTCTGCCAAAACCACCAAGACATCGACTGGTGTCATACAACGATGTCTGCTAAAACCACCAAGACATCGACTGGTGTCATACAACGATGTCTGCTAAAACCACCAAGACATCGACTGGTGTCATACAACGATGTCTGCCAAAACCACCAAGACATCGACTGGTGTCATACAACGATGTCTGCCAAAACCACCAAGACATCGACTGGTGTCATACAACGATGTCTGCCAAAACCACCAAGACATCGACTGGTGTCATACAACGATGTCTGCTAAAACCACCAAGACATCGACTGGTGTCATACAACGATGTCTGCTAAAACCACCAAGACATCGACTGGTGTCATACAACGATGTCTGCTAAAACCACCAAGACATCGACTGGTGTCATACAACGATGTCTGCTAAAACCACCAAGACATCGACTGGTGTCATACAACGATGTCTGCTAAAACCACCAAGACATCGACTGGTGTCATACAACGATGTCTGCCAAAACCACCAAGACATCGACTGGTGTCATACAACGATGTCTGCCAAAACCACCTAGGCTGAGAACCGCCTCCCCGTTAAAATTGAATCCACCAAAAACAAAGCTGGAGAGTTCTCTCAAATCTGTGGCTCTCTGGTCACGTGACCACATCATAGATTTAAAAAAAAAAATTATTAAAGCGGGGAAAATGGTTTAGGGCCGCTGGGACGCCGAATCTCAGACTTGTATCTAATTTAAATCACCGGGCCAAAACTGTTCTCGGCCACCACCAACCCTCCCCCCTTACATCCTTTCCTCCTCCCCCCCCCCCCCCCCCCCCCTCAAATCTATGAAAGAAAGTTCCTTGCTCAAAGATCATCCCGTTTCTAGAAATCGCTCTGCTGGCCAGTTAGCTTAAAAAACTCAAGGGAAAAAATCGTGGATTGTGGAATATATGCAGCATCTATTGTGTGTTTTTTAATACATTTAATTTTGGCTGTTAGAAACTGACAAGGGAATGAACATATATTTTATTTCTGAAACTAAATTGTCTCCCCGGATTCGAAACAGTTTGAGTTCGAGTCCCAATCCATCGCTAGATATTCCGGGGAGACAGGAGTTGAGGAGGAGGGAGAGAGTTAAGGAGAGATTGAGAGTTGAGGAGAGATTGAGAGTTGAGGAGGAGAGAGAGAGTTGAGGAGAGAGTGAGAGTTGAGGAGAGTGAGAGAGTTGAGGAGAGATTGAGAGTTGAGGAGAGAATGAGAGTTGAGGAGAGATTGAGAGTTGAGGAGAGATTGAGAGTTGAGGAGGAGAGAGTTAAGGAGAGATTGAGAGTTGAGGAGAGATTGAGAGTTGAGGAGAGAGTGAGAGAGTTGAGGAGAGATTGAGAGTTGAGGAGAGATTGAGAGTTGAGGAGAGTTTGAGAGTTTAGGAGAGATTGAGAGTTGAGGAGAGATTGAGAGTTGAGGAGAGATTGAGAGTTGAGGAGAGATTGAGAGTTGAGGAGAGATTGAGAGTTGAGGAGAGATTGAGAGTTGAGATTGAGAGTTGAGGAGAGATTGAGAGTTAAGGAGAGATTGAGAGTTGAAGAGGAGAGAGAGAGAGTTAAGGAGAGATTGAGAGTTGAGGAGAGCTTGCGAGTTGAGGAGAGAGTGAGAGAGTTGAGGAGAGATTGAGAGTTGAGGAGAGATTGAGAGTTGAGGAGAGTTTGAGAGTTTAGGAGAGATTGAGAGTTGAGGAGAGATTTAGAGTTGAGGAGAGATTGAGAGTTGAGGAGAGATTGAGAGTTGAGGAGAGATTGAGAGTTGAGGAGAGATTGAAAGTTGAGGAGAGATTGAGAGTTGAGGAGAGTTTGAGATTTGAGGAGAGATTGAGAGTTGAGGAGAGATTGAGAGTTGAGGAGAGATTAAGAGTTGAGGAGGAGAGAGAGATAATTGAGGAGAGATTGAGAGTTGAGGAGAGGTTGAGAGTTGAGGAGAGATTGAGAGTTGAGGATGAGAGAGAGAGAGAGAGAGAGAGAGGGAGAAAGGAGGTCCAAGAAAGAGAGAAATGTAAATAACGTCATAACTTCTTCCTCTGCCACCCATTGAGGGAATGTGCCATTTGAAAATATAAAAAATAAAAATTGAAAGAAAGAACATAACTGGGCACGCTATCCCCCCCCCCCCCCCCCCCCCGAAGAAATTGGATATGCAAGCAGACACAATTATAACGACGTGGGTAGGGGTGTGGGGTTGGGGGGGAGTGGCAACCTAATCAATCGAATAAGAAAAAAAAGTTGCGAGATGCGGTTAAAGGGGGGTGGGGGGTAAAACATTCATAGAAATGACCACGAATAGAATTGATCTAAACAACTGGGGGACCTCTGAGCATTGGTTAAAAGGGGGAGGGGGCTCTGGAGCATTGGGATTGGGGGGGGGGGGACGGGACCCCTGGAGCATTGGGAATTTGGGGGGGGGGGGGATTTTTTAAAAAGTCCGTCGAAAACAAAATTTTGAAGTTAGGATTTGTGAGGCTAATAAAGTCTGTGATATTTTAGCTTTTCTTCTGTTTGATATTTAGACTTTAGATTAGTTGAGACTGGACGTTCTTTGTATCATGTCATGTGTGCAAAAGGCGTATGTACAAAAGACATATGTACAAAAGGCGTATGTACAAAAGGCGTGTGTACAAAAGCGTGTGTACAAAATCGTGTGTACAAAGGCGTGTGTACAAAAGGCGTGTGTACAAAAGACGTGTGTACAAAAGACGTGTGTACAAAAGAGTGTGTACAAAAGAAATGTATACAAAAGACGTGTGTACAAAAGAGTGTGTACAAAAGACGTATGTACAAAAGGCGCGTGTACAAAAGATGAACACAAGAAGTGGCGTAAATATTTTTCCTCCATAATTTTTCAAGCATGATTCTTAATGCTGCCCCTACACACACGTACACACACACACACGCACACCCACACACTTTGTTAGGATGTTAGGAGTGTTGCGTGGGGGGACTTAATTTGGGAATAATGACCAATATAAAGAGCATAGAATACACAATCATGAAATAATGGCCACTAGTAGTCTTGTAAGGTTGTAATGGCCACTCGTAGTCTTGTAAGGTTGTAATGGCCACTCGTAGTCTTGTAAGGTTGTAATGACTACTCATACTCTTGTAAGGTTGTAAAGACCACTCATAGTCTCATAAGTTTGTAATGACCACTCGTAGTCTCATAAGGTTGTAATGACTACTCGTAGACTCATAAGGTTGTAATGACCACTCGTAGTCTCATAAGGTTGTAATGACCACTCGTAGTCTCATAAGGTTGTAATGACCACTCATACTCTCGTAAGGTTGTAATGACCACTCGTACTCTGGTAAGGTTGAAATGACCACTCGTACTCTGGTAAGGTTCTAATGGCCAATCGTACTCTGGTATGGTTGTAATGGCCAATCGTACTCTGGTATGGTTGAAATGACCACTCGTACTCTGGTAAGGTTGTAATGGCCAATCGTACTCTGGTAAGGTTGTAATGGCCAATCGTAGTCTGGTAAGGTTGTAATGGCCAATCGTACTCTGGTAAGGTTGTAATGGCCAATCGTACTCTGGTAAGGTTGTAATGGCCAATCGTACTCTGGTAAGGTTGTAATGACCACTCGTACTCTGGTAAGGTTGAAATGACCACTCGTACTCTGGTAAGGTGTTAATGGCCAATCGTACTCTGGTAAGGTTGTAATGGCCACTCGTACTCTGGTAAGGTTGTTTTCTCAAATGCCATGAAGATTAAATTCATCAAGTCTATGATTTTGTGGGAGTGTATTTTTTATAAATGTTGTTACAGCTCTCATTCCAACCCCCCTCCTACCCCAGCCCCCCCCCCCCCCCCCATGTGTTTAGAAGTAAAAAGCCAACGTGGCACTCCATGACCTGATTGGCTAGGGCAATAGTTACGTCATTGCGCGTGCATCTGAAATCCACTCACACGGGAAAAAAAACTTTAGCGTCCCTCTTGCTTGACCTTGTTGCAGAACGTCAGCACGGCTCATCTACCCACCTTACATAATGCGTTCGTCTGTTTCGAAGACGTCGAGTGAAACCGCAAGAGACAACAAGTGAAACGTTGAGACTTCGACACCACTCTAACGCGAGATCTAGGAAATTAGCAGAACACAGTAAGGTTAAACCTGATAAAAGGAACGCAACAAAACAACGAACGTGTCGGCAGGAAGCCTTCATCAGCGAACAAACACAAAAACGAATAAAATGAGAATGTATAAAAACAATATAATATAGCACTTAGCTCAGATATAGTATCCAAGAGGGCAGCAAATGGTTAACGCGAGATCTCTCTGGATCTCTGGGCCCGTGAAACTTCGCGGGCGTCCCTTGATCTTTTTGGCGCGCTGAGGATCTTTACTGGCTATAGGGGCGGTGCAACGTTACGTCATCTGACGCGAGGCCTCCCGGTGCGTGACGTCATCTGACGCGAGGCAACTCGGTATGCGACGTCATCTGACGTGAGGCTGCTCGGTACGTGACGTCATCTGACGCGGGGCTGTTCGATATGTGCCGCCATCTGACGCGGTGCTGCTCGATGACTCAGGCTGGGCGTTAATCTTTCCGTCAAACACATTGGTTTCAAAGTTTTCTCGACGCGTATCAACAGATTTAATGGGTCTGAATCCCCAACGCGACGGGTATTTTTAGACTACTTGAGAACCCGTGACACAACAAAAAAAAAAAGCTTACGAGTCCTAATTTCATTATTGTGTAAGCGTCTTTAATTTGAGCGCGCTAACCCCTCATCACCCACCCAAACCCCACAAAAATCATTTTAAAATGCAAGTCTGGTGTCATGCCTCTGCTTCTATACTGGAGGGGGTCGTCTGACCACCTCAAAGTTCTTACACTATTGGGTGCGATCATGTGAAGGGGTTGTCTGACCACCTCAAAGATCTTACACTATGGGGTGCGATCATGTGAAGGGGTTGTCTGACAACCTCAAAGATCTTACACTATGGGGTACGATCATGTTGAGGGGTTGTCTGACCACCTCAAAGTTCTTACACTATGGGGTGCGATCATGTGAAGGGGTTGTCTGACCACCTCAAAGTTCTTACTCTATGGGGTACGATCATGTTGAGGGGTTGTCTGACCATCTCAAAGTTCTTACACTATGGGGTACGATCATGTTGAGGGGTTGTCTGACCACCTCAAAGTTCTTACACTATGGGGTGCGATCATGTGAAGGGGTTGTCTGACCACCTCAAAGTTCTTACACTATGGGGTACGATCATGTGAAGGGGTTGTCTGACCACCTCAAAGTTCTTACACTATGGGGTACGATCATGTAGGAAAATCTCTTCGTTATCGGAGAGAAGGGAGCAAAATGGTTTGGTTCATATCATACCCGCTTTCATTTCATTTGTGGTTGTCATGGTTTGGCTAAGGAAACATGGACTGCAAGACCAAACCGTGAATTGAAATGAAATACATTGCTCTGATTCAAAGTGACTCATTTTTAAAACTTATTGTATGCTTATTATTTTTAATTAGCCCTACCCAATTTACTGCAGTCGAGTTTAGAAACAACAAACACGATATTGGAAGCAACAAACACGATATTGGAAGCAACAAACACGATACTGGCACTAACATAGTTTGAAAAATGTAGGTGGCGTCCAGGGGCAAGCCACACTGTTTTACAAAAATTTGGATGTATCCCATAGAGCCATAGAGACTGGCTCCATTAGTCTAGCCAGACGAGGTAGCGAGTCACCACACAAAAAAAAATTTGCGCCGCCCCCCCCCCCTCTCAATGAATATTCAAAAATAAAATTCCTAAACTGTCTGGAGAAATATTTGAGACCAAATTCCACTGTATCTATCGTAATACCATCAATTTAAGACGTAATACCATCAATTTAAGACGTACTACCATCAATGTAAGACCACCTACCATCAATTAAGACATAATACATCAATGTATGACCTACTGCCATCAATTTACGACGTAATACCATCAATTTAAGACGTAATACCTTCAATTTAAGACGTAATACTATCAATTTAAGACGTAATACCATCAATTTAAGACGTACTACCATCAATGTAAGATCTACTACCATCAATTAGGACGTTATACCATCAATGTATGACCTACTGCCATCAATTTACGACGTAATACCGCCCACAATGCCATGTTTGAAGTCATGCCATCAATAATCAATAAATTACATATTGCTACAAATCGTAAATGGAAAAATTCCGGCACACGAGGTTTGTTAAAGTATTCTTACTTACTCCAGACAAGGATTGTTAAAGTATTCTTACTTACTCCAGACAAGGATTGTTAAAGTATTCTCACTTACTCCAGACAAGGATTGCTAAAGTATTCTGACTTACTCCAGACAAGGATTGCTAAAGTATTCTGACTTACTCCAGACAAGGATTGCTAAAGTATTCTGACTTACTCCAGACAAGGATTGCTAAAGTATTCTTACTTACTCCAGACAAGGATTGCTAAAGTATTCTCACTTACTCCAGACAAGGATTGTTAAAGTATTCTTACTTACTCCAGACAAGGATTGTTAAAGCATTCTCACTTACTCAAGACGAGGATTGCTAAATTATTCTCACTTACTCCAGACAAGGATTGTTAAATTATTCTCACTTACTCCAGACAAGGATTGTTAAAGTATTCTCACTTACTCCAGACGAGGATTGCTAAATTATTCTCACTTACTCCAGACGAGGGTTGTTGAAGTGTTCTCACTCACTCTTCCAATTCATGGAATAAATTTATGCAGCAGGGAGTAGGAGGCGTCACTAACGTAAGTCACGAGACTCACTAAACTGAACCAGCAAACATGCACTTGTCATTGACTTCTCCAAGAAACGATTCGCCAGTGGGCGTGGATAAGAGTGGCGATAAGTGGCGGCAAGTGGCACTAGATATAAACCTAAAACCCTATAAAGGAATGTGTGACTCCCCCTCCCCCCCCCCCACACCACATCCCATGACAACTATTCTAGGAAGCTGTTGGCAGTTATTCGTTTTCCTTTGTGTTATTTTGGTGGGGTGGGGGCGTACCGTGACCTTTCCAAACTAGGGAGGCATAAATTGCTTTGAGGACTTTTAAAAGGTTGAGATACGAGATGGGAAGACATGGTTGGATGTGCGGGGAATAATCAAATGGGTAATGTATATGTTATCGATCAAACATGCATGATTCAGGATTAGGTCACGTACTGTTGTATCATTCAGGATTCGGTCACGTACTGTTGTATCATTCAGGATTAGGTCACGTACTGTTGTATCTTTCAGGAGTAGGTCACGTACTGTTGTATCATTCAGGATTAGGTCACGTACTGTTGTATTATTCAGGAGTAGGTCACGAACTGTTGTATCATTCAGGAGTAGGTCACGTACTGTTGCATCATTCAGGATTAGGTCATGTACTGTTGTATAATTCATCATTAGCTCACATAATGTAAAAAAAAATGTTGTATCATTCAGGAATCGTTAACTCGACTCAAATTATACCGCACCGATTCACCTCACTCTTATGGAACTTTGTGTAAGACAAGTGCGTTTTGTCCAGGTCTGACCTGAGCACACGATACTGCATATAATGTAATGTCTCGCAGTGGAATGATGCAACTAAGTGTTATCGGCACAGGGACCAAAAAAAACAAAAAACTATTGACTAAGGAGTCGGAATTTAATTATTATTTAAACCATGACTCTTAAAAGTTTCATTTTTTTTAAAATCTAGACTTAAACATCCCTTAAAAAACAGTTTTTCGTATTAATCATTTTCATGCGTTTATTATTATTTTATTTTATATTTATATCCCAATGACCCACCGGCTTTAACACTGCAGATTTGTTGCACCAACTATTTCAGGAAAAAAAAAGAAAAAAGAAACTATTTCGCGCCTACCGCAATTCCGATTTTTTTTTTTTTTTAAAATCTCCTTTATTTTTTTTCGTGAAATCAGTGGCATCATATTTCATTCATTTTCCCGTGAAAAAATAGTTTTTTTGGAGGTTGGTGTAGGAGTGGGGCTGAAAATTAGAAAAAAATGTGTTGCCATTGACGAGTCTATATGATACGTTTCAGCTCGATAGGATGACGGGAAGTGGGTTAGTTAGCCGTCCGAAGATGTTTGCCACCCAGCCTGAAACACATGAACGAAAAACGAAGTTAATAATAAAGGATTTAAAAAAACAGAGATTTAAATTGTTGAACTGATTACTCTTCCGACATTACTTGACCTCATGAGACTGAGTCGACGTCATGAGTCGTACTTACCTCATGGGGCTGAGTCGACTTCATGAGTCGTACTTGACCTCATGAGACTGAGTCGGCGTCATGAGTCGTACTTGACCTCATGAGACTGAGTCGGCGTCATGAGTCGAACTTGACCTCATGAGACTAAGTCGGCGTCATGAGTCGTACTTGATCTCATGAGACTGAGTCGGCGTCATGTGTCGTACTTGACCTCATGAGACTGAGTCGGCGTCATGAGTCGTACTTGACTTCATGATACTGAGTCGACGTCATGAGCCGTACTTGATCTCATGAGACTGAGTCAGCGTCATGAGTCGTACTTGACCTTAGGAGACTGAGTAGACGTCATGAGTCGTACTTGACCTCATTAGACTGAATCGACGTCATGAGTCGTACTTGACCTCATTAGACTGAATCGACGTTATGAGTCGTACTTGACCTCATTAGCCTGAATCGACGTCATGAGTCGTATAAAACAAAAAAGCGGTTATGTGACTCAGTGTTTATGGTGATACGACTCATGTGTGTAATTTTTGCGGGTGTGTTGAAGTTTTATCCCCAACGGATATTGCCATCTGTGCCCATCTGCCCCCCTTAGCTACGCCTCTGCCACTGTCTATTCACCTCTAACTCTAACGCCATCTTGAATATATCTTACAATTAACCCTTTAGCATTACTCCTGGTCTCCATGAGGATGATAGGATATATTAATGCTATATTTGATATAGATGTCTAGCACAGAATTTGATCACCACAATAAACTGAAGCACTTACTCGGCTGCTGAAACTGCATCTTTCCTCGGCATTAAGTACTTTCTCTTCGTAAACGGAAATCTGTTACAAAGATATTTGGTCGAACGAAAATTTGATCGAAAGGAAGCTTGGTCGCGGGGAAATTTGGTTGAACGGAAGTTTGGTTGAATCTAAGTTTAGTTGAATTAAAGTTTAGTCGAATGGAAGTTTGGTCGAATGGAAGTTTGGTCGAACAGACACTGAACTTCAAAGAATATTCACTTCAGCATTGAAACGGAGAGTGCATGGGTCCACCAATATTACAAAAGAAGACATTGTTTCTGAAATATGCTTCCTAAAGGGGGATTAATCAATTTCAATTGTTTTTTCGTTTTGCTTCACCCCGAGAGTTTTACTTCTATACACACATTAGAGGCAATATGCTTATTTATATAGCTCATATAAGAAAAAACGAACACGGGGCCCCTGGCTCAAAACGGAATATTTTAAAACGTTTATAATTATTTCCAAACCTTTGTGGGCGTGCTTGTAACATTTTACCCAAGATTTAGCGCATTCAGACGAATGGCGTAGGAGCGCAGACGGAAATATTTTTTACAAAGCTCGTATTAGAAAAAAAACGAATGAATGGCCAACGGCCGAAAACGAAATAATTGAAAAGTTTTTTAATGTCGCAGTTAAATGCCCAGGTAGGTGGCCAACAACTCACCAAAGTTTTGTTGCAATCGCATGAATGGTGTGGGAGCGCATACGAGACAAACATACATACATACATACATTCATTTTTATATATATAGATATAGATATATGGATTTCCTAGCAGAAATAACATTTATGGGAATGAAGGCATAAACTATACTCTATTAGAGAATGTTTCTTCCAACAATAAGTTCTAGAACATTGCTCCTCAACCTTCCTAATGCCGCGACCCTTTAATACAGTCCCTCGTGTTGTGGCGACCCACAACCGCAACATTATTTTCGTTGCTACTTCACAACTGTAGAGCATATGTATTTTTTCGATGGTCTTAGGCGACCCCTGGAAAAGGGTCACTCGACCCCCAAAAGGGGTTGCGACCCACAGGTTGCGAACCGCTGTTCTAGAATATGACATTTTCGGTAAAAGTGTTAACCTGTGTTTGCTCTCCATGAATGTTTTCAAAACGACCCTTTCAACAACAATTCCTTGTCTGTGTTCACTGTTTTATAACATAAGACCATGACGTTATTAAATAAATTACTTTATGCTCATACCTAAAGCTGGGAGATAAAGAACAAAAGATTTCCCAACAGTAGACAATAGACATGCATTAAACGTTAAATTGACGAAGGCCACTCTATTAAAGCTTTCATTCTGGGAAGGAGGTCTTAACGTCACCGTTTAGTAGTAAGTAGACATACTTACTATAGCAAAATGTGTTGAAAATTAAGACACGCAACACTCCCCCCCCCCCCCCCACACACACACAAATCACTCTGGTGCTCTACGTCACTGACATCGCCATGTTCACATCTCACGTGGCTACAGATAACAAATCGGTGAAATCTCCACACGTTGACCACATGTGGCGGAAAAACAGCTCAATCAATATTTGTCTGGCCGCGATCGATATGTTCTTACACTTTCCGTACTCAGTTAAACATACATATGCCAACCATCTCAACGTGGCGAACTCCCCCCCCCCCCTTTAACCCCCCCGGGCCTCCTAAACCACATCACAAACATCAATGCTTAGATCCCATTAAGGTAACAAATCCACGACACAAACCAAACGATGCAAAAAGAAAAAACAAACTCGTAAACACGGAAATGAAAGATTAAAAACGTGTTTTATTTAACCTGCAGGTCGTGCTACGTAATATGTACACCACCGGCAACAGGAACGTGCCTCGCTGAATAGATGAAGAATAATAAGGTGTACAAAAACAAGCAAGTTACAAATGGGGATAAAAACAAACAGTTTGGAGTGAACATGTAGCGGCAGCATCTCTTGTGAACCAGATGATATGAGTGCTGATCGCTATACCGTACGTAATAATGATGATAACCCCGAGCAATCCCGCAAACGCAGGCAGTTTTCCGCCCTTATAAATACAGGTTGTCCTTTATAATGACACAGTGAATCCCTCGATATTTTACAAGCAGTTAACATAATAAAAATTTTAATAAAAAATAAACCAAGGCGAGGAAAAAAACATGATTATTACTAAAGGTTATCAACAAAATGATTAGGATTCTATTCAATGGGTTACATTTTTATCTCAATATCTCTCTATAATAGAGGTCTTAGTTTCTCACTGACAATAGGGACAGCAGAATGAATATGCAGATTGTCGTCCATATAGGGCCAGGTGAGTTCATTATACATGTAATACAGATCATGGTATTACCAATTTGTAGCTAACGTATAACTTGTAATGCTTTAAAAAATGTCAAGATGATTTAAACTATTAGTGTATTAGACTGTTGATTTGTCAAGATGAAGCTCGCTTCCGTCAATACTTGAGCATATCTTTTTCTCCCTCGGCTTGTGTCGTTTGTAATGAGATAGGATTGTGGAAATGTGTTCATATATCATATACAATATTATATGACGTCATACAAGAATCAGATAGCAATCAACCTGACAAGACAATGAGGACCAGGTCCCCCTAACAATGCATAGATAACTGACATGTTGCAATGTCTTTGTAAAACAGGGAGCTGGTACTTTGAACCTTATGCATAGCGTGTTGCCGTGTAACGCTGAGACGCGAACATTAACCTTTCAGTTTTAAATAGAGGTGTAAAAAAGTGTGTGTGTGTGTGGGGGGGGGGGGGGGTGATCCCTCCGATTGGTCTGATGCTGAGGGCACACTAAGTTCTTAGTAACATTCTTAGTAGCATTCTTAGTAGCTAATGTGCACATTGATTTGAAATGAAGTAAATCTCTAGATTGGCTAAGCCTCCAAAGAATAGAGTGATAAGTCATAGCACTACCTACAGACAGCCATGTATGAAAGACATAATCAATTACATTTTTTACATGTACAGTTTTTTTATTATTCATTTTTTAAAAAATATTCACTTTGTTTGTCCTATGCCAACCCCCCAGGCGCAAACTACATCTGATGTTGCCACAGACCTCTTCGACTGCAAGTCTATCAAATGAATGGGCATTCTGAATAATTATACTAGGCCCAAGTGGCAAAGTCATCTGAATTGCCTGTCAAAGTCACGAGTCAGCTGTCAGACAGTCATGTCTCCTGTGTGTCAGTCAAGTCTCCTGTGTGTCAGTCAAGTCTCCTGTGTGTCAGTCACGTCTCCTGTGTGTCAGTCAAGTCTCCTGTGTGTCAGTTACGTGTGAGAGATTGCACAAAGAATTCTCTCCACTACACAGCCTTGGCCACTGGTGCACGCATATATCCGATAGTTCCAAAAATGGAAGCAATCCGCTCCGTGTCTCGTGTAACATGTCGGTGCACATGGCAGACATAACGACCGGCTCATCAGCTTTCGGCGCCAGGGGGATCAGCAGACATGTTAGTGAATTCTCTAAAAGATAAGTTGAGCCGGTTCATTCTCAACATGTCAACTAGCTCACTCGCCTCTTCACAACATTTTGACACGCTTTGTTCGCCGATCTTTCACGTATTAGAACATGGCATGTTCTGACTGTAAAGCAACCAACAAGACATTGACAAACTAGGCCGTGTACAGGCAGTACAACTTTGTCATTATGAATGTCATATACCGTATCTCGAATACGAAAGTGTCAGGGGTTTGAGTAATAGGGTGACATTCCACATATTCATCACCCTGTACACACACATACAGACCCGGTTCACAACCTGTTTCGTACAGACCCGAGTGTCTACATAAAACCAACAGTTGCCCAAGAGAGAATAGAAAATGCCACATTTCAGCTAAACCAGATAGTTGGCGGGCACTTCTTAAATCAAGGGAGGAAGAAACGTGTATTGCTGACCCCCGCTTCCTTGTATGCTGGCTAACAGGAAGGCATCTATCTACCTTATGCTTCTAATCTGAATTATGGACACAATTAGAACTATATGGAAATGGTCACTTCAACAACAGCTACACCGGTGTTGCCACAATGTGTTTGTAATCCAGAATATGTTCATGGACAGCTGCAATATTTGTAACATAATAATTTAAAACAAAAGATTATACCGGGTACTCCAGTTTTTCGTCAAGTTACTGTATATAGATTACATTATCTTAAACAATTCAAATATATTCACAAGTGTTACAATTACAATTCTTTAATCCAAAAGAAGAAAAAAAAAAGATAACTTTTGCTATTTGGTAAACCGCTTGATTATCAAAAAGAACCATTTTTTTTTTCATTCTGCTAAATTCCGGTTTGTAATGCATGGCACACTATGTAATACTGGTACAGAGTTAACATCTCAACCAAAAACTTTCTACCCATTTAAAAAAAAAAATATCTTAAGTTAGCACACACCATACTCACCTGTCCTCTGTCTCAACTCTAACTCAAAGACACACCACTCAACCGTCATGTCATAATTGTGTCCTTTCATAATGTCTCCACTATCATACAAAAGTCCTATTTTACAAACTGTACCGTGACACCAGCTGTCCTAACCATCAAAAATAGCCGTCTGTCCGATCAATCATAACAACCATCCTGTCCATCATACCAGCTGTCCGATCAATCATACCAACCATCCTGTCCATCATACCAGCTGTCCGATCAATCATAACAACCATCCTGTCCATCATACCAGCTGTCCGATCAATCATACCAACCATCCTGTCCATCATACCAGCTGTCCCGTCAATCATACCAACCATCCTATCCCACCAAGTCCCACTGTTGCACACCGTCTCCTAACACGACAATGCCGGGACACGGCCACTAGCACGTAACGCTACTCATCCCTACAACATATCCCCCGTTCCCTCGGTTGTTGCATACCGCTCTATTGTAAACCAAGCCTCCCATTGTACTCCATGTCCTCGACACAATCTTCTAAAAGCTCGATTGACATGAACTCATTCAAAGCTATTGATAGAACATTTTTTTCCCTCTCCTTCAAACCAACAAGCCAAGGGGTTTAACTCTATGAATCCTATCGTGACGTCAGTGACGCAGGCAAATGTCTGGAGTTTTGAAGCCATCCATAGGCTCCCTGGGCTGTTGGATGACATCCACTGGAAAGGAAAAAATATGCATGTTTATTTGAATCAGTAATAAAATGGTGACTTTGATTATAGACAAAACCTTAGTAGCGGTTATCCCGTACAATACGTGACAACCAGGGTACATACCACAGACCACAATCATATCAGCAAAGGTGCAAATGCACCAGTAAATAAGTACATAAAATAATCTATATTTACGGATATTTTTGTACTCTTAAAAGAAACAAGGGCGGTATATATATTAGA
Source organism: Omphiscola glabra (assembly GCA_964017045.1). Classification (NCBI taxonomy): domain Eukaryota; kingdom Metazoa; phylum Mollusca; class Gastropoda; family Lymnaeidae; genus Omphiscola; species Omphiscola glabra. The sequence goes on along the minus strand of OZ024794.1, from coordinate 28,680,516 downwards.
ATGTGTTTTTATATAAACCAGCGGTTCTCAACCTGTGGGTCGCGACCCCTTTGGGGGTTGCGCGACCCTTTCTCGAGGGTCGCCTAAGACCGTCTGAAAAAAACATATACTCTACATTTATAAAGTAAAAACGAAAATAAGTATGCGGCTTGGGGTCGCCACAACATTAGCGTTAGGAAGGTTGAGAACCACTGATATAAACAATGGTTTTTATTTGAGGTTCTGGTTCGTCCTTCGCATGAGAAGAAAACTAAAGGCTATGTTACACGGTGAGTACGCAGGCGCCTGGAAAACTTTCCCGCACGTGGGACACGCGTTTGTTTTGGTCGCAGTAGGATTTGAGTCGGTTCTGCTTTTCCTCGCAGTGCTCTTTCTTTGGGGCGTGAGCGGTGCGCTTATTCTCTGAGGATTGTGGTCCGACGGTGAGTCTGCCAAGTCAGCTTGCACGGTCCACAGCAAGTGTCTCCCATGAATCAAGGTCAATGTATTTATTATGAGGATGACACTCCAATACGAAGAGTGCATCCCATAAATCTTCACTTCATAACTTTCGATGATAACTTATAAAAAAAAAAACATCTTAACCATGCACTGACTTGCTCAATGAACCAGCATCGATGAAAGAAAGTTTCTTTTAAAATATACATTCCAAATTATTTAATAAAATTTTTCTTTAAAAAAAGAAAGAAAACCCCCCCCCCCCCCACAACATTTAGTAACTTATTTGAAACTGTAGTCAATGCTATCCGCAAAAGTTTTTCATAAGGTATTACGGACGCCTTTCAATTGTTTAGTCCTGCTCTACATCATTGAAAAAATGCAATGCTGTCTCTCATCCACAACATGGTGTCATCTTCATTAACAAAAATTGTGTAATATTTAAAAAAAAAAATTCAATCCCTAAGCTGGTGTACCTTCAAAAATCAAACAAACATGGTGTCATCATCAAAAACAAAGATGGTACGATATTCAATGTCTAACATGGTGTTATCTTCTGTCCCTAACATGGAGTTTACCTGCAATCCCAAGCTTATTGATATCCCTTGTCCTTAACAATATAACATTAATATCAACATTACATTATGCCACCCTGCCCAACATATTCCCTAAACATGATACCACGCCCCACGTCGAACTTGTAGCTGTCCTCTACCACAAACATACCGTTTCCCCCCCCCCCCCCTAGTTTTCCCGTTATCATCTGCACTCGACCATCTCCCAGAGAGTATCGCCAGAATGCGTGTGTCAGGGAGAGCGAGCGAGCCCCGCACCCCCTCCATAAAACAAACAGTAATGAATATGGAAAGCTCTTGTTTCATGGGCCAACAAAAGCGCCAGTTTGCTGCATGGAATTGCGACATTTAGACAACTGTCATGGGAGCGGCAATATCTGAGGAAGCCACCAGGCAGCCCGGCAACCACTGGCGCGCTGCTCTGCTCTGGTCGTGGACGATCGGAGCCGTCCCTACTGGAGAATTATGATTATTTGTTAACCTCATCTAATTCATGCATCCAACGGTGTTATCCGTGTTCCAATAATTGAGTTTACGGGCTTCTGTTAAGAGCCGGCAATCCCCGTGGATACCATAAACGGTCTGGTCGGTGTAGAAGCGGGTACGACGGTGACCCCACTCCACGCTTCTGCTCATTTTTCAATTTTTCTATGTAGGTGGGGTTCATGTCGCATATTTGCCTGCATTAAAACTTGCAAACAATTAAAAAAGAAAAAGCATCAACAACAATATTTTAAATACGAGCTTTAAAAATTAATAAAATGTGTATAGCCGATAAGAGGGAAAAAAAAAAGAAACAATAAATAATGAAACGATCTGAACAGTTGCTCAATGGCGGACCGTGGCTGTAAAACACTGGGAGACCGTAAAGATCTAGTGTATTTTATAAGACGCATCATGGTCCTCGAGGCGGGGATTTAGAAAATCTCTGGGCTGTTTTCGTTTAGGGACTTCTCACCAAAACCTGTCCATGTACACTTACAGCATGGAGACCTTACAGGAAACAAAGCAACCATGTGGAGGAATTGATTTTATTTCAAGAATCAAATCTGTCTCAATTTGTAAAACAAAAAAAAAACAAAAAAAAAAACAAAAAACCACCAAAAAAAATAAATAAATAAATAAAATGAAATGGTGTTTATTGCCATTCATGAGTTTTTCTAAAGATGAGATTCAATGTCGGCTCGGGTTTTAAGCTTGTTAGTTTTGTCAACAGCACAGAACAGGCCGAGTAAACATGGCTGTATGATTGTGGTCCTAGCTTGGGGTGGGGGCGGCAGACGTGGGGATCTGTGTCATTTAGGCAACAACTTTTGTTTTTTACCCAACACGGGGCCGAATTCGGACACTGTCAACAGACTTGATATGATGACGTGTGAAAGATTTGTGGATGGATGAGGTTACTCCCAATCCAGTGGATTAAAACCGGGAGCAAGAAACATCGTCACATTCCTTGTTTAGTTAGCTAGAGAGGGTCAAATGGTGAGGGAATGGAGGTAATGCATAATAGATGGACAGGGCTTCCCAGTGAGACGAGAGAATGGATGTACAGAAGAGTCCGAGATATTGGATGTAGAGAAGAGTCCGAGAGTGAAGAAAAGAGGGAGGGTTGTTAGTGAGACGAGAGATTGGATGTATAGAAGAGTCAGAGAGTGAAGAAAAGAGGATTGTTAGTGAGACGAGAGATTGGATGTATAGAAGAGTCCGAGAGTCGAGAAAAGAGGGTTGTTAGTGAGACGAGAGATTGGATGTATAGAAGAGTCCGAGAGTGAAGAAAAGAGGGTTGTCAATGACACTTAAAAGACTGACTAGAAAGTAATTTAGTATTCTTGTTTGTTTGCTGTTTTTTGTTTGTTTGTTGGTTTGTTTGTTTGTTGTGCTGATTCAAAACGTAGACCATTACGTTTATTTATTGATCACAAATCGAATCTGGAAAACATTTATTTTGTAGAAAACAGGGGTACCCATTGGGTTGGGGACACGGATAAAGGTCGTTGGTGGCCCCGATTGGGGAGGGGGTAGGAAAGGCGAAGTGGGGATTGGGATTTGGGGGGGGGGTAGGAAAGGCGAAGTGGGGATTGGGATTTGGGGGGGGGGGGGGTAGGAAAGGCGAAGTGGGGATTGGGATTTTTTTGGGGGGGGGGGGGTAGTCTAAACGTTGAGGCTGAAATCGAGAGCCATTGATTAGTCGAAAGTGCCCTATCATATTCCCATGTCGACTGCTCCAGCCGATTGGCCCAATCCGGGGACACCGTTGGATAGGATGAAGGGAAAAAAAAAGGTTATCATGAATATTGCCGACGCTTTTCACAATGAGGAACACGAAAACCGAGTAGCTGAACAAGCCGTTCTCATGCCCGGGAAGGGGGGGGGGGACCCCGCGTACAGCCAAACGTTTGTTGATCATGCATTACCATTATTCTAATCTGACACTTGTTTGCAACTGCTTCAAGTCATCCCTATTTGAAGTGATGGCTGCAGTAGCAACATTTCGCACCGACCAACAGGCAGGGGGCTTACAGTGGCGAGCAGTGATAAAGCACGGGAGTAACCAATGACTGGATCAGACGATTCGCGTGGACGAGAAGGAGTCGTGGAAAACATCATTCACAATCTCACCTCACAGCAAGAGAAGTGAAACAATTTATTCACAATCTCACCACTCAGTGAGAGAAGTGAACAATTTATTCACAATCTCACCACTCAGCGAGAGAAGTGGAACAGCGAGAGAAGTGGAACAATTTATTCACAATCTCACCACTCAGAGAGAGAAGTGGAACAATTTATGCACAATATCACCACTCAGCGAGAGAAGTGGAACAATTTATTCACAATCTCACCACTCATCTCACCTCTCACCGAGAGAAAGGTAATCATAATATGTCCAAAGACTGAGAAGAGCCAAAGGGGAGGTTATGTGAACAGCATGAGAAGAGCCAAAGCTGAGATTATGTGAGCAGCATGAGAAGAGCCAAAGCTGGGGTTATGTAAGCAGCATCTTCAACGGAACAGCCTACATTTAGATACATTTTTTATATCAGGGGCATTGAAGTAAGATCAGGGATGGCAATCCTTACAATAAATGCTTCCAGGAAGAGCAGAGGCGGAGAGAAATAATAATGTCGAAAAGACGAATTCTGTGGCCAACCTTCTGGTTTGTTATCGGCACTGGTAGGCCTTTATATTTTGATGTTATATACTTTGAAAATAAAAAGTTCCCTCACAGTGTTTTAGTTTAAATCTGAAATAATGATACAATGTTTACTAAATGTAATGATCATGTGTCTACGTGTGGCTACAACTAAAACGACTGTTGCCTTTGGGCAGGTGAGTTCTGAAGCAAAGTAGACACGTTTACCGTGAATCAAATCACTACACATTGCCATGCCACAATTAAATTGATATTCTCTATTTGTCACATTAGGAAATGGCGTCAGCGGGCCGTCCAGCCATTGCTCCTTATGCCCTCCCCAAAAAACCCTCTAAGCCCGAAGATCGGGCCGCGAAGCGGCACGTTGGAGATATCCCTTTGGCAGGACGGCCCCCACCCGAGTCCGCTCGATCGATATTCTCCATTACCCGGAGCTATTGAACTGAAATAAGATTACAATGCCTCCGATAGCTTTAAATGCTGCAGGAGTAGTTGAAGCAGCAATCGACTTTATGCATAGAAATATGTAACGATTTAGCAAATACTTAATGTAGCGAATGAAAGCTCAGGGAGAATTTTCTTTTTTTGAATAGTTCGTCCTAACAAACCCTAATTCAGTTTGAGTAATAGCCCTAATCCAGGGGGGCGCAACAATAAATGGATTTATAAGCACCTTTCCCCCAGGGGGGTGTGATGGCCAATGATATCTGTGTACCCTCTCCAATCCTCATTAAGTAAAACAGACGTACGCCATATTGGAAGAGACACGATAATATTGTCTTTGCCTATACAGCAGCAGCCGCCGCCACAGACTCACGCACGGGCTAAACCAACAACTGTAATGTATTAATGTCACTTGAAGCGTTCGCCACTGGGCCTTTAGTGTTGATGGATGGAATATAAATATTTATTAAGTGTGACTTTAACACTGGCATGGCTTGATGGTCACTCCTTGATTGGTTTGGTGCTTGGGATGGTAGGGGGGTGTAGACGTTTGGCCAGGGGTGTGCGATAGTGAGTTGGTCTAGGTTGCGGTAAGGGTAAAGGGGGTGTTGTTTAGGGGAGTGGGTATGGAGTAGGGGACAACATGGGAATTGAATGCAAGAGGGCTGGCGTCACCGCATGGGGTGAGTTTCAGTGAACTACAAAGGGAAGGTTAAGGTTACTTCAATGATCACTCTAAACAGAGGCGTAGCTACAGTGTTTGGAGCACCCCTTAAACTCTGAAACCCATTATTTTCGTTCAGGGACCTTTCCCATTGATAAGAGTGATGCTATATTTTGATGGAAATGTGCGGTGTATTGTATTTTGATATGATATGAGGGGTGTGCGTGATGGGTTGGTGGGGTGTGCGAGATGGGGTGGTGGGGTGTGCGAGATGGGGTGTGAGATGAGGTGCGCGAGATGGGTTGTGCGAGACAAGGTAGTGTGTGAGACATGTTGTGCCAGAAATTGTTCGTCCTTTGCACGTGAAATAAGTAGCTGTATTTTGCTTTTAGTAAGGTTGAGTTGCTCACTTCGTCCTTGTCTATATGTTCCAATGTCAATACATGGTCAGGACGACTGGAAATAGACCAGGATGCAGTAGATGGCCAACATAGTTTTTTGTTATTTATGCCTTTGTCGAAAGAATTGTTGCAATTATCTTTTGTTCAATATCATACCGCCTACGGGGCTCCATCTCCGGGTTGGATTTCAGAGTTTGCCTCATGTTAGATGAGTTGTCATCCAAAGTTAACGAGTCCCATCCACCCGTGGTGCTGGTGTTGTTTTTGCTTGTCTGGGCTTTTGTTGGGGATTGAACTCCAGTCAAGAAGCTTGGGATTGACTCAGTTTAGACCGCTCGGCCACCCAGCCCATTTGATGTGCCAGACAGGGTGAGCAAGATTGAGGGGGGGGGGGGCGAATGTTTGGGTACGAAACGAGAAGAAGTTTTTTAAAAAAAGTTTATGTGTGTGTGTGTGCGTGGGGGGGGGGCATTTGAGAAAGAATGAGTATTTTGTCACTCAATAACTTTGGGTGTATGTGTGGTGGGAGATACGCGTGTGTGGGGGAGTAGGGCACTACGGGGTGTTGTCCAAACGATCGCAACTGATGTCAAGGGTTAGAGATATCATCTGCTGTACAAGCACTCACGGGCCGGACGAGGTATTTTAGTATTATGTTAGCTGCTCCAAAGATAACCGTAAGTAAGGGAAGTTAGTTACTGAATAATCACTCAGTGGTAATGGGTGGACGAGAGGGCGTACATTATCTCCCCCTTATCACTCAATGACAGGAGAAAACACGGCAACAAGGAGGAGAGCATGGCTGGGGTTCTCTCTCCTTCTTGCGCTTTCCAATACCATTTATTGAAGCAAGCATTCCTTGCGTTAGACCAGAGTTGACATAACAATAGTACCACTGGTAGCAAGCAATATGAGTCTAAATCTTGACATAACAATACTACCAATAGTAGCAAGCAATATGGGCCAAAATCTTGACATAACAATACTACCACTGGTCGCAAGAAATATGAGTCAAACTCTTGAATTAACAATAGTACCACTGGTGGCAAGCAGTATGGGTCGAAATCTTGACATAACAATAGTAGCAAGCAATATGGGTCAAGATCAAACGTAGCACTTCTTCGTGGTGCTTCGCCCTCCTCCTGGCGTCAACTTGATCAAGTACAACACATTTCTGTATTTTTAAGCATTCTAAAAAATCAAGATTATCCCCATCGTTTTACTGACGTCCTTATCTCGTACACGAAAACACACAATTTGTGGATTTTTTAAAAATTTATACCCCCACACCCCATTATAACTAGTTGTTTGATCTAAACAAAGATGTCGCTTTTATACACGATATCTGAATCGATTAGCTGATGTAAGAAATAATTACAAACTGAGCCCCAGTAAAGCGGTCCTCTTACAACAATCTTTTACTGATGACGTCGAGCTGAGCGTGGGTCGGACTTTTAACCTTAGCGGTACTTTTCAACTGTTCAAGCAGTAATCATAGACACAGCCACGGCAACCACACATCCCAGAGTGACACAGTAGTACACAATAAGATGAAATTTCCTTAACGACAAGGCCAGTTTGACAAAATAATTAAAGTGACATACGCGGTGACGGAGAAGCACAACTAATATGTTGGGCGCCCCACCCCCACCACGTTATTTTTCTTCCCAAAAACCACCACATAACCTGAAAATGCCCCCCCCCCCCCGTCACATCTGTAAATGCAACAAGTGAATTTCTAAAAATATATCAACAGTTAAGCTATTTATAGTGAGCTTTAAAAAAGTCCTAAGCGGGGATCTCGAACACCTGGTCAGGGCGCCGCAACGCGTCCTCCATACTTTATCCTGCGCCCCCAAATCTTTCGGCGTTACACGTTGAAATAAGAGAATAAAGCGGGTGTGTAATGGCGCCATTGTTGAAAGGTACACGTCTGGGTCAGTTGGGTCATTTAAAGTATATCTCCAGGTCCCACGTTTCGGTTGTCTGAAGTCACGAACATCAACTACAAGTGATGCCCGCCGACCAATTCCATCATTAGAGCAACGTGGGTGAAGCATCAAGTGGAATCATGCATTTCAAAGATGCCATCGTCTCCGGCGCCCTGGCCGCAGTACTCCTCCTGACATTACCAGAATGTCGAGGCTGAGCATTCAGGGTCACCACTGGAGACCGTCTCCGAATGTACCTACCCGACCGAACACGGGCGGAGGACAGAAAGAGACAGAACAAAAAGGAGTAAAAAAAAAACTTGGTCCGGAAATCCCATTGAAATAGTTATTTCCTAATCAGCGAGTGAGCCACGGGGCCAACCTACACGTCATTTGATGTGTTTTTCACGGTGACGAGGCTCGGACCTTGATTTGTTGGTAATTCCCCATGAAGGCTCCTCCGTGAGCAACTCTCAATAAATATTTATGGGAAAATTTCTGCGCGTTATTGCCCCAGGCTTTAGGAGGGGGCCGGCGTTTTCCAAAGAACAAGCAACGGAACAAATCAAGATAGATATAGCATTGGGATACGGGAGCCTGGCGGGCGCGAAGGAGATTTGAAAAGAGGGGAGCTGTGATAATATTGGGATTACGGGAGTAGAGGGGAGGACAGGATGAATGGAGGGTAATTTTAATACAAGTACGACCCCCCGCAATATTTCATAAAGTTAATGGTCATTGGTCTGCGAACTCGACGGTCATTCCTAGCTGTATTCTATTGAGCAAAGTGGCCTACAGGAATGTAAGGTGGGAAAAAAAACGTGTCTAGCTGTACCGGTACCCGGGCACACTGTACAATAAATCTGTTATAGATCGTTGTGTCTAATCCATAGTGTTCGTTGATACAAAATTGGTGATTTAAAAAATGTCTGAGGCCCCCCCTGGGGGGGGGGGAGCGGGGCGGTGTTGGGTACGGGTTCATCAACAAGGAATGTCAAGAATCAAAGTCCTAGTAATAATATATAATAGAAGTCCTTGTTATAATATATAATAAACTGTTGTCTTAAAATAAACACGGTGCAGACATCTCCTCACTAAAATTGAGGACCGCTTCGATGTGACTGGCAAAGTTAACTCTGGCAAATCGATAGTTACAATTCTGATTCTACTTATTGCAGTAATTGGATGTAGTGTGTCAGAAGTGGTGAGATGTCGGTTATTAGGAAGGATTTGTGAAATGTTGTTTGAGGTGTTCCTGACACTGTGTAGGGGCGGAAGAAACGCATTTCGGGTCATGGTAAACGCCTGGATCGGGAGTTAGTGCTTTTCTTTATATGAGGTAAAAAAAAAAAAAAGGTTTATTTTTATATCATTATTTTGCGCTGCGGCTAGGAGCAGCCATGCACGTTTAAGGTAAGTTTTTACTGGTGAAATGAACGTCTTTCCTGTGCGCGGTGCGTAAGACAGCTTTGCTCATGACATGACAGCATTGTGTTGGGTGTTCATTTACCTGACGTCTGAACGTTGTAAAACGCATCATTATTTAATAATCATTCCAAGGCCAAGTAGCGCAACCTGCTTCCAAAATAACAAAAGTTGTGGCGCATGAAAAGAAGAATTCGCTGCACTATATATATATATATATATATATGAAGAGCTTATTTTGAAAACGTGGTATCCACCATTTTTTAAAAAATGAAAAAACCTTTTTTGTAGAGGAAACCAGGTTCCTTTAGGACATGGTAAATGTTATATTATATACTAAACACATTATATTCCTATTTTATTCTTGTCTAAAAAAGATTTAATTCACGCGTTATTAATGTTTTGTAAAATGTTGAATAATCTCAAAACCCCCAAAATGGATATACAGCATTTTGATATATATATATATATATAAATCATATGAGAGAGAGAGAGAGATAGAGAGAGAGAGAGAATATCTCTGCTACCGGTAGTTAAGCTACATAACCTCAGCTATGTTCACTGTAGTTCCCACGGCCGTGGAATACGAATTGTTAGGAATGATGGAATCATAGACATGTATTTGGTATGAAATGGAAAAGGGACGTGGAAAAAAAGGGGGGGGGGGGTGCGAGTTTAATTTTAACATTTAATAACTGTAGGTGACGCCATTCATTTCCCGTTTATAGCTTTTATCCGCCATAAAACACGCTGTGGCTTTCGCGATTTTTAAATCCAGACTCCCGACACCCCTCTTATGTCTAATGATTTCAGTAAACTTCTTTAAAGCCGCGTTTTCGACGTGTTCGTTATTCTTTTCGATACGAGCATTCGGCAAACCAAGATTTTCCTGCAACGTTGGCGATCTTCAACTCAGTACGGCAATGTGGTCGGTGGTCGACGCTCTCCTGACATGCAGCTGTACCACATCTCGTCGATAGGAGCCGCGCATCGATAAAGCCGATAAATTGTAGGCACTCCTCCAGGGGGGGGGGGGGGGAGGGTGCGTCCGGTTAACGCGTTATGTCCAACTCAAGGGGAGCGATTAGACGACTTATCGGTAGATCCAATCAGAGTTCCTTCCCATAAAAACTTAGTTTTTAGCGTTGCAATATATATTTTGTCCACCTCTCTCTCGCGCGGAGATTACATAAGCGATAAACATTCGACACGTTGGGGAAAAAATCGATAATGATTGATGAGATGTGCAAACACACAAGTAAAGTCTACAATGTCTCGGACACACTGGCTGGACACACAAGTAATGTCTATAATGTCTCGGACACACTGACTGGACACAAGTTCAGCTGTTTATATGTGTCGGTCTGTGTGGGTTTTGGCAAAAAACAAAAATAGAAAAGGGTGGGGGGGGGGGGGGAAGAGATATATTTGGACTATACAAAATGTATGTCACACCCTCGCTATACCCCACAAAGTAAGTATTATTGTCCTTCCTGTGTCCTTTTGGGTCTGGTATCTCTTTTATATATCCTGCTTCCTCTTCTACACCACCCCACCCCAACTCCACATGTTTTATATTAATAACGGTGGTAATGGGTGGAAAAAACAAGCTGTCAAGCACCAAGCCTCTTTGTGGGGAGGCGACTATTTCAAATTGAAAAATTAAAAATTATATTACTATATAGTAAAACAAAATATTGCGTCCAAAAAGAAATTTGACGCACAATTTTAACGTGTAAACTAAAAAAAAAGATTCGACCAAATTTCCCGTCGATCAATTTTCCGTCGACGACATTTCTTTCGATCAAATTTCCGGATACGTTTTGGTACACAGCTTAAGTTAATGGGGAGGGGGAAATCTTTTGTGATTAGTGGAATTCTCTCTTCGAGTATATATCACTTACGATAGTGAATATAAAAAGTGAAATAGGATGGTGGCAAAACTGACTTTTAGACATAGTGCATTTAACAACAGTGTAGCTCCTTGTAGTGCATTTAACAATAGTGAGACCCTGTGTATTGCATTTAACAACAGTGAGACCCTGTGTGGTGCATTTAACAACAGCGAGACCCTGTGTGGTGCATTTACCAACAGCGAGACCCTGTGTGGTGCATTTAACAACAGCGAGACCCTGTGTGGTGCATTTAACAACAGCGAGACCCTGTTTGGTGCATGTAACAACAGTGCAAGTCTGTGTAGATAATTATTTCCAACTTTTAATCAATCATAAACGTTGTTACGTAAACATTTCCCCTCCTTGTGCTGTTCTTATTCATATCCCAATCACTTGAGTTTTATAGAACTTGTCTGAAATGTTGTCTATTTAGCTTTAACAAATCCTGAGAAATATTGGACCGGTACCGGCAGTTGACAACTACGGGGACTGGGGAAAATACACTGAACGGCATTTTACTGAAAAGGGAATATGGGAGCGAACAAACAACGTTTACATAAGAGCAACTGCTGTGGTTGTGTATGTACACCATCATGTTGGTCAGGTAAGTGTAGGCTGTACCCCCATAGTTTGAGCCAATACAGCAAATATCACATCTTAAATCTAAAGATAATGGCACCTTACACGGCATTCACGAAAACAAACCCTCTCTTTCTCTCTATTTGAGCGCCAGTCTTTCCCCATGCGATGCAGATTTTTCTCAGGTCTATCCCAGGGTACGACCAGAATGTCAACAAAATGTTCTCTCCGGTAGCCATTGGTTGTATTCCTTCGATGCTCTTGTGATATTTTCCCTGACCTGTTACAGGATCCTGTGGGGCTGTGGGTGGTATGATGGGGTCATCTAGAGTGGGCTATGGGTGGTATGATGAGGTCATTTAGAGTGGGCTGTGGGTGGTATGATGAGGTCATTTAGAGTGGGCTGTGAGTGGTATGATGAGGTCATTTAGAATGGGCTGTGGGTGGTATGATGAGGTCATTTAGAGTGGGCTGTGGGTGGTATGATGAGGTCATTTAGAGTGGGCTGTGGGTGGTATGATGAGGTCATGTAGAGTGGGCTATGGGTGGTATGATGGGGTCATTTAGAGTGGGCCGTGGGTGGTATGATGAGGTCATGTAGAGTGGGCTATGGGTGGTATGATGAGGTCATGTAGAGTGGGCTATGGGTGGTATGATGAGGTCATCTAGAGTGGGCTGTGGGTGGTATGATGGGGTCATTTAGAGTGAGCTATGGGTGGCATGATGAGGTCATTTAGAGTGGGCCGTGGGTGGTATGATGGGGTCATGTAGAGTGGGCTGTGGGTGGTATGATGGGGTCATTTAGAGTGGGCTGTGGGTGGTATGATGGGGTCATTTAGAGTGGGCCGTGGGTGGTATGATGGGGTCATTTAGAGTGGGCCGTGGGTGGTATGATGGGGTCATTTAGAGTGGGCTGTGGGTGGTATGATAAAGTCATTTAGAGATATTTGAAGTACAGAAAAAAGTCAAAGGTAACATCGCAGCACTAAGTGTTGAACTCTGGGAGTATTTCGCTCAAGTATTAAAATAGCAGGGCGCCGAAAATTATTTTTTGACCCCCCCCCCACCACACACTCTCCCCTCTGCGGAGAATGATCGTGTTCTCCGCCGAACCAATAATTTGTGGTAGACGAACTGAGCACGGCACACCACAAGTGTTTCGACTCTCCACACCGGTGTTCTCTGTGGCCGTAGTCCCCCGTTAAAACAAATCACTTCTTGCCCAACCCTCATGGTCGCCGCTGACGTGTAGGTTTTTGTTTAAACTCTTTCACGTGTCAACAGCCGAGTCGAGGTAAGCAGGTTAAACTTAATACGTGATACAGCGAGGAAAAGCAATGTAAACCAAGTTTTCTCATCTCCTGAGTGGGTGGTCAGTCAACACAGAAATTGCTTCAAAACCGATACCCACTTCGATGAATGCAAGTTTCGTTCGCGGGCATTAGCTACGAGAAAAAAATATTTAATGATGGTAGACCACCGCTCGACACTCGGTTAGACCAACACTCAATGATGTCAGAGCAACACGTCAATGATGTCGGGCTAACAATCGATGATGTCAGACCAACACTCAATGATTCAGAACAACAGTCAATGCTGTCAGACTAAAATCAATGATGTCAGACCAACAATCAATGATGTCAGACCAACACTCAATGATGTCAGACTAAAATCAATGATGTCAGACCAACTAGCAATAATGTCAGACCAACTAGCAATGATGTCAGAACAACAATCAATGATGTCAGACCAACAATCAATGATGTCAGACTAAAATCAATGATGTCAGACCAACTAGCAATAATGTCAGACCAACTAGCAATGATGTCAGACCAACTAGCAATAATGTCAGACCAACTAGCAATGATGTCAGACCAACACTCAATGATGTCAGACCAACTAGCAATGATGTCAGACCAACTAGCAATAATGTCAGACCAACAATCAATGATGTCAGACCAACAATCAATGATGTCAGAACAACAATCAATGATGTCAGACCAACACTCAATGATGCCAGAACAACAATCAATGATGTCAGACCAACAATCAATGATGTCAGACCAACAATCAATGATGTCAGACCAACAATCAATGATGCCAGAACAACAATCAATGATGTCAGACTAAAATCAATGATGTCAGACCAACTAGCAATAATGTCAGACCAACTAGCAATGATGTCAGACCAACTAGCAATGATGTCAAACCAACAAGCAATGATGTCGGACCAACAAGCACTGATGTCGGACCAACAAGCAGTGATGTCAGACCAACACTCAAAGTCGATTTGGCTCGAGAGACGTACAAATACATCTTGCTCCAGGTGAAGCATGTTCATATTTCAAAAACCATTTTTGACTTTGTGACGTCAATGGGTCCATGTAGTGGCCTACAATGTGGGATGATGCACAATAATAATAATAAATAACACTTGTGTAAATAAACAACGGTTGGTAAGGAAGCGGCCTTTACTCGGAACAATACGGTACTTATCAGGGGTGGGCAACCTAAGGCCCGCAGCCTACAAGCGGCCTTTACTCGGAGCAATACGGTATTTATCAGGGGTGGGCAACCTAAGGCCGCAGCCTACAAGCGGCCTTTACTCGGAACAATACGGTACTTATCAGGGGTGGGCAACCTACGGCCCGCAGCCTACAAGCGGCCTTTACTCGGAACAATACGGTACTTATCAGGGGTGGGCAACCCAATGCCCGCAGCCTACAAGCGGCCTTTACTCGGAACAATACCGTATTTATCAGGGGTGGGCAACCTAAGGCCCGCAGCCTACAAGCGGCCTTTACTCGGAACAATACGGTACTTATCAGGGGTGGGCAACCTACGGCCCGCAGCCTACAAGCGGCCTTTACTCGGAACAATACGGTATTTATCAGGGGTGGGCGACCTACGGCCCGTAGCCTACATGCGGCCTTTACTCGGAACAATACGGTACTTATCAGGGGTGGGCAACCTACGGCCCGTAGCCTACATGCGGCCTTTACTCGGAACAATACGGTACTTATCAGGGGTGGGCAACCTACGGCCCGCAGCCTACAAGCGGCCTTTACTCGGAACAATACGGTATTTATCAGGGGTGGGCAACCTACGGCCCGTAGCCTACATGCGGCCTGTCATCAAGACGCTACATGCGGCCTGTCATCAAGACGCTACATGCGGCCTGTCATCAAGACGCTACATGCGGCCTGTCATCAAGACGCTACATGCGGCCTGTCATCAAGACGCTACATGCGGCCTGTCATCAAGACGCTACATACGGCCTGTCATCAAGACGCTACATGCGGCCTGTCATCAAGACGCTACATGCGGCCTGTCATCAAGACGCTACATGCGGCCTGTCATCAAGACGCTACATGCGGCCTGTCATCAAGACGCTTCATGCGGTCAGTAGGACATTTCGGGAGCTGCATTATATGTTTGGGTGGCTTTTTTTTGTGGTAATATGTACACAGTTTGAATGACCATCAGCTTTCAGTGCCAATGAGAACTAATAATCACGTTGTCAAATTGTCAAACTGTTCATAGTAATCATCATCACAGCAAATAGTAACAACAACAACAAATCCAACTAAGCATTTTTATGAGCTGAACTCTGGGTAAAGCATTGAAACCAATCGTCAGTAAACTAGAACAAATGTAGATCATGTATAGGGCTTGTCATTTAATGGCGGAAATCTATTAATAGAACTGCCGTAATCATCCGGGTACTCGGGTCGGACAAAATGTCAACATTGTTCAGTTAGCGAAGAGACCCTTAACCGAAATTAAAACATGTTTACAAATATATTTTACGAAATATTTTACAAAATTTCTGTTTTACTGCTATTGCTATATTCAAGGATATACATTTTGTAAAATGGGACTTCATTGCGCGTACGGCACATGTAACAGTGACTCTACAATAATCGTCCGAAAGATATGCTGATACACACTATTAGCTGCCATCCATGTTTTAAGAAATATTTGTCCGACGTTCTAAAAATAGTAACGTTATGACGTTTTCCGGTCTGAGAAATGACAAACCCTATTCTCTGAAATCTCGGGCCGAGCCAACAAGCCAAACGAGTTCATAAAAGTTGACAAACAACTTAAAAAATAATAGGACAGTGTTTTCCAAGCTCTTTTCCTCGGTAAACCCTAGCGATGTCACTCTAGACACCTAGAAAGTTATCATGCGGCCGCCCCCAGCCCCCCCCCCCCCAAAAAAAAAGTCATAATTTGCATTCGACTCCCCGTGAACAAAAATGTTACCCGCCCCTCTCATGTTTGGATGCGTGGCTTTCTGTTTGTAATTAGCTTCTCTACCTTGCAAAATATTCATTTCTTTTAGCTTTACAATTTTAATCTGTCACCGATAACACGTAAAGAAATGAGCAAACATGGTATAGACACAAGTAGCCAGGAACTGAGAGCCACTATACATTCAACAAGAAAGGAATCGACAGCCAGAGCAGTGGAGACGATACCTAGAGCAGTGGAGACTATATCTAGAGCAGTGTAGACGATACCTAGGGCAGTGGAGACAATATCTAGAGTAGTGGAGACGATAGAGCAGTGGAGACTATATCTAGAGCAGTGGGAACGATATCTAGAGCAGTGCGAACGATATCTAGAGCAGTGGAGACGATATCTTGAGCAGTGGAGACGATATCTAGAGCAGTGGAGAAGATATCTAAAGCAGTGGAGACGATACCTAGAGCAGTGGAGACGATATCTAAAGCAGTGGAGACGATACCTAGAGCAGTGGAGGTGATATCTAGAGTAGTGTAGAAGATATCTAAAGTAGTGGAGACGATATCTAGAGCAGTGGAGACGATACTTAGAGCAGTGGAGACGATACTTAGAGCAGTGGAGACGATACGTAGAGCAGTGGAGACGATACCAAGGGAAGTGAGGGCGATACCTAGAGCAGTGGAGACGATATCTAGAGCAGCGGAGACGATATCTCCAGCAGTGGAGACGATGTCCGAATTGAAACCAGGGAGCACCTAAACGGCGGCGTTGATCTTAGGATCCTACAGTAAACATGGCGTCGGGCGCACTTGGAAATATCGACATAAATGTATCTTCATGTCTACAGTCTACACTCTCAGAGGAGAAGACTATGCAAACACCCACGGGCCATTGTTCTGAAACCAAAGCTGTCAAGCCGCGGCCCCAATACTGGGCGATACGGCCAATTCCAAGGGGTACTAATAATTCCATTTCAAATATGTCCATTTTGGGTGCCTATATTATTGTATGAAAAAGTACGGTGCACCAAGAATTTTTTTTAGCATAAATTAGTATCAAGAATTTTTTTCAATATGAGGGGCTTCAACTTAACTTTTGGAAACCACTGAAGTATAGAAGGCAGAAGATTCCACGTTTGATTCCCAGGGCACACAACAACTCGTGGTCCATAGTAGGGTTGGAAAAAGAAGGGGGCAGGGGGCAAACAATGGGTAAATCCACTTTAGAAACGCCCCAGCGTCCATCGTATTGCCGACGTGGTGCACGGCAGTTGCCTACTGTATGACGCCAACAATGGGAAAAGTGAAATATTTAGCCGAGGTGAACGAAATAGATACAAAAATAAAATACTACGATTAATGGAAGGGCAACCCCCCCCCCCCCCCCCCCGCCCCCCGAATATGTGGCGGCTAAGTGCTGGTTGAGACAATGAATAATACACGCTGCTTGGTATCAGAACGAGGGCAAGACGTCAGAGGTTTCACGTCCTCCCCCCCCCCCCCCTCTTTGTAAGCACGCGATACACTCATCCTTGTCAAATATGAAGATGTGAGTTATTTCCCTCCTGTTGATCAACCATTTATTAACGTCTGCCATGTTTATTCATACGTTAAGGCTGTCGCATAAGCGGCCCCCCCCCCCCCCCCCCCAAAGGCTGGCGGAGCTCTACATCACTGGGCTTTATCCGATACTTTTTTGGCCTCGACGAATTTTCACCACCCCCCCCCCCCCCCCCTTTCAGAAAAACACCCATCCACGCGCCTGGAAATAAGCGCATTTTTATTTAAAGGATGGACATTTACGATGTCTTCATGGTTTCTTTTCTTTCTATGCATAATTTTTGTCTTGAATGCGACAAAATAAAATTTAAAAAAAAAACAAGGCAAGACGCATCGGGCTCATCATTCACGACATGCCAGTAACTAGCGGCCCCGTGTTGACACAGCTCAAGAATTTCTGCCGAACGTTTGCAGAGATTACGACGACGGGCGCGGGAAGACGGGCCGGGACAAGGCCCTCTGCTCTTCTTTGAGCTCGAGGCTTGTTTTGAGTTGACGCTACGCGGGCGTCGCCTCGCCTGCCAAGAAATTATTGCTTCTGTGGGTAGGGTAAATGTCTTTAATTTCAGAAGTCAAAACGAAAAAACGACTGGCTAATTGAACGCAGTAACCAAAACGATGTTTCGACGGTATCACCGACAAGAAAGCCGCTGCACCCATCGATGGGGTGGTCATCACATCGTGGAAGATAAGAACATAACAAATTTGAACCTAAATTCGGTTCGGTACGAGACGAGGGGAAGGCCGCTTCTCTTTGGGAGGAAATAAAAAGAGATGAATGACGTCATGTTTGATTATTTTGTGGGGCTGTTTTTTTTTTAAATGATTATTTTACTATTATTTTTCAATATGGGAGCCCAGGTCTGACCTGACGCACCAGGCTAACGTATTCCAGTTCCAGACAAATCGGTGTGATTAAGCCTTGCATACTTTCAGCAAAGGGGAGCTTCAAACAACAAAGCTGGAACGGTAAAACAGCCAAGAAAACACACATCACATTCCCCAAAAAAAAACAAAAAAACACCAACTTCACAGGCCAGCACGGGTCTACTTTGCTGACAGTGGCTGCACTCCATACGTACTTAGCTTATTGAATTTCTTCTAGCACAGGGATGATGAACTCGGCAGTGTCCCGCTTACAAATAGCTATTTCTGATATCACATCTTATCAGCTTCCAGACAAACATGTTGAATTTAAGAGCACCGCCCCCCCCCACCCAAAACCCCGAAAACCCTTTATTCCAATTTCTCTCCCATTTTAAGAGGTTAACAAAACTGCCAGTGTTCATTTGTAGAAAACAGCCGATTGTATGAGGTGGGATGGGGAGAAAATCTCTCTCGCTCTCTCTATCTCACACACACACACTTGGGCGATGCCATCTATTCATGCTTGTCTGGCGTTTAAAGTCAGGACAAAATCGCATCATAGGTTCTTAGCAAAATTGCTGCCTATGCCAGATTTGTAAAAACATTTTTTAAGGAAGGGTGGTCATTTGTAAGTTGTTGAAGTCAAAATAATGTTGAAATGTAATTTTTTTTTTTAAAATGTACATTGGCTGATTGATCGTCGTTGACATAAAATTAAAATAGTTCATACCAGCATTGTAAATGAAAATGTGTAGACATAATTTGTGGAACTGATCGTGTGTGTGCATGAACTATAAAGCTTTTAACTACTATAAATGACACAGACTTGTTTCTGTATAACACAATTTCATGTTACACAAACACAAGATTTTCAAAGATTCGCTGACTCAGACAAGATAATTCACAATCTGTCCAATAAATGTTGTTGAATTTTTCAATTATTTCAAAAGGTAAACCATTTGGTGGGATGCAAGAGTTGCTAGAGGTTAGTTACACTGAGGATTCTTTTTAAAATTCTTTTATTGATCCGAATTTTGGATTACTATGTACCTATTCATTTTCAGCCCATAAATAAATACATATTTTTTAACCAAGACAGCATTTTACAAATATAACAATTTAAACAGAAGATATCTAAAGCATTTCTCTAGCATCGAAATCAACTACCAATGAGTTCCCTTAGTGACAATCTATCCATGCCATTTAGGACTTTGGCCTGCCTCACCACCTCTTTCCACTTGCAATTCTTTTCCATGCTTGGATTCCGAGCTGTTGTAGATCCCTCTCCACATCATCCATCCATCTAAGCCCAGGTCTGCCTTTGAGCCGTTTACCTCTGGGGTTTTGGTGGTGCACCATCTTCACTCCTCTGTCATTTGGCATTCTTTTCAAGTGTCCTGCCCAAGCCAGACTGCTCTTTTTTATATCTGCTGGCACTAGTGTGGGATCCTGATAAAGAGACTGTACAATTCCTGGTTGGTTCGTATTCTCCATCCATATTCATCCTTTGTTGGTCCATATATTTTCTGGAGAACTTTTTACTCTCTCATGTGTTTAATCGGTTTTCTGCCTTTTTTGTTAGAGTCCACGTTTTACTTGCATATGTTACAACTAGTCTGATTACAGTTTTATAAAAAAAGTTTTCTTTGTTTTTCTTGTAATATTTTTACTTTTGAGTATTTTGTGACTACTAAAGTATGCCCTTATTTTTAGTAACTGGGTATTTGAATTGATTTACTTTTTCAAAAGTGTGGTCTCTAATTTAAATGGTTTCATCCGTCTGTTCTTCTCTTAACATAGTCATGTATTTTGTTTTTTGAACTTCCAGCCCTGCTTGTAGAGATGCATCTTCTAATTCAATAAAAGCATTTGGTAAGCCTTTACTACTTTTCCCTAGCAGTGCTATGTCATCAGCATATGCAAGATACTGAAGGGATTGATTGTATCAAATGCCTAATGGTTGTGGGACTTGGGTTCCCTCAGAAAGTATCGTGTCATTGTTCCTCTGGTGTCAATATCTATGCTTCTCATAACTCTCTCCGATGTTAGGTTAAATAGCATACAAGACATTGAGTCTCAGTGTCTTGGGCCTCTTCTAATCTGAAATTCCATTGAATATGTTCCCTGAACTTTGATTTTGCTTTTTGAGTTGTTTAGTGTTAAATCTACCTGTATCTTTTTTTGGTATCAGTCTCGTCAGTTTGTTGGGTACGCCAAACTCATGCAGAGTCTCATATAGATATTTTCTATTGATGCTGTCATAGGCCATTTTATAGTCCACATAGAGTTGATGTGCTGGGATATTATATTGATAATGTTTCTCTAATAGGCACCTGATGGTGAAAATCTTATCAGCTGTCGATCTGTTTCATCTGAATCCACATCGGTAGTCACCTAGTATTTGTTCAGTGTACAGTTGTAGTCTTTTAGCAATTAGTTTTGCCAGTATTTTGTCTGTAGCATTAGATATGGAAGTTCCTCTGTAGTTTGAAACTTTCTTGTGTTTTGGGATTATTAGTGCTGTTTCCCATTCTGTTGGAATTTTCACTTCTTTCCAAAATTTAGTAATAAGTTTTATGTATCCGAGTGTGTAGTTTTGTTCCTCCATATTTAATAAGTTCTGCTTTGATGAGATATTCTCCAGGGACTTTGTTGTTTTTCAAATAATTTATTACGTAAGTAGTTTCTTCCAAAGTTGGAGAATTTATTAAAGGGTCTGGTCCTCCATGTCTGGTCCTCCATGTCTGGTCCATTGTCTGCATGAGGCTAATAAAACTGCCAGTGTTCATTTGTAGAAAACAGCAGTGTGCGAGATGGGAGGGAAAAGAAGGGGAAGGGGGAATCTTACAACTTTACAATTATGAATCTTACAACTTTACAATTATAACAATTTTTACAGAAAAGATCTAAAGTATTTCTCTAGCATCAACTGTCAATGAACTCTCTAGGTGACAATAATGACTTAATTAGTGATCATTTAGATTTGGTAACCTCTGGGGGCACCACGCTGGTAAATTCGTACAAACTCGAGAAAATTAATTTTTAAATCTTTCAGTCCTAACTTTAATAACGAGCTTGTTTTTAGGTATCTATGATGAAGGCAACATCTGTAATGGAGTAGTCTCCACTAATCTCATTCTTTTCTTCATGCAAAAGGGAGGCTAGGAAGTTTGAACAAGAATGTGAAGCTGCCATTTCCAATATGCAGTCCAGGTCAGCATATAAGTTGTTTAACTAATGTTGTTAATCAGTTTAAAAGTTTAGAAGTACTTTTTTTTTTAAAAAGACAAGGTTAAGTGCAGTAGCTTGAGAGTTAGTGCCGCCCAGGGAGGGCCAAGATTTTTGCTGCCTCCCCCCTTCATGAAAAAAGTATGTAGATGGCTGAAAGTGCCAACCCTTCATATGGAGAAAAAAGTGCCCCCTCCCCCCAGCAACACCCTCCCCCCAGCAACACCCTCCCCCCAACACCACCCTCCCCCCATCACCACCCTCCCCCATCACCACACTCCCCCCATCACCACCCTTCCTCCACCACGCATCAAATAAATCTAAATAATAAGCTGATCCACTGAAATAAAAATTATGAGCTTCACATAAATGTGAATTATTAATGTGGGGGATAATGATTAAATATTCATTTTTGCTTGGGATTATAGAGCACATGTTTATACCATGTTTAACGCAGCCACAATAAACCAACGGAATAAAAGATATTTTCCATGTGATTTATTAAAACCCAACTTAAATTTAATCGAACATATACAGCAGTGTTTTTCAACCTTTTTATTGGAATGGAACCTTTTTCGAACATTAGGATTGCTAGCAAACTCTCAAGCAGCGACAAACACGTTTGTTCTATTCCTGCCCAAGTGAATCCCATAGTGAAGTAATTGTAACTGTACTGACAAACCATAAGAATTCTATTGAAAATGTCAATTTTTGACACGTTCGACTCACACCATGCGGTACTGGCTGTAGCTTAAGTCAACTCACATGACAAGCTACTGGCTGTAGCTTAAGTTGACTCACATGACAAGCTACTGGCTGCAGCTTAGGTCAACTCACATGATGCAGTACTGGCTGTAGCTTAAGTCGACTCACATAACAAGCTACTGGCTGTAGCTCAAGTTGACTCACATGATGCTGTACTGGCTGCAGCTTAAGTCAACTCACATGACAAGGTACTGGCTGTAGCTTAAGTTGACTAACATGACAAGGAAGTGGCTGTAGCTTAAGTTGACTAGTTGACCCAAATAACAAGGTAATGGCTGTAGCTTATGTCGACTCACAAGACAAGGTACTGGCTGTAGTTTAAGTCGACATACATGATGCGGGACTGGCTGTAGCTTAAGTCAACTCACATGACAAGGTAGTGGCTGTAGCTTAAGTCGACTCACATGACAAGGTACTGGCTGCAGCTTAAGTCGACTAGTCGACCACATGACAAGGTACTGGCTGTAGTTTAAGTCGACTCACATGACAAGGTAGTGGCTATAGCTTAAGTTGACTCACATGACAAGGTACTAGCTGTAGCTTAAGTCGACCCACATGACAAGGTAGTGGCTGTTGCTTAAATCGAATCACAAGATGCAGTACTGGCTGTAGCTTAAGTCGAATCACATGGCAAGGCACTGGCTGTAGCTTAAGTTGACTAGTTGACTCACATGACAAGGTACTGGCCTTAGCTTAAGTCGACTCACATGACAAGGTACTGGCTGTAGCTTAAGTCGACTCACATGACAAGGTACTGGCTGCAGCTTAAGTCGACTAGTCGACCACATGACAAGGTACTGGCTGTAGTTTAAGTCGACTCACATGACAAGGTAGTGGCTGTAGCTTAAGTCGACTCACATGATGCGATACTGGCTGTAGCTTAAGTCGACTGCTCCTTTGTTTTATTCTTGGTGGC
This sequence comes from Omphiscola glabra, assembly GCA_964017045.1. Taxonomy (NCBI): domain Eukaryota; kingdom Metazoa; phylum Mollusca; class Gastropoda; family Lymnaeidae; genus Omphiscola; species Omphiscola glabra. Next base: position 28,657,427 of record OZ024794.1, on the reverse strand, counting down.
ATCATCTCATTTTCTCTTCTAACTAAATCAGTCCATGGTCGCACAAAAACAACTGTGTTGTGAAAACTACTTCAATTACTAAACGTTCATTAGGACCAAAACAGAAAGAGTAATTAAGTGAATCAACAGCGAATAATTATTGCACAGTGTCGGTACTGCCAGAATTTGCCCTGGTGTTTTCTTCTGTTTTTTACTGGCCACCGGCAGAAACCCTGGATGGCACTCACGGAACCCTTAGGTTGCGCAGAACCCCAGTTGAAAAACACTGATATACAATAAGCGTTAAAAGTAACAGTACTGAAGCTCCAGCATCTTGAATGCATACATGCATTTATGCGTCAGTGGGCATCACTTAGGCTGCACCATATTCCTAGTAATGAAAAGATATATTGGCAATTGTTGTTGGAAATGAGTCTCTTGACTACAGAGGACGAAGTATTCATAGTCAACCTTTATTTTCTTAAATACCTAAGTGATCTTAAAGGAGGGACCTAGTTTGAAAAAGGAGACAGAACTGTTATGAGTGAGATTTAGAAAGATGGCACCAAGGTTATGCAGTCTATTGAACCAAAATTTCCCCACAGGGTAAGTCTGGTCGACTTCCCTTTCGGTTGACAGAGTCAGACTTCCTTTCTATTGACAGAGTCAGACTTCCACTTTTTTTCAAACATTTCCCCCATTCATGACTAATTACGTATGAGTGAAAATAATAACTAACTATGAACACTTATTCCTCTTTGGAGACACCCATCTCCAACTACAACCACCCAACATTTCTTCCTATGTACATGCGGTGAATGTGTGTTCAAGATGTGGGAGTTTTAGTACCGTTACTTTTGGCGCATGCTGTATATCTGTACAAAAGATCAAAAGTAACTTCAGTGGGTGCAGATAAAAAAAAAATGTTGAAGCACGTAATAGTTTGATTAACACATGGACAATAAATGTAACCTGAATTTGTGTTCTGTTTTATTTACATTATACAGTTTGTTGAAGATCAGGGAATAAAGGTAAGATGAGTAACATGCTCCATCATGATTTATATAACAGTTCTATCATAAATTTTTGGAAATAACAGCTCTATCATAACTATTGGAAATAACAGCTCTATCATAAACTATAGGAAATAACAGTTCTTTATTTCATGAACTCTTGGAAATAACAGTTCTTTCATGAACTCTTAGAAATGACATAACTTAAGAGAGACACAATTATTGTAACTGCTGGAGTGTAGAACTATTAAACCTGCACCAACCACATGTGTTTCACCCTAAATACAAAGTTTTTCTCATAAATCCTTTACATGCATTTTTGTTTGCATTTATGAAAATTGTGGGTGGTTTATTCTTTATGTGATTGTAGCAGCTGATTTTTGGGGGATGTAACTAAACAAGGAAACCAACAACAAGGGTCTGGTGTGTAAGGTAACCAACAACAAGGGCCTGGTGTGTAAGGAAACCAACAACAAGGGCCTGGTGTGTAAGGAAACCAACAACAAGGGCCTGGTGTGTAAGGAAACCAACAAGAAGGGCCTGGTGTGTAAGGAAACCAACAAATCTTTGTGATGAACTGCCCACATGCTTCGAGACTTCACACCCAACATCACCAAGGAGAGCTTCACCTGGAATCCCCAGGTTAAAATTACTGCGAAGATTGACTCAGAGACTGGACTTTGAGTCAGATAAAAAAGAAGAAGGCATTAAACTGGGGGGCGGTCGGAGAAACGTGCCTAGAATACCTCTTGTTGGCAGCCTATGACCCAGGCAGGACAACAGGAAGTACACTGTGTGACCCAGGCAGGACAACAGGAAGTACACTGCGTGACCCAGGCAGGACAACAGGAAGTACACTGCGTGACCCAGGCAGGACAACAGGAAGTACACTGCGTGGCGTGATAAGATTATTCCTTATAAAAAACCCACCCACCTCAATCTGGATCCAATCAAGACTTCCCGCTGATGTTTGAGAATATTCTAGAGCCCATGCTGCCAAGTTTCTCCATCTTGTCATAGAAAGAACTGCTGAGATCTGCCTGGGAAGAAGTCAGGGGTAAAGTTGCCTCCACCGCAGAAGTCAGTGTCGGACCACTCAAATCAGAAGCCTTGGAATTTGCAACAATGATGTACTTTCAAAATATTGAAAACAGTGGAAGTAAATGCAACATTTTAAAAAAAAATGAAAAGGAAACAAGATTTTTGTAAAAAAAAAAATTATTTTAAAATGTATCATTGGTTATATTATATTAGTCACATCCAAGTTTTTAAATTTCCAAAGTCTAAAAGCCAGGAAACCAAGGTTGAGCTAGCATTTCATTTTACACTACATAAGAGTTGTCACAGTTTTCAACACTCAGGCACAAATGATTAACTCAGAAGGTTAGTTAAGACATAACTTAATCAAGTCACATGGAAACCCCAATCTGTTGCTTACCCGGTTGATTGTCTGAGCTGCTAGAGGCTGTGTTGTTAGAGCCGACCGACTGCTCTGCTGTGAGCTGAGGGGGAGCAGGGGGAATCTGTGGGGACATGTGGACAGTGGTAAAACATTGTGCTGCTCTTGACCTGAAAGAACCGGACGAGACCCTAAAGACGGCTGCCCATGTTTGTCCATACAGTAGAGAGCTCCAAATATCACCTGTAATGAGGGAAAAATAATATTGTTTTGGAGAACTGTGGTTGAATAACTCAGACAACTTTCGCCAGTCAGAATTTAAAATATTTTAGACAAACAAAAACATTTTTTTTTAAAATATGGATACATTTTATCTTGACTGTATTTATCATAAGATTGTGCTTGAGACTGGTGGCACTAATGGAGTTATCATGTTTCTTGAAATGTATGAGGTAACTCAAACCATCAACAAGAAAATAAACATGACCAATTACATAAGGTGCTTACAGAACATCTTTGGGTTTGCTTATTTAAATTAACTTGTATGTAAGGGGAGAAGACATCCAGATCAAATGGATCCACCAACTCCTCCAAACTGTTGATCACAGATGTGCAGCGGTTTTGGTACTTCTTGTGAATCTGAAGGTGGTACAAGGGAGATAATTTTACACATTAGTCCCATAGTAACTTTTAAAAATATTTAAAAATGGGCTGCACTTTCTTATTCAAGTACGGTATTTAAAAATGAAATTAATTACAATAACAAATTGTCTAACTCATACCTCATGTTAATTTCTAAATCTCATAATTTATGAAAGCTGAAAGAAAACCTGATTAATCAATAAAGCTGAGCAACATTCTGGCAGGAACAGAAGTTAAATGTAATGTGCATTATAGTTGGGTTCTTAGGTGCTCTGAACCAGCATAATAGAACCAGGATCAAATAGCTATGCATGTGTCAGGCAGGAGCATGCAGGAAAATCATCGTGCAGTAATGGAATAAAACTTACTTTAAAATAATAATATACATTATAATGCTTCAGTCATCTGTATTTATTGAAGTGTTATTTTTTTTAGTTACCACTATTATGAAAGTAGTTATGCCATTTTGGGACTGTTTCTGATTAATTTTCATTTAATATTTTTTTCAAAAACACACAGTAACAATTTACCTCCTCATCTTCCCTCCGCGGGATGACAAGCTGAATAAATTTAAAGTTGAACAGTTCTTGAAGTACTTCGTGCTGACTAAATGGATTGCTGCTTTTCCTATTTCCTCTCTGAGAGATGAGCTTTTCGTAAGCTTGAACAAGGCCATCCGTCACCATCACAAGCAAATCCCTGACAACTGTCCTAATGTAAGAGTGAAGTTAAACAAAAGTGTGTAAATGGTTGTGAAATGTGCAGTTTTCAAATAATCTGACTTTCATTTGTCGTTGTTAAAACCTTTAGAATGTAATCATAGAATGTTTGATTGAAAAATTGAATTATTAGTTTGAAAAAAAATTCATTAAAAAGGTTTTTTTTTAAAGGAATAAACTAGGCCACTAACCTTGGTAGTGCCTGAATGCCTATCTTATTCAAATCTTCACAAAGATTATACAAAAGTGTTTGTATATGCCAAGATGCCTGTAGGGAAAAAAAAAGAGAAGGAAACTTCCCTTGTAACAGGACATTATTTTCATTTCAGATAAATTAAAATATTCAGCAAGTTAAAGCTAATGATGTAGTAAAAATGTTCACTTTGCGTGACACTTGGATTTATTTTTTTTTAAACTGACCATACTGTAAATAAAAATAAGTCCCCACTTTGTTGTATAAACTATATCTGTAAATGAAACTTTAATAAATAACAATATTAAAGGTAAGCACTCAAAGCCTGCGGGATTAGTTTTCGCAATCACAGTAAAACACATTACTATTAAAGAAATTTACTCACTTGCATTGGGACATATATTTTAGAAGATAACCTTTTGCCCTCCTCTGTCTCTTCCATAATTTCAACCTCTTCCCAGCGCTGAAAAAGAAATAGTTAGTTTTGAGGTGTTTTTTTTGCCTTTTAAACTAACATATTTTTTTATTTTCAAATTACGGTTCTTCTAATTCTCACAATCAACAATATTTTATTATGTAATAGCCTTCCAGATATGTATTAAAAAAAAATCAAAATTTTACTTACATGAACCTACATGATGTATTTAAAAGAATTGTTGTCCGAATCCTTCACATAGCTTTATTAATTTGGAATTAATGCAAGGATTCATTTTATGACACACTGTTATTTGTTTTTTTAATTTCAAAATGAACTTTGATAGAAAGGAAGAGAACAATTGTATTCCAACTTACTGTGGATGCTGACAGTGTGCTATCAAGGTTTGTCTTTGTTACAGTGTCTGAGAATTTCTTCACAAAAAGGCTGGCCGTGTATTCCATCCATATCCTAGAAGATTCAAAGCATTCAACTGAATTAATACTGAACAGACACTAAACAAGTTAAAAAGCATTAAAATAATACAAATTTTTATTTCATTACAAGGCTTTTTACATACTTGTAGGCAAACATTTGGCATTGGCGCAGCTTGCTATGTACAGATTGCCATTCAGGAAGCTCAGAGGATTTTTGTGTGCGAAGTTTTTTACTTAATCTGTAAAAAAATTTAAAGTGCAATATAAGACAATAATACAATTTGTTTAAAAGCAACCAATAAAAAAGTATCACTTTTCCAAATGATGAGAATTAAAAAAATTATTTGGATAAAATGTTTTAACTTCTAGCATTAAGTATTTTTAAAAATATCAAATAAGTTAGATTAGGCTAATAATATATATATATATAGATGTTGTTAAGTTAATCTATCTATATATATATATTATATATATATATCACCCTTCTGCCTTCACGAGATGATGGAGTGCTATTAACACTTTATCACATGGCTTACGAGGTCAATCCTAGATTGACAGTCTTGGTGGCATTTCTCTCAGGAGAACCTTGACTCCTGGTTAAATTAGTCCTTCCGTAAAGCTCTTTTTGTTGTAATGGCTATGTTTTGCACATCTGCTTGTTTGACTCCCTCACACATTGCTGTTCACCAACTCAGGTGCTCAGCAATGATTGACCATTCGTTGATTTCTATGTTCGTTTCCTTGTATTCCTTTTTCGAAATTTCTTAAATCACACCCTCTGCCGTTATTAAGTCTTGCCCCTTCTGCCAACTCTCCATACAGCAGACTCTTTGGATGATGGCCTTCTCCATTTTCATTACATGACCTAACCACTAAGAGCGGGGAATATGCTACACATTTTGGCACATTACAAAACCTCAGTGTTAAGGTGGTCCATGGGTCAAAAAAAAATTTTCTATGTCTCTTGAATTAAAATTTTTTTTTTTAGTACATACTAACTATACACCAATAGAAAGACAAAAAAACTTAGTAATTTATTTTTAAAAAATTTTTTTTGACTTTTATTGCAAAAAATATAAAATTGTATACCAATATTGACCGTTACTCAAAATGTATCAACACCAAAAGGTTTCTCAATATCATAATGAAACTTTGCACACTCATTAATAATACAGTTGTTAAAAAAATTACACCCAGCTTACTGCATTAAAATGATTGGAACATCTACAAATGACATATATGTGGGGTCACATAAATTTTTGGCAAAATACAGGGGGTAGCATATGTAAAAAAATTATTTAAAAAGTTCTGCTGGACAGATCTAAAAGAAGAAGGTGTCACTATGTAGATAATATCAATGGTAAGAGGCATGGAAAGTTTAAAGCCTGTACCTATAAAACTTTGCCTCCTGATACATTTGGCATACCTAAAAAATCTGAAAAACATGAAGTTGAGAAAATCGAAGAAGAAGTTTAAAAATGTTTGTTCTTTTAATTTAAGACTACTTGAACAATACAGGGTGCATATATCATGTACATGTACCATTCATAAATGAAAAAACAATATAAAAACACAGATATAAAAGATAGAAAATTAATAGTCGTGTTTTCAAAATATCAACCCCCGACCCAAAAAATTATATAATAATAATAAAAAAATTATATAAAAATTTCTCTTGGACAGATCTTATGGAAGGAGGTGTTATTGTGTAGATAATATCAATGGTAAGAAGCATGGAAAGTTTGAAGCCTGTATCTGTAATACTTTTCTTCCTGATACATTTCGCATTCCTGAAAAATCTGAAAAACGCAAAGTTGAGAAAAACAAAAAAGAATTTTTTTTTAAATTAAAGACTACTTGAACAATACAGGATGCATATACCATGGACATGAACCATTCACGAATGAAAAAACAATATAAAAACACAGGTATAAAAAGATTTAAAATTAACAAAGCCGTGTTTTCAAAATGTCAACCTGCGTCCCAAATAAAAATATTATAATAAACAAAAAATAATTTTGAAAGTTCTATTGGACTGATCTTATAGTAGGAGGTGTTATTATGTAGATAATACCAATGGTAATAAGCATGGAAATTTTGAAGCCTGTAACCATAATACTTTTCCCCGTGATGCATTTGGCATACTTGAGAAATCTGAAAAACGCAAAGTTGAGAAAACCAAAATAATATATTTTTTAAAATCAAAGACTACTTGAACAATATAGGATTCTTATACCATGTGCATATACTATTCATAAATGAAAAATACAATATAAAAACACAGATATAAAATTAATAAAGCCATGTTTTTAAAACCAACCCCTTTTCGTAAATAATATTATGATAATAATATAGAAAATTCTGGAATCATGTGAGGTACGGTATGCAGATATAACACTTTCCCTCCTGAGTGAGCGTACTCCCATCATAGGACACATCAATGTCTACTACCTCTGCGAGTTATCCTTGTAGTTTGGTAGTGATTGATGCAGGGTGATAGTGTAGCATTCTGGTCAAATGTCTTTTGGTGAATGTTTGGTACATTGATTATTTGAAAAAACTTCCCCATACCAGCAAGCCCCAATCCAGTCACTAATGATGCTGCCACAGCTCTTTTGTTGACAACAGTTTTGCCAGTGCATAAAACTGATGTATAAGAAGATGAGATGACAAAGTCACATATATTACAAACCACCTCTAAGAATAATGCAAGTCCAGAACGTTTCTTGTCGTCGCTGCGGAGAATAAAGTGTCCCTCTCTGCAATCAGGGCATGTAAACTTTAAAAAAAGTGGCTGGAGGGCATCTACCTGAATGATGGATGAGGCAGAGAGGCCTAAGGTGTGCTGACATTCAAAAGCATGAAGTTTGGTTTTTGACGCAGATGATGCCACAGAATCTTCACATCTAGAAGCGGGTGGTGGAGCTGGCGATGAAGCTGGTGGTGGAGCTGGCGACGAAGCGGGTGGTGGAGCTGGCGACAAAGCTGGTGGTGGAGCTGGCGACGAAGCTGGTGGTGGAGCTGGTGACGAAGCTGGTGGTGGAGCTGGCGACGAAGCTGGTGGTGGAGCTGGCGACGAAGCTGGTGGTGAAGCGGGCGACGAAGCTAGTTGTGGAGCTGGTTACGAAGCTGGTGGTGATGTGTGGCCCCTCTTCTGTTTTTCCTGTTCCACTAGTCTCATCATCTGCATTTTCTTGGACTTCTTGGACATGGGTGCCATTATTTTCTATTTAGAACAAAAAAAATTATTATTTATTAGTAGTATTACTAGCATTATAAAAAATAGCATAGGCTTAGGCATTGGTAATACTGGTAAATGTTGTGGAACAAAACACTAAAAAATGGTATATTCGTCAATTTCTATTATTATTTAAAATAAAAAAATAAAAGGGAAACCTTGGCTTATTCCATCCATTCGTTGAAATTCATTTTGATTTATATTATTACCGGTATAACACTAAATAAATGACTGAAATGTTGTCATTGACAACGCAATAAATCAATAAAATTTTAAAACATAAAAACCTAATTTGTCACTCACGTGTATGGACACAAAGGTAATGAACGATAATATTGAACTAGTAGTTATATTAAAATACAATTATCTATCTCAATTTCGTATAATTAGGCATAAAGAACCTTTATTTCTAATCAAAAGCGTACACATGTGCGTTACTCCGTTACTGGCGTAACCGTTAGTAATTATTATTATATGTAGTAAGCCTACTGTACTACTATCTGACTAAACCTAGCTCAAAATTCGCTGGAACACCTAAAAATATTTATTATACATTACATTATACAATAATAAGTTCAACTTACCTTTTCAAAGCAAGAAAATAAGTTCAAATTTGAATTTATTTGACGATAGCAAAAGTAAGGTCGATCGATGGAAACGGGTAACGCTAACTGCACGGAATGATCCGAAGTGAAAAAAATGGGAGTCGGGCAATGCATTGTGGGATAGATTTGTTCAACTACGTCAAATCTAAATTTAGCCGACCAATGATAATTGGTGTTATCTGAAAAATTTAAATCTCGACCAATGAGAAAATTTGTTTGAACGAAAAATGATTCAAAATGTGTAGGGTTTGCAGAACAAAGAGAATCCGCCAGGCTTATTTCTGGACCTTTTAGTGGGCGATACCATTACCGAGTAGATAGGCTAAACTTTCGATCGATACCAAATATGTCTACATTGCGTTGTAATTATATTATAAAAGCGAAGGGGCGCGTCAGGGGTTTACAGAGCCTGAATTTTGCCCCCGAGGTCAAAATTTGCTCTTACCATCCTACTTTTAATTACATTTTTAACAACTTTAAATTATTTTTTTATGAAAATAGTAAAAACCAAAATGTTCCTAAGATGTTTATCTAGTAAAATTCACCAAAATCTCATTTTTGATAAAAATTATATAAATATCGATATTTTCCCCCGTGGACCACCTTAAGCACATGGTACTGCCATCGAATTGGCAACATGCGACGCAGACATCCATGGTGGAAGGTGTTAGAGTTTCCGCTCATGACTGGCATATATGGTCCATACTTCACTGGTATACAGAAGCGTTCTGAGCACAAATGCCTGATATGGACACTTAGTTTTGTTCTTTCTGTGAGTTTAGGATTATTCCACACCCACTGGTGTTAACCTCTTCGTCAATGGAGAGTGAGAAAGAGATATTGGACCCAAGGTATATGAAACTCTCAACTACTGATGGATTATGGCCCTCAATACATAATATGTAATAACATATTATGTTTGGAGGGGAGTGTGTTTCTTATGTCATGACTTTTGTTTTCTGTAGACTAATGGTCAGTCAAAAACTTTTTTACATGCGTGGGAGATTAACTAACCCCTGCAGACCTTCTTCTGTGTGCCATGTTTTTAACGTACAACCTGGCAAACAAATATTTTGACACTTACTTAAATGATGCCTGTTTATTCCAATCAGGAAGAGCTAAAATACAGCGTTGTAGATGTGGGGTCATCTCACTCATAGCTGCACACGTCCTGGCTGTCAACAACAATCTGATAAAAAAAATAAAGATGTTTGTTATTGAGTATTAACAACTTTATAAAAAATGAAACCATGGTGTAATATATTAAGCAAATAAGACTCACTTGTTTTCTGTTATGGCATTTGTCACTGGGTCTGGAATGTCAGCTAAAGATTTCTCCCAAAGACGTAATTGTTCAGTCAGGTAGTCTAGAATCCTGTAGCAATAAATAGTAGATATTTATCTTACAAAACTTAGGTCATTGAGGGCTGAAATAAAATAGCTATTTCTGATCAAAACAAATCGATAAAATAGTTAATTTGTGGTAATGGTATTCCCTTAAATTTGTTTACAAATGTGAACCACTTTTGCTTTCTGTATTAAAATACTGCATAACACAGCAGATAGCAATAACACTGAGTCCACTGCAACATTAGTTCCAGTGGGTAACTACCTGGCACTGACTTTTGAACATGCCCATATAATGACTTACTCTTGTACACACTTGACACAAGAGACTTGCATATACTTAAGAACATCAGCAGTATCACCATATCTCTGGAAGGCTCCCTCATCTTTTGCAGCCTCATCTGCTTCTCCTTCCATCACATAACTCTCAGAATCTTCCAGCAAAACTTTCAATTTCTCATCAACACTGTGGCATAGACTGAAAGAACAAAATGAGTTAGAGAACAGCATCTCAAATATTGAGTTGTGACCTAAATGAAAGCAGACCCGTTTACTCCTACGGATTTTGGCGTACAATGTACGATTTTGAGATGTATACATTATATATACTGCATGTTTGGTTTTTTACTATTAAGATAATGTATTTAACGATTTTGTGATGATGTTGTACGATTTTAATAGTTTGAGTGTAAACAAGTCTGTGAAAGGATGACAAAGTTAATATCATCGGGAGAATAAAAAGAAGATAGGTCAAATGGCTGACTAAAAATAATGGACATAAATTTGTAAAGATAAACAATGAAGAGAAGTGATCAATATTCACTTACTTTTGAACAGCTGGTGTAAAAGCCCTTGCCTTGAGAATGAGCCCCCCACTGTCAGCTATGGTCTTTGTGGCTGATGTTTGCCAGATGTCGGACATTATGACATCAGCTGAATGTTCTGTCCAGACAAATACAGCCAAATTCCTCTCACACTGCATGGAGCTGGATTAAACATGTGCAGTAAATAGTTCATTGGAACCCCTTTTCCAGATTGAACATAATTACTTTTAAATATATACAATCAATGTCATAATCCAAGCCTTTAATTTTAACCGTAAACGATAGTTATTTATTTCAAATTGTTGCCCAGCAAAGTAAACTATATTTAAAGTGTATCCGGAAATTTCATCGATGGAAAATTGATCAACGGAAATTTGATAGAACAGAAATTTGGTCTAATCATTTTTTCAGTTCACACGTTTTACGCCAAATTTCTTTTCGAACGCATTATTTCGTTTTACTATATAGTATAGTGCGTTCAAAAATAAAATTTGACGAAAAAAAAAAAAATTTGACAAAAATTTTACAGTGTGAACAAATTTCCGGTAAACCATTTAAAGTAGTCATAATGCATTTGACTTATTAAAGACACATTTTATGCCCAGGAGAAACCACCACATTATGGGCTGTTCACAAAGAAAAGTCTTATTTTTAGGAAAACTAAACTTGTAAGGCCACTCCAATTACCTATCATTGATATCAGATGTAAGTTCCATCATCACCTTTGAGATTGTTCTCCTGGTTAATTCAGCTGTTGTATCCAGCTGGTACTGGATGAGGGCCTGGGGGGGAAAGTTATTTTTTGATGAATGAAGCTGCTTAGGGTCGGTTCACACGATCAAATTTTACTTCAAGCATTTGATGCAATTCGTGTATGAAGCCTTGTCACAACTTTCAAATTACTATTTGATCAAATTCCCCAAAAAAGAAACCACGCACAAAATAGTGCGTTCATACAACAATTTGATGCGTAATTTGATCGTGTGAACTGACGCTTAGTCTCATATCTATGTCCTTGTTTGATTACAAAGCACAGTACTCGAGAAAACAATCCTAAAAGAGTTAATATAGTAAATCTTAAAGTGAGTTTATCATCCATAATGCCTCACCTTAACTCTCTCCACAAACAAAGGCCTTAGAAAATCGTCCCATACCCTTAGTGTGAGGATATTTTCATTGATATGTTTCCACGATGGCTCACATTGTACCTACAAAAAGGAAAGCAATTTATTTTATGTAAGGATCAACCGCCTGCATCAAATTTTGTCGCGTGACTACTCAAGCTAAAAGAAAAAACACATCATTTAAAGATGCAATGATACACACAAAGTCAAGTGTTCAAGAGATTTACTTGTGTCAAGAGAGTCCAAACTTCATCTCTTATGTCTGCCAATCTTTTCACAGTATTTACATAGTTGAGTAGCTTGCCAACACCAGTCTGCACTTCTTTCAGGCAGCTGGAAAAACAAAATATAAGATTTTGAAAATATAAATTAAAAAAATAATGTCAAAAATACAAAACAAAAACTTGCATAAAACAATTCTTCAAGAACTAAAACAATTTTTTTTAAAACTTCTATAGTAAGACTCTAAATAAACCTGTTTACATGAACAGCTGAGGGGCTAAAAACAGTATAAAGTAGAAAAGGATTAGCAATATGGATTTTATTTACGTGTTCATCCAATCCTGGCAGTTGTCTTTCAGTCTTTTTATATCTAGTGGTGTTGGAGGCTTTTTGATGAGGGGTTTGAAATCTGAAAGGGGAAAAACAGAATTCAGCTTAAAGAATATGTTGCCAAAAACATCAAAATCACAGTTAGTCTGAATTAATATAAAATATATCAAATATTTACGTTCGGGCATGAAAATAAACGGCACAATTAAGATTTCCAATATTACTCATACATAACAAATGAAAAAAAAATGACTTACTTTTGACAGATGATGGCAGACATTTTGATGAAATAGTTCCATGCAAGTCCAAATTCAGATTACCTGGCAATATATATAAATTTTTTTGTTATTATTTAAAATTACTACAAAGCCTGGCAAAAATAAAATTACAAAAAGTGTCAATATCTAACATAGTTCCATTGATGTTAAAAACATTCATTCATGCATTGAAATATTATTTTCCTAAGTATGTATTAGATTAGTTACACAACTAATGAAACAGGCATAATCATCATTATCATAAACACCATCATCATCATTCAGATCCAGTAGCCATTTTGGGCATGTGCCCTTGGGCCTGCAGCCATAATGAAGAATTTACGCACTGTCCACAGCTGTTCTTCGTTTGTATACAGGGCATTTGTGTAGGTACTTTTTATAGAGTTTTTAGGCATAAGTCCTCAAGCCCCTGGGCAGTGAAAGATACATTACTGTCTCATTTGGGAATTAGGATGTCTGCAGAAGGGGGAAATTGTTGTTTTAACTGGTTTTATTCGGTTAAGGTGGCAATTGACCTATTCATGTCTTTGGAGGCAAAGTATTGGATCTTTTGGGACTGGTCTGGGCATGTGTGTGAAAACTCATCTTCCTGTTCAGCCCATAGCCCATCCATTTAACCACTCTTCTGATTTTGTTAGCTCTGATGAGTGGCTCTCAGTGTTGAGTGATGTAGGTATGTTTGGCTGCTCACTGGATGCTCCTTGTGTGACAAGTGTGTCTGCTCTTTCATTTCCTAGTGTATTGTGGTGTCATGGTATCAACTGTAAGGTTAGCCTGGCTGCATGGGTTTTGAGGAGGGGGTATACTTTCAGAAGCAGTGATTTTACTGTTGTCATGAGATCTTGATGCTCAGCTGCCAAAAGTATTTATTTGCAGTCGGAGAAGAAAACATTTCTTTGTTCGCTGGGATAAACTGTGAAAATTCCAGATAGGTGGAGTGGTGTTGCTTCAGTAGAAGACACTTTTGGTTTATAATTGCTGCAGATTGCCCACAGGGGTTGCAGAATTCGTCTCATGATGTGTCTGGGTACTCTCTTTGTACACAGTAACCTTTGAAGCTGACCCATCTTTGTATGTTTGGAAACATGCATAAAAATATCTTTTACCAAATTCGGCCAAGATTTGTCTTTTTTCATTAACTAAACTAAACGTGGTTATGTTTTCAAACTTTGGTTTAACTGCAAGGAAGGAACTACTTTTGAACATCTTATTATAAAACTTAAATCCTGCATCAATTTAACTTTTAATAAATAAGCAGCCAATGTGTCCCATTAAAATTTATTTAATTACCATGGCTTTGTTTTGAGATCACACTTTCCAGTGTTGCTATGAGCAGCCCTGTTGGCCCCTCCTGCGACTTGGCTGTCATCTCCTGGCAGTAGAAAACTGAGTAAATCTGCCTCAGTGTGGATGTGAGAAGCCTCGCAACGCCTGTCACTTGGAGTTTAACATTTGTTTGATGCCCTGAATGCAATATCTGCTGGAGTGCTTTCTGAAGATTTAATTCAGAGCATAAATTGTTGTGTGAAAACATCACTGTGGTTCAATAAAACTGTATTTAAAAGTTAAGCCCAAAACCAGTTGGTGAAATATCTTTTTTTTCAATTCAACAATTTAACTTATAAACTACTTACTGTTCGTGCAATAAGAAATTCAGTGAAAACTTGACGTGGGTTGGTATCTTCCAGAAGAATGATAGAGCATAGAATTTCTGCCATTTGCTGCAATAGACCAAGAAAGAAATTGCTCTTTTGAAAGTGTTTTTTTTTTTTATAATTAAATAATAGGATCACCTGTCATGAAATCAGAGAGAATGTGTGTGTTTTGATTTTGGTGACAAATGGGGCTTGTGAGCGAATGTGAACGATTTTCATGTCACGAGTGCATGGGATTTTGGGGGGTGATAAAAGGGGAGGCAATTTTTGGGGGCTGTACTAAAGAGGGGTGAGAGAGATAACTTGGATTTGAGATGGCCTGTTTAGATTTGCTCTCAAATGGATTGACTGCTTTTGGTATTTGATAATTTATTGCAAGCCTGTGGATGTCTAGTTCTCTGCATGACAATTATACTTGTGAGATTATCCTAAAGTTAAAGGAATAATGTGATTTATAGCAGATATAATAGATATACTGTAGTATTTGTGGACATTGTGTTATTTATCAGAGAGAGAGAATCCGTCATTGTGAGTTGGAATAATTGGCCAATAATTGACAGGCATCAGAAGATCCTAAGACAACGTGAATATTCTGGCATGCAAAAGAATATTTGACACACATAAATAGTTCTTCTTTTAATTTTTGTATTTAAGACCAAAGAATGGCTTACCTGGTCACTCAAATCTGTCTCTGTATCTTCTAGCAGAGATCGACACCCCTAAAAAAAAAAAAAAATATTTTTTAAATTTGACCCCTACATTTGCTACACATAACCCAAAAATCTTCATCAACAATTAAAAAAACTCTTATTTCTACATATAAAGCTAACATAAAAAATATAATTCATTGAGTATTTACCAGCAATATTGTTGATTTAAAATGACTTATTGCAGCCCATTGTCTGGTCAGCACAGGGAACCAGGAAATTATGTCTGCTGAGAGCTGAGAATCCAGGTGAAGACTTGCATTGATATGTCGAGCTAGTAAATATAACTGAGTAGCTTTCAGATACTCTTGACCATCTACGCCACTCCAAATCTATAACACAATTAAAATAACAAAATTCTTACAATTATGTAGACATATATTTTTGGTACACATTTTTAATACTTGAGAATGGAATTTAGCCAAAATTAATTCCCTTTTCTTTTTAAATGATTAATAACAATGTAATTTTCCTAATCAATATTTCCCATTTGTTTGACAAAGGGGTCTGTCTCAATGAAGAGAGATTATAATTGTGAATTTATGAATATATATATACCCAAATATGTAAAGACAGAGACAGCAGAGGGACCAAAGTTGCCAAATCTCAGTGTGCAATTTTAGACATGATTGTATATTTTAAAGAAATAAAAAAATTGGGAATTGGAAAAAGAAACAATATTATTAGCATATGTAGAAGGGACTATAGCAGAATTGAAGGGTGGAACAGTTCATGTTTGTAGATTTAGTACATTTCTATTTGATACATAGTCTAAATTTTTTATTTGAGAAAAAATGAAACAAAGAAATATTAGTAGAAGTGAAACTAAATATCCCACTAATAACTTCCAAAGCTTTTACTTACTTTTTCAGGAATATCCATTAGCAGTTTAATTTGTGCAGCTGTTCCATAAAATTCAATTTCTTTTCTACTCCTAAAAAAACAGAGCATGTTTGTGAAAAAAAATAAGTCTTATTTAATGCATATTTAAGCTACATAATCAAAAGCACTCAAATTTTCTTCCATTTTAAAAACAAGTAAACGGGGCTCTAATGAGTTAAATTTTAATTTTCAACAGGAAAAAAACAGACATAACTACTTGTAAAAAATTTTTGTAAACAGTTTTTTTTAATAAAGTTATCAACAAGACACAAAACACAAAAGTTATACAATGCTAATCACAATAAATGTATAACATCGACTTATTATCATGTGCTAGTGAAACACTTTAAAATGCTGTTGAACAGGACAGACTACAGCTTTAATAAAGTTTTGTAATTGTATCAATCACAGTTGCAGGATGACCCAATAGGTTGCAGGATGACCCAGTAGCAGCTGTTTATATTCAATTGTAGCATACTATTTTCAGTCTAAAATGGATTATTAGCCTTTGATTATGATATAAAATTATTATTTAGACACACTTTACATGGTGTAATCTTATATCAAGAGCAAAATAATTTATTTGTGAAAAGTTTGCAAGAAGTACATGTTCATACACATACACAATTAACCAGTAATATTTACCAAGACCTCAGAACAACATACGGACTTACTTGTCAGAATCATTTTTAATGCTCATATGAAAAGATGCACCTCGAACCATATGTTTCTGTCGCATGGAAGAACACAAGTCTTCCATTCGAGATATTGACTTCATCACCTTTCAGTACAAAATTAATAAATCTTAATTTACATTGAATTTAATTTCATTTAGATATTTTGTAAACATTATAACTACTAACATTTAATTTGACTTTTAAAGGAAAATTAGAGAAATATTTACCTAAGAAAATAAGGAAGGAAAACTTTTTAGTGAATCTTTAAAAATTAAGGGCTTTTAAAATTAATATTAACTTACATTCTCTGCACTGGATTTCATTTCTGTTATTGTATCTGCAGCATCTATGAGATCTCTATAACGTTCACTGTAAACAAAATGAAAGTAAAAATCCAATTGGTCAACTTTTACAAAAACCAATATCAGAGGACAATTAATCATGTATTTATTATTAAAAGTAACTATTTATCATGTCTTTAGAAGAACAGCTATAATTCAGTAATTCTGATAAATAGATAATTTATGTTTAAATTATGCTTTTTAATATAATAAGTGATTTAGTAAAAATATTTGTGTAAAGATATGAAAGATTTTTATCTTTATTTATGATCTATCTTTAGTCAATTTAAGATCTATGTCAATGAAATGAATTACTTCGAATTTTAAAAAAAAATTAAAAGTTAAAAAAACAAGATATTAAGAATTAGATTTTAAAATTATAAATACATAATCAAAATTATAATAGCATATTACTCTTAATATGATTATTTCTTACCCGACCATAACACGGAGATCTTCCTTCTTCTTTTCAATATCCGATCTGCAAGTTAGAGAATTTTGGAGTTTGACTAGAATTTAAGCAACTGTGTTTTTTAAAGTATAATTATACAGGTTAGTAAATACAGAAGTATTTCTCAATTTCTTTTAAAATAAAAATGCAACATAGTACATTAGAAGTTTATATTTTTAAAAATATATATACATTATTCTCTAGCTTGACATATTTTAATAAATTTAAAGAGAGCAGCTGAATAATTTTAATCCAAGCAAAAATGTCATTTATATTATTTAAATAATATTTATGAAAATCTTTGGAATATTTTATTTCAAGAAAAAAGGAAAAACAAAATTTAATGAAATCTTTTTTAACAGTCATACATTTTGCTGACATGTCAAACTGTTAAGATACATAAGAAAACCTAGAATAATGAGATTAAAACTTCATTTAAAAAAAACAAAAAAACACAGCGGTGTGTACAAACTATTACTACATTTTGAAAAATTATGGCTGCTACATTTGAAATGTTTTAAGGAACACACTTATACTAATAATGTCCAACAAGAAACATGCTAGACTAAACAAAAAACATAGCAACCACAAGAAAATTGCAAAGTGCTGATCTCTAATGAAACAGTCAGAACAGAACTGACATTTAAGAATTTATGGTTGTTTTAATACGTTTCATGACCATATATAACATAAGATAGCAAAGACAGTTTTAAAAAACCTCAACGATAATGGAGGAAAACTAAAAATTTTGCTTTACTTCAAAAGCATATAAAAATGTTAAGGGATTAGTTTTGAAGTAGGTTGATATATTGAGGAAAGTCAATTGATGTGTATAAATACAGAATTTATTGAAATCTGCAAACCTAGTTTTCTTTTCCAGATTACGAATCTCATCAACTGTGTGCTTCTCAAATAAGGCATTGGAGTCTGCCCTTGGTACATTGTTAGCTGGTGTTGTGGCTGTGAAAATAACAGTTGAACTTGCATTATTTTTTATTTATTAACTGTTACTCAAAGATAAAGCTAAAACTTCAAAAATAAAGGGGGATCTTGCTATGACAAGCCATAATTTAAACTTTGAAATGTAAAAGGAAAATTAAGAATAGCATAATAGGCTACTTTTCAAAGAGTAATTAGCTGAACCTGAAGCTAAACCTATCTAGTAATTTCACTATTGATTTTTAGAATATCAATAGCAATTCATTACTATTTACTTGCTAGGCCGTGAGTGGACCACTGCATTTTTGAGTTGTAAAAGAAGAGTTTTAAGCCATGCTACTTTTTTCACCTTTGTTTTGAATGTGCATGTCTTTCATTCTTTATTTTTTTACTATACTATTTGATACACCAAAAATAACAAAACTGATATATTTGTATTGACAGTGGAACACTTTTGGGTCATTTTCCGCAATCCGTGCCATGACATGTCTGTGTAGGATTCTCTCCCTTTTGTTTCTTCTTGTGTTGTTACTAGAGATAACTTTTGTTTAATGCCATGATGGAATGTTTTAAATTAAAATTTCATTGGTTGGTTAATTATAATATTTAAATTTTCCGGCATTACAGAAAATGGGTTCTGGTATTGTATATTGTATTGTATTGATCTTCTGACAACTTTTGGATTTTCGTTTTGGCTGCATATCTAGAGGGATACAATAAAGTAGCTTTTTTCGCTATGAAATTTAATGCCTAAAAATTATTCCATTAAATTTTAACTTTTAGTGCCTATTTTCCTTTCTCTCAGTAAATAGGTAAACCAAAACATTCTCTCCCTTGCCCTCCCTATTTTGGCAGATGTTTTTTTACATGGCCGCCATATTGGTAGCCATGACCTGTTATGGGTCATGGCAACCAAGATGTTGGCTGTGGGGAAACGTCATGGTGCGGATTTTGTAAATTTACCCATTTTCAAAATAACAAGTTCATAATTAATAATTATGGAATTTTATTTTGCAGTAATGTACCACTACAGCTATTCTATAATAGTGCTTTTTTTGAGTCTGAAGTGGTATTTTACTGTTTATTATTTTATTAATGTCTGTTAATAGTTCTACTTCTGTTTAAAGAACTGTGTTAAATATTATATATATAATATATATGACATATGATATGAATAGGCATAAACTCAAACTCTATAATATATAGTCTATTTGATTGCTTACAACAGTTACATATTATATTCTTTGCATACAATTGAATTGTAACATTTTTCTATTTTAAAAATGTTTTCTTGGAATATTTACTTAGGCTTAGCTGCTGGCTGAAAGGAATATGTCTAAAAATAATTCCATTTTTTTATCACTATCATCAGTTAGTCAAAATACAAAAATAACTGGTAGAATAGCTGCATAAATTTATATAGTATAGTACCTCAAACAAAAAAAAACATTATTCTTGAATAGCAGATGCTGAAGTGGTAGATTACCTAATGTGCATTTAGTGTAGTCCAACTTTGTACTATTTATTGGCTTATTTAATTACATTTTAGGCTTTAGGCCTAACTATTTTGGATTTCCAATTTGATTTGGTTGCTACTGAGTTACTATTCTTGTATACGACTTCGATTTCAATGATATTATGCTGTTAAATGATATACTAACTATAAACAACAATGATATTTTACTATTAACGCTAATTTCCGTATGGTTTATCTTTTAACTGCATTGTAGTGTACGAGTTTTTGTTGTTAAGGGGCTTAAGTTTTTTTAGAAGGCGTTCTCTAATCGTCAAAACGGAAGTTCAATTTGTAGACATAATTAGGAAACAAAAGACGTGGGGTCATTAAACAGACACTAAATTAAAGTCTCAGGTAGCTGGAGATTTTTTAATTATATTATTAGATAGATTCAACAAGTTGTAGGAATTAAAGTTTTATGTGACACGTCAACCTAGGTACCTGATAGCCGGTGGGAGGCCATTTTGTTTGGTTCAGTTAATAAATTTAATTTTCTAAGAAATAAGAGTTTCAACACAATCTAGCACTATATGAGACCAGTTTCGCGTTTTAATAACCAATTGCTAAACCACACATTTACCTGGTAATTTTTACGAATGATTAATTTTGCAAAGGCTTGCACTTGCATAAATTGTGATTTTTAAAGACGCATACAAAAGTCTTTGTAGTCTTTTTTAACCGGACTGCATTATTAATCTCATTATGATAATTATAATTATGTGAGATACATACTACATGTTTGAAGTTAAAATATTTTAAAGTAAAGTAAATATTAAATCAATATAATAATTAATAATATACATTTAAATAAGTTAGGGCATGGCCGATATTTTAATTTATAAATTTATAGGCCTATACTATATATAAAGTAGGCCTATCTGATGGGCATTTTTTAAAAAAAATACCTATTTTGTGTTTATCTGTGTGTGTATGCTTTTTGCATTTTCCTTAACTTGTGATTTTTTTAATTAGGGGTGACATACACAATCAATCGAGGACCTACTAACCAACTTCTGCCAAAGATTGTCAATAAAGGTACATGAATAACATTGTAGTTTTTAAAATAATACCTCCTCAACAAAGGCCCTAAATGATTAATGGTGGGTCAATTGTTATACTTAATTAGTCTTAATGATTAATCCTGAAGGAAGAGGCTTTAAATTTCTCTTCCTATCTTAGATCTCTTAGGGAGGATTCACTGTTTCATTGGCTTACAGTGTATTCATTTAAGATGGATCCATGAAATTGATAGACTACAGTTTCTATACAGGAGGATTCAAGGAATTAGACTAAAATTTCCAGGAGGGGAGGGATTTATGGAATTGATTGACCTTAAATTATGGCAAAATAAACTTAATATCATTCTCAAAAGGCGAAAAGGGCCCAACTTTCGGACACTGACAGGTAATAAAATTTAAAGATTTTAAGTGAAAACAAATTAATTTAAAGATCTGTTTATTATATCCAAATAAAGGTGAATACGTCATTGTTCTTTGCTGAGTTAAGAATATTCTAAAAATATATATTATATCATTATAAAAAGTACAACAAAGACAATGAATAATGTGATTACAAGAAACCTAAGAGAATTTATGTCAAAATGCATTCCATTTTAGCTGCTTTAATTGGTTTATGACATATGTAAATAAATAAATTCGATTTGGCCAATAGGTACAAATGATTTTTCAAAGTGAATTTTAAAAACTCATTCCTGAGTACAGAATTTCTTTTTTACAGTCCATATAATTATTTTAGGTTTCTTAAAAAAATACATACTCATTACTAAACAATTAGCATATTGACAACCTAGACAATAAAGTATCATCTAAAAAATATGGTGCTTTCCTATTATTTAAAAAACTTCCAAGTATAATAAATAAAAAGAAGTCAAAATAATGTATTAATTACCGGGTAATTTAAGCTATTGACATAGTCGTATAAAATTTCTAATACTTTTTTGCATCTCAACTTTAAATAAAAATGACATACTATTTATTTAATATTATTATGCATTTTGTTGCTTTTGAACCCATGAGTATTTCACTAAAACCAAAATTATGCCTCAACTTTGTTGTAGAAATTTTCTTTTTCCTTGTTCCCTGATTCAGGTGCTTATTATGATACAATTTCCTATTTTGAAATTTTAAAATTGTTAAAATATTGGTTGCCCGTAATTGTATGGTAAGTAAGATAGAAGGCTTTTTAAGTTATCAGTATTGTTTCTCTAGGGAGATGTTAAGGAATAATTTGAAAGTATTGCTTTCTGTACACATAATTGCATTGTATAATAATACATCTTTTCTTTTTTCCTTTGAAAGATGCATTCTAGAGTAGTCACAGTCTGTATTTCAATCAGGTAACAATCTCAATGTACCCTGAACAAGAATAGTAGTCTCAATGGGGGATCATTGCATGGCCTTAAGTATAATTGTTGGGTGTCACCACTCCAGGATATGCCTTGTATATGATGCAGATATCATAAGATGAAATCTCAAAGTCCTCTTTCTTAAGATAATTTTAATGTTAAAAACTAAATTACTATTCAAAGCAAATAACCGAGTGTCTATAATTACAAGATAGTTGCAAAGTTAAAGCAGCAGCATAATGCTAATACATGAACTAGCTATGAAAGCGCTGAAACCAATGGATCCCAGACAATAGAAATTTGGAACAGCACAAGTATAATGTTTTTTTAAATTACTACTAATATCCAAATGAATGGAATTGATAAAGGTAAATCATAGAAATTACACAAATATTTTGAGACAAGTCTTCATAGACTAAAATCAAGTTGAATGAGTGGTTAAACAAGGTTTAACACTGAAACAATGTAATTAGGGAATGGAAAAGTGTTACAAATTATAAATCTAAATTGTATTTTGAGCATCTGTATTCAGGTCATTTGTAAAACCCTAAATGTTTTATGAATAGAGTATCATAAAACATGAAATATGACTTGGTCCCGCATTGTAACTTACCAGCCCACATTATTTTTTTTTCAAAATGAATTTACTGTATGAACTTTTTTAACAAAATTTTTGGCTAAGAAATGTTTGGGAGATAAATGAGAATTTTAAAATTAAATGAATATTCAATATTATTTAACAAATTTAAATTAAGGTACAAATACACTTGACCTTTTAAAAAAAATTAATTAAAGATTATAAAAAATTTGAATGGGAGTCTTTATAAATATTGGATGGACTGAACCTCTTATCAGTTCAACAATACAAAAATTAAATAAGTACATGCATTCAAGGTTTATTTATTAAAAGTAACAAATTTGCAGAGCTAAAAAGTGGGGTGAAGATTTGTTTAATAGTTAAAATGAAAAGATGTGAAATCAAATCAAAATGTTGGATAATCTCAAGACCAATTATCAGTCCTTTTTTAATGGATGAAATGATTTAATATTTATTTGCAATTTTTAAAAAAAATGATGTGTTTTTGTTTCAAGTACCCAATGCTTAATCTTTTTAAATAAATATTGCAACCAAAACACATTTAAATGCATAGACATGTTGATAAATGTTACTTAAAAGTACACAATATTTAAAATGAATTTTAGAGTTGAAACATATTTTTAATTAAATTCAACCTTTTTTTTTATAGTCTACTTATGAGATATTTAAATTATATTAACAATTAAACACACAAATTTTGATCACACTATACATACTAACATAACTGCATTCATATATAAATGTTTTGTGATATCAACACACAGAACATATTTTTTCTCAATATTATGGTATCGAAATGGCTTAATGAGCTGGTTGCAAAATATTACACAATGCTTTGAAATATGACATTTAATACATTTCAAACTGGGAAATAGTAAAAATAGAGCTCTAAAGAGCTAACTGTATCTGCATTGCATCTGATAAATGTTGAAAAAAAAATCTTTAAAAAGTATTAAGGTGTATATTAATCAACACTTATTACAATATATCTGTTTCATAGTCTCCACCAAAAATAGAAATCATCTCTGTAATAAAATGTTAGTATAAATGAGTGACTGACAGTCAATAATTTAACCCTTTTTTTCAACATTAGAAGAAAAAAAAAGGATATTAACAAGACTTTTAAGATGGATAAATTTCATTCCAGACAACTTTTATGACACAATGGAAATTTAAAAGCCTATGTCTATGTCACTTCTCATTTCAACTTCATTTACAATTTTGGCACTTACAATTGAAATGAAAAGTTAATTAAGAAATTTTGTGATTTATTGGATTTAAATTAAATACTAATTGAAAAAAAAAAATTAAAGAGTCTAATCAGGAGGAACCACTGTAAACTATTATGGTTTGGTATTTTTTCTATATATAAAATTGAAGAGTAATTATTAAATTTCATTTTGAAAAAAAAATTGTTTAAATCAAATTGAATAAAACAAAGCAGTAATTCAGTCATTACAAATTGCAAGTGATTTAGATTTATTTTATGCAACTTTAAGTGTACTTAAAAATT
Organism: Omphiscola glabra; assembly: GCA_964017045.1. NCBI lineage: Eukaryota > Metazoa > Mollusca > Gastropoda > Lymnaeidae > Omphiscola > Omphiscola glabra. Next base: position 28,633,018 of record OZ024794.1, on the reverse strand, counting down.
TGTTAAAGAAAGAGTTTTCACTATGAGGCCATCTAAATCTATATACAGTGGTACCTTGACATACAAGTGCCCTAACACGAGATTTTTGAGATAGGAGCTGTCGAGCGAGTGATGTTTTGCTTTGAGATACGAGAAATATTTGAGATATGAGGAACCGGATCAGCGGGTCCGCCGGACGCAGTTACGAAAATTAAGCGTAAGTAACAAAAAATTGTACAGTGGCATTTAAGTTCAGTGAAGTTTAGTTAAGTTCCATTAAGTTTAGGGATAAAGTTTAGCATTAAGAGTGTAACTATAAGTGAAATAAAGTGACAGAAACAGTTTAGCATTAACAGTGTAGCGAGTAAGTGAACAAAGTGAAGCTCCTCCGCCTACCTCCTCCACCCCTAACCTCCGCCAGCATCTTTCGTAAGCTCAAGTCGGCTGATTTCCAAGGTAAATACACTATAAAACCAGTTGATTGCTTTACATTCTCTTTTATTATGTTTTTATACAATATTTGTCATCTATAAATACATTTTTCATATTCAAAAACACATAACAAAAACAACTGGGTGGCATTTTGAGGGCTGGAACGGATTAATGGCATTTCTATTAATTTCAATGGGGAAAATTGCTTTGAGGTACAAGCAAATTGACATATGAGCAAGGTTACAGAACAAATTAAATTCATATCTCGAGGTACCACTGTGTTATGTAACCACACATTTTTTATTTTCATACACCCACCCTTTTCTTTGCATCCTATGCATTTTTGGATCAATGCTTAAGTACAAATGTGAACTTTTTTAAGAACTATTATTTTACTTTTAAAAATTTTAAATGTCACTTGGAGAACAGTAATATTTATAACCTATTGAAAAATTAAAATGGTTAAATCTAATCCTGGTACGAGAATAAAATAACTAAATTTGTAAAGAATAACTAAAATTATTAAAAAAACAATACCAGCTTCTAAAAATTTATTTTTTAAGCAAAAATCAGAATAAAAGCGTAAAGTTTTCGCTTTCATCCGATCCAATGCAAAATTATAGGACATCTGATAGGCTTTTAAAGAAATAGATATGTCATTGAGCAAAATGTATTTCCATCTTAAGCAACGTGAGATCTGATAAATACAAAATAACTCAATATATTACATTAAAATTCTAATTTTGATCATTGTATTAACTTTGTCATCTCAAACGTCATTAAAATAAACCACTAATAACAGCCTGACCTGAGTGTAGGTAGCTAATGTTTCACATATATTAAGTATAACAGTAAGGTAACGTCAGTCAAATATCACATCACATTTTAAATTTATTAAAAAAAAACAATACTAATAAATAGGATTTTTCTAAGGGTGAGCAACAATGGAATGAAAAAGGGCAGTAAAAAATTATAATTAAACTATGACATAAAAATAATAGCTTTAAATTTAAAGTAGTTTACTATGCAATAATTTACATGGGTAGTTTAATAAAATAAATGTACAACAATTTTTGCATCTCAAAAACTTCTATAAATAAATTAGTCACTTCTGAGAAATGTCATCCAACTTTGTGTTAGTCTTATTATTTCAACTGGCCATCTTTTTTAAGAATTGCACGTAGATTGTTGAAGAAGCCAGTCATGGATGTTGGTAAAGCAGAGTCCACCAATGCTTTAGGGATCATGCCTTTAATATCAGGTTGAATGAATGTCACCAAGCGGGTACTATCAGGTTTGCTATTCAAAAAAGGAAAATGATGTTTATTTTCAGTTATCTCCAAAGAAATGTACATTACTTTAACTAATTAAACTGTTAAACAAAGAAGAGGGTTATTTATGCTTCTCCTGGCAAGCTGCAGTCATTATAAAAATAAGTGTAATGTTGTATCAAGGAATAATAGAATGAGTTTGGTGGGAAACCTTCCTTTTGAGTTACCATCAGTGGCCATATGAAAAAAGATCAGAGATCAAAGAAATGATCAGCAGCATAGCTGCCATTCTCAGGTCTGATGTTGGTATAACGTTACACTGACCATTACACTAGGTGTGAACACAGTTAATGTCTATCATTCAAAAGCAGGGCTAGCATTTAACAGGTATCTTTCGACTGGTTAACTCCTGTTTTTGAGTCCAGACTTGAGGCTTACAGTTATGTAGTGAGTGGAAGACAACTTTAACTGGAAAGGGAGACTGGAGACTAGATAGAGAGTATAGTGGACTTGTAGAGCAGTAGAGTAGAGTAGTAAGCCAGTAGAACAGACCTTTTGTAACATCCCTCTTGCTTTTATAACTAATATGTCTAAATAAGGAGAAGAGTATTAAGAAAAGGACTAATGTTTGTTTCAGCAGATGACAGAAGAGAGACAACAGTTAGCAAAGGAGAATGCAAAAAACATTTTCTACATATGGTTGCAGAGGTGGGGTGGCAGGTGACCTTACAATGTCTCTGAAGAGGAAATGTTTTTTCTAATGTCATTGGAATTTATATGCCATAGTGATTTGATTTAAAATTTAGCATTGCAGAGGCAATACAAATATCATTGCGGTCTTCAATCAGGATGTCATCTTAATTACACCAAGGGTGACTATTTGAAGGATCAGTAAGTGTTGTGATTCTTGCATGAGGAAACTCATGGAGCGGGTTTAGCGTGAGTCTACCACCAGTGACCCATTATCAGCCACAGCTGTGTGAAAAAATTTAATGACAAATCAAAGCAAATGTGGCATCTCATAAATCAGATGGTCCAACAAAAGCTTTGACTTATCCAAATTATATCCAGGCGGACACCAGCCTCGCTTCTGAACTAATTTCCAAATGCCTACGCTAGTCCTGAATAATGCTAGGCTGAGTGTCAGAAATGATTGCTGTTTTATACATTTCAGAAAGGTTTTCACAAAGGAGCAACTATTTGAGCCATTTTTGTAGGTTGATAAATGCTGGCTTTATCCAGTTGAAAGGATCAGGCATTAATAATAATGGAACTGTAAGCTACCTGAATAACAAACATGTATTAGTCAGTTTATGCCAGCAACTCGGCTGGCATAGAATGAAATGGGTCAGAGTACTTCACCATAATTGTTTTTAAAACTTTTAATGATAATGATGTGCCAGACTGGATTTTAAAGTTGCATAATGTACTAGGTGTTGCTCGGGGGGGGTGGGGGGGGTGGGGGGGGGGGCTTCCATATGTTTTTTTTCTGTAATGTTAGATTGTGTGACACAGACAGTTTAGACCCATAATTTAACTGTTACTTTAATGTTAATTTATGAGAAATTTTTAATGCTCGTTGAGAGAGAATGGTAGAATTTATATGTCGGTGTTTGAACAAATTATTGCAAACAACTCTTGCGAGCACTGGATTCTGATTGGCTCTTATTTTATTCTTTGCATGCGATGATTTTGATTTTTTAAAATTAATGTCATCATTTTCATTTTTTTTTAGATGTATTGTGTTGTCACGCTAGTTTGAAAATAAATTGTAAGAATGTTCTCTTTATTGCCTTTATTTAATTTAATACCATTAATCTCATTTATTGCACAGCCAATACAATGAAAACATTCATATAATAATGTCCAGATAAGTTAACCCTAAACAATCACACATTAAATAAGTGGATCATAGATGGAAAGCATAGATCTGGGTGGTTTTGATAATCAATGGTATAACTGTGAGCATTCCCAATTTAAGACATTGAAATACTATGTCCTATTTCTCTGTGTAGATAAGCAAATCTGTATAACAGTGACCTAGTTCGGTCATAAGCTTGGCTAGCTTAGTGCATAACTTATAGTTACTGGTAACTTGTATTATCATCCCTTTAAGATCTTTATTACCCGGTACTGAACAGCAGTTTCAAATTAAGAACAGGTTCAGTGTTTTAACCAATATGATTAGTTGTGCTGGCATTTGCAAAGCTGGAAAGCTAGATTTTGTCCAACAGAGTTTTGACTAGTGATGACAAATTCTGGTTTATCTGACTCTGTGTTAGAAGGCAAAAATAAAACGCCTGTCATAATTGTATTTATTATGATTAATAGAAGTAATTAATATGAATCTTTAAGATTTAAAAAAATAATAAAATGAATTAGGGCTTACTCGGGTACAGAAATGCACATCATCCCACAAGGATAGTTCCATCCTCTAACAAAGTCATGCTCAGGTGGACACTCTTCGTATTCAATACTAGTACCTGGAATTTGGGTTATATATAAGCATATAATTGGCAGAGTTTGGGGGGTTATATCTTGGTTAAAAGCTTATTCATCCAGTAAGATCTTTGAAAATCTGTCTGAACATATCTCATAATTAAATAATTATTTCTTTAGATGGAATTGTAAATAAAAAGTATGCACCATTGGTTGATATAAAGTCTTTTGATTTTATTGTCATGATGGCATCGATGAAGTCTCTGGGTGATATAAGGCCCATAGCTGCACTGTTAGTCATAGATCTTATAATTCGTATGTCCTGAAACAGATAGATTTTGTTGCTTAAATTAGAACATGACATAGACTTGCTTCAAACATGCTGAAATTATCAAATGAGCTGATACAACAAGTATACCCGGTCACTAAAGGCAGAATACAATTTAAAAATATGATCAAAAATATTTAAATGAGGTCTATTGGAAGAAATATAAGCCAAACTGACATATCTAATTGATGCCTTATGTAGAGTGGGGCAAAGTGGGAGATCGCCCCAGGCAGCATTTATTCAAGGTATGACAACAACAGACATTCTCAAACAAAAATCGACCAACTTCATTCATTTCAGCATCAATTAATGATTTCATCAAATAAGGAGATTAAAAATGTCCTCTTTTATAAAATATCCCATCCTGTCAGACTTATGTTATTTGCTACTTAGTATTAGTTTACGATTAAAGTATGACAAAGGGAGTGCTTTGTGTTCCAGTGGTTTAAACTAAGTCAGCCCCAAGCTTGAGGACTGGAGTTCAAACCCCAGTCTAGACAAACAAAAACAACACCAGCACCCTGGGTGGCAAACTATGATATGAAACCCGGAGAAGGACAGGAGTCCCATAGGTGTTGTGACATGGTTGACAGGAGTCCAATAGGTGCTGTGACATGGTGGACAGGAGTGCTATGATACGGTGGACAGGAGTCCCATAGGTGCTAAGACACAGTTGCAAATGAAAATTCCGAAAACTCCTGTCATATGGAAAGCATAAGAGCAAAGTGAGACCCAAGAAATATTGAATCCTGAACTATTTTATAGTTGTTTTGACTATGTCTTTTGTCATTGACAGCCGAGCCACTCTCCCTCAATTTAAACAAAATACAGCTCAAGTCGATCTTGCCTTGATCTTCTTCGCACTCGACTGACGAACAACCAGTAAAGATTGTTTATTCCTTAAGTGCCAAACATCAGGATGATTAAAAAAATACAGTTTATTATTATCATCATCATGTCCCGTAGTCTTTCGACCGTTGGGGCGCCACAGATGACATAAAAACAATTCTTCTCCATTCCTCTCAGTCTCCTGCCCTATGCATAGCATCGCCTAGTTGTAATCCCGTCCATTCTTTGATGTTATCTTCCCATCTCTTTCTCTGTTTTCCTCTTCTTCTACCTATTATTATAATATGAACATGAAATGCTTAACAAAAACTAAATTATTTGAAAGGAATCTGCATAAATCCCTAAGAAGTTATTTTTTACTTACAGGTGTAACTTGCTTGAGAAGCTGGATACCTCTTATATCTTTATCCCATTTCCTTCTAAGGCAGTCATTGTCTGTTGGGTCAATGTAATCAAAAAGTATCTCTTTGGAGCAGTTGTATTCAGTTTGTCCTCTGTAACTGTGATGTGCAGAGAAGAGTGTGTTTACAAACCAAAAGTGATTTAAGTGCTATTTAATATTTTAGCCATGCAGTTACTGAAACCCCAGAGGAAAACAACTCAAAGGCACACCTAGGCTTGGATGGACGGATGATGTGGAAAAAAAGATATACAGCAGCTGGGAAGCCATGGCAAAGAAAAGCATCAGTTAGGTCTGAGTGGAAGAAAGTGGCGAGACAGGCCGAAGCCCTACATGGGCTGTAGCACCACAAGTTACATAGTTACCATAAATACGTTAAATGTATAGCCAAGAAAAAGTATGTTACCATTTTTTTAAAAAAAAGTTATACCTTAAAGCTAAGTGCTAAAGCAGCTGGGAAGTTAATATGATCAACTATCATCACACACATTAAAAATAACATTTTTTCCTCATATTTTATTTTTTATGTTGACATTTTAATATTGCCATGAAAAGCTGATATAAAATACACTCTTCAACAAATACGAATGGCTATTGGCAACATTTTAATTTTTTGCCTCTCTTTATTAATAACTAGTTTCTCCGCCATTTAACACAATAATGAAATAAAGCAAAAACAAAAAAAGTATTTCAACTATGAAAAAAAATGTATAGGTACATTTTTTATACTCAGGAACCTGATACTAATTTCTTTTCAAAGTATAGATAACTTCCCCTTAAATACTTTTCCCTAAAAAATCCTCTTGAGAAGGCAATGTTATCTCTCAGCAGCAGCAACTTGTTCAGAGTTATCTCAAAGATTTGATAAAATGTCATCCAAAAAGCCAATGCAAGCTGTTCAAAAGCTTTGATTAATAAGTTATTTATGCCCACTGGTTTTTATATCTTTAAGGGGTAAGGAGGACACTCTCTTTTTTTTATTTCATTGCTCAAGTAAAAGATTATACAACGTAGTCCTTTTAACCTTATTTTGTTGCTAGCTTCTTAACAGTCTGAACATGAAACTTACAGATAACCATGCTCAAATCCTGGACACTTTGAATGTTTGTATTCAACAATGATGTCTTTCTGAAATATGATGAGAATGGTGAAAACAAAATTAAACTATTAAAAAAAAATGTTTTGTATTTATTAATATGTTTCCAGTTGAAAAAACATCATCATCAGTACTTAATAAAGGTGTCTTAAATATGTTAGGTAAAACAGGTGTACTGTAACTACAGTTGATGTTGATTTACAAATGAAACAAATTGCTCTTAAGAAGTCAAGGGGAGTAAGACAAAAAGAGTTGTGGATACGTGGGAAAGAGAATGAGGATAAGAGGCAAGCAGATGGGAGGTGTGGGTTGCCAAAGAAAGGGATTTGATGAGATCACATTGATTTAGTGCCGTTTTCTCCAATGGCACACCTAACCCCTTCCCAGAATGCTGTAAACCATACAAAAATATCTGAGTTCAGACTACATAATGAAAATAAGCATGGGCCAGCCGAATTTTTATAATAGATTACATAATTAAAAAAATATTAATTTTTACACATAATATAACAGAAAATAAATAAGTGACAATTGTAAATTGAAGAAAAAATTAACAAAAACATAAATAGACTAAGACCTAGGTGAAAATATAAACAAACAAAATGTTAGGCCCAACCTAATATATAACTTTAATGAGTTTGATATTTCAGCTTGATTTAGTTGCACATTGCTGAGAAGCCTATTATTTGGTTTATTCATTAAAGCAACTCAAATTTCACTGTCATTCTTTCAAGCATATTGATATTGGTGAAATATTGTAAAGCAAACTGAAATTTTTTTGTTGTTAGTGGTGTGATGTTTTTTACTTTATTTTTAAATTTTGTTATTGAAATTTCAAAATTATTAGTCTTTGAAAGAAATCCAGAAACATCAAATCAAGGTGTACTTTAATTTTAGTCATTTATTCCTGAAATTTCTATTGAGGGGAAAACAATTGATCTGCTTCTTTGTCATAGCAACCAGGTTTGCTCTCCGTTTCATGCCAAAGGTCGATACTTTGTGATCAAAATGATGTAAACGTGCAGTATTATGAATGGCAAGATAACCCTCTCAAGATATATAATATTATTATATATGCATCTCCATAATAATAGCCAAATAGTTAAACAGAATTATTTGCAGTATAGGCCCCGTTCTAGAATTATATATATAGGCCTACATTTCATTATAATTATAACATTTACATAAGGCCTAAGCAGTAGGCCTATCAAATTTAATTTATAATAATAATTTATAACATTAGGACTTTGGCTTTTTCACATCAGCATACATGCCAATCTGATAAAAAAAAAATTTTTAAATTAAAACTGTATAAAAAGTTTGCAAAAATTGTACAACACAATGAAAACCTATACAAAAAAAAATGAAGTAAAATGAAAGTATAATTTATAACTTTTCAATCATTTTTATGAAAGTTTTTAATGCAGGAATAAAAAATGAATAGAATCCCCTTTGTTGTGTGCATGTTTGCATCATTCATAAAATAATCTTTTAAATGAAAATAGCTAAGTCCTATTTTTGTCAAAATATTAACAATTTTATAGAAAAATGGACAGATAATAAATTTAATAGTAATTAAGAAGTAATTAGACATAATTATTCTGTACTTAAATTAACAAAGTAAAAGAAAGGTTGTCAGTGACTGACCAGGCTTGACAAAAGTTGTTGAGTTTCACTTCAGCTTATAACCTTATTTTTCCCCACATATCAGAGGGATTAGCAATGTCGTTGTAATACATAGGATTAATGAATAACTGATTGATATTATTATTAAATATATATAATTATTTAATATAAATTAAAAGAACATTAACTAACATTGCAGTTTTTGTTTAGAATTACTCAAACGGATTTGTAACTATGATTTACTTATCAAAGAATATATACTACCATACAACGGTGTCTTAGTATTATTAACAAATGATATAAATGAAACCACACTGTTTCTAAATTTAGATGGCCTGCAGATTCTTAACTTGGTCATTTTGAATGGACAAATAGGATTTCAGCTTCTTGTCATCCAATATTAAATTTATTGCACCACCATTTTCTTGTGGCACACATTGTGCAAAAATATTTCTTTTCTAAATCCAGTGAAATACTGTACAAAAACCTGTATGTATGACATGGCTATTCACCTATGCAAATGTATAAAAACTGTACAAAGTGCAAGTAAACCGAACAAGTTGGCATGTATACATTGGTTTTAAAATTAGATTTAAATTAAATCCTACTTAAATACAAGGCTTACTATGGCCAAATTACACTCTACAACTCACCCTGAGTTTCTGTGTATGAATGAACCACCCTTGTTTAGTTGTTAGTTAACTTTTCTTTTTTGATATTACTATGCCCATTGAATTTTTTTGATTGCTGACTTTTTAAAATTAATATTTCATAGCAATGTTAAATATCATATTTCAAGATCAGGCTATTTTAGGGAGTCTGACCGTCTGATCATTTTGAAAAATAGATGTTGAATTCTGACATATTTTGGATTGTATTTTCAGTGGAACCTGTAAATAAAGTGTTTAAAAGTATTTTCAATGAAAATGTAAGTTGGGTTTTCATTTTTCAAAATATTTTGTATTGTTTTTATTTATTTTACACTTTTCTCACCCCAGTGTGTAACTGTAGCACACATGTTTTAGTTGGGTGAAGGGAGCAACAGCAGAATGTTGACACTTCTTGCAGCATATCCAGAGGTATAAAATAAAATAGCTACATTTGCCACTGAAAAACTGTGCCGATCATTTTTTTTTTAAATTTGTAAATCATTCTGTTCTCATAATTTTGTTATTTACTGTAACACACTGTCTCCCTTTTCCCTTCCAATTTATTCTGTAGCGTTGGATACATTTTTGACATGTCTGTTGCTGTTACAACAAAGATGGCAGCAATGTAAATGTAAAAAAATAAGTAGTAACTAACATGGAGCAAGGGGTATATTCAGATAGTGTAAATTTACCCTTACAATTATTATGACCATAAGCATAAGTTAAGCTAGAAAATTACATAGTTTAGGCCAGAAAACTGACAGGCTACCAGCCTAATAGAAGCCTATAATTGATGACATAACATTTTGCGGTAATTGCACGCTACTGGTACCTCTATCGCTCACCCTAACCCGAACCCTAAATCTATCATAAACAAAGGGCAGTGACTCCCAATGAGGGACCACAGAAGCACATTAGCCACATTTTGCGTCTAAAGCCCTATTTAAATTTTTGCATTTCTTAAAGATTAGCCCTTTCATCATTATCTCCTGGAAAAAAAAATTAAAAAAGAAGAAAAAGAAAAAACAATGCAAGAGAGAAACAAAAGTTATTTCTATAGAATTACTGACAGTGTTCAGTTCAGCAAGCCACACTAACCAAAGCATGCTGTCATACTACAGTGTCTTTGGCGTTGTTTCCTAAATTTGCAGAATATTTCTTGGCAAAACATTATGATTATTTGAAATTTGAACCAGCATTGCGGTCTGCCTGCCATGGTATTGTTTATTTTATATTATTACAAGAAATAATTAGTCTGCAAAAAAAAATTAGGTAAGCAATTAAGCCACCAATTATTGGCGGCTATTAGGCTGGAAGTTCGGCACTTTCTAACAAAGAGTATTCTATTTGACACTGGGGACGGCCGTTCTGAGGAGTTACTAGGTAACTAGGCCTATACTGACTATTATTATTATTTAATACTAATCATCATGTCATTGTAAATGTCAAATAAATGTAAATAAAAAATGTGAATAATCATAATCATTGAATAATGCTGACAATGCTGAGTCTGAATAGACTGTCAGTTTATATTATTTATTGTAGTATTAGTAGACTGATGTCGAATACTCCCCTCATCCTTAAAGTAGAAGCAGAGCAGACCTAATAATTAGGCTAATTTTAAATTTAATTCCATAATTAATTTAAATTAAACAAGACTATACTATATGAAAAGTATGACTAGGCCTGGGCTAGACTAAAAAAACTGTTTTTAATATCGTCAACTTACAGTTTTTTTTGCAGTATGCCAACCATTATTATCAGTTAAATATTCCCGTAGGGTTTCTACAGTTTTCTGACCTATTTCTTGCAAATATTCTAATGTCGGCATTTTGTTGTTTCCAAATATGTTATTTTTCCCGTGATGAAAAGGCCCACAAACCCGGTCACAAGCTTAATTGTTTACAAGCAGCAACGAAGTATGATGCTACTTTTATATAACAGTAAAAAAAAAAAAAATTAAAATAGGTCATGTGACCAAGGCGGTGTATTTTTCTAAAGTGACCCTTCTAAAAGGGTTCCCAGTCCCACGCTGTTCTAAATTCTGCTTTTCCTATAAATTGTTTGATTAAATCTCACACCCCTTACAAAAGTAACAATGTGTATTGTACTAGGAAAACTGGAGCTACACTTTAAAAAAATAAAATTTTGATTTATGCATACATAAAGTAACACTAAACAATAGGCCTACATTTAAATTAAATCTTGCACTCTATTGCCTGGCGATAAAGTCATAAAGCAAAACTGTGAGAATAACAAATATTAAAGGTCTTATTTTAAGGGGCAATCCATAATAATAATCGTAGTCTTCATATTCCGTTTAAATTTATGGAAAGTTACAAACAAGTTTCAGGAGTAGGCTTATAGACATTGATGTTTTTACTCAATTTGTGCGCCCCCCCCCCCCAACTAAAGCATAATTTTTACTCTTCTAAATGTGTAATTTCAATCCTTTTTTTTTTCTCCAAGTGTATAAATCTTTGTACTTAAATTTGTCGGCACTTTTTTTCTTTCTCCGTTACTGATTACTGGGTTACAAATAGTATAGAGTGATTATACAGCACTGCCTTACATTCATTTTTGTATAAAATTTAGCATTTGTGGGTTATGTTGTCATGTGCTCAAATCACATTTACCATTTTTTGGCCACAGGTAATAAAGCAAATCACAGATCAGTTAAAAAAACACCAAGTAATTTTTTGACTCCTGTGGTTGTTTCATGGTGGTACTAATCTCTTTTAGATATAAAAATAAGACAATTTGTGTGCACTGGAATCTATATCCTGAGCCTTATATAAAAGATAGACACCAGGCCTTAGATCAATTCAGTAAAAGTTTGAGTGTGCTTTGAGTCTTAGTGCAATTAATAATCCTTTTCTAATGATGTAAATTGTGTCAGTGAGATAAAACTATCTACATGCCCACAAAGACATATATGATAATAGGTTGAAGAATAAAATCTGAAGACAAAATTTGCTTCGGTTTTATGTTTCAAAAGTCTTGATTGCCAGTGAAGAGTCAATATCAATATGAGGATGACAGTGATGGTTTGTTATTGAACTAAAATAATATGTAAAGATGTTCATTAGTTTTACAGCTATGACGTGGTCATGGTTCATTAAAATAATATTTGGTGACTTAGTAGTAACATATTCACAAAATATATTATGGCAAAAGACCTAAGGTGGTGAATAGCTTTTCTTATCTTGGCAGCACTGTCCCAAAGCGCAACCATCGATGACGAGGTTAACCTCCATATTGTGAGAGCCAGTGCAACCTATGGAAAATTGTCTAAGAACGTATGGACCAGGAGAGGTATCAGCACTCATACTAAACTGAAAGTATATCAAGCAGCTGTTCTCCCTACGCTTCTCTATGCTTGTGAAACGTGGAAAGAATACCAACACCATGCAAGAATGCTGAAGCACTTTCATTCAACAAGACTCAGAAAAATCCTCAACATTAAATGGCAGGACAGAGTCCCAGACACTGAGGTGCTCACATAGGCATATCTCCCCAGCATCTTTACCATCTTAATGAAGTCCCAGCTTTGCTGTGCAGGACATGTTGTGAGAATATCAGATGACCGTCTGCCCAAAAGAATTTTTTATAGTGACCTCGAACAAGGAAAGCAGTCTGTTGGCAGGCAGAAGATAAGTTTTAAAGACTATCTAAAAGCGTCACTGAAAGCATTCGACATAAGCCGACATGTGGGAGGAAAAAGCAAGGGATTGAACATCATGGCGTTCCACTTTACACAGGGGCTTCATTCAACATGAAGTTAGCATAACAGTGGTTGCAGAGCACAAGAGACATGCCAGGAAGGCCCGGTCTGACTCTGTTCTCGGAGATGCTCCATCATTCCCCTGCACCTATGGCACAAAAAAAATTTCATACCAGAATCGGCCTCATTAGCCATCTGCGCACCCACTGACAGAACTAGCACAAATCTGATGAATAAAGTGGTCATAGTCATAATCGACTACCGACTGATGAACAACAACAAATCCAAATAGCTCCACCTGACTTTCAATCCTATCACCATTTCATCCAAAGACAGTAGAAACTTCCATAGTAATAAGGAATAATTGTATATAACATTTCTGGAATTGGTTTCTCATGCACTTCAATAATGACTTTTTTAATGTTGACTCTACTTACACATTCATGATTTTTTTTTTAAACAGAGTAGAACAGTGCCTCTCAAAATTTTTAGTATGGCGGACAGGCAGGAATTTTTCCATTGCACCAAGGACCGGTGCACTATTTTTCTTGTACTGACGTGGTAGTGAAATGAGTTTTCTTGAGAACTTCTGCGGACCGGCGGATGATGGCCCACGGACCGGCGCCGGTCCGCGGACCACCACTTTGAGTAGCACTGGAGTAGAAGATATTTAGTTATGATGGACATTTTTTGACAATAATTTCTGAAATGTCATGAGAAGTAGAAAACTATCTTGGATTTTGTCTGGTGAAGATTCACAGTGAAAGGGCTAAGAACTTTCAAAATTCCTATCTTGTCACACATTCATAATTTTGTAACACCAAGTACTGAGTTCTTTGGTTATGATGGACATTTTTGGACATACAATATCTGGCTTTGGCATGTCATTAGAATTAGACTATCTGATCGAGGTTGAAGCTTGTCTAGTGAAGATTCAGGTTAACATGGTGCTTTGCTGTGTCTAAAATTATCCGCTTTTCTGGCTGGTTTCAATTTTTGTCACGGTGTAGGTAGAAAAGTCAAGCTATTTAGCTATTATTAAAAATAGGTTCTTAGCTTTACTTAGACTAAGATTGATGGTAGTGTTCATTGCACTTTGGTGTAATATATTTAGTCAAGAAATTCTAATTAGATTTCTTTCTCAGTTTGTTAACAGTTAATAAAAATATTTGTCTTAAAAAACTAATGAAACCCTTAGCATTTGTATCAAGTCATTTTATTTATTCCTCTACCATGTATACACCCAAGAGATGGACAATTGTAAATATTGAGATTCACATGGTTTGTGGTGAGGCTTTGAAATGTTTAATAAGTGCATCTAAACATAGTTTCTAAGTTTAAATTACCCGCAGTAAACACTATAAATAAAATGTAAGCAAATGAAGGCTAACACTTAAAATTAAATTTTAAGTGGAACTCACCTAATATTAGGAAACCAAGAGAAAAGTATAGATATTGAGTATATAATCCTTTAATAAATATGAACATACATGTTAGCAGTTACTATTGATTACACAATGGTCTGGTATGTGAAATAAATAAATAGCTAGGACAATAATTTGTCTCTGCTGTGGACAATAACATACTCATTAAAGTTTTTAAGTAATTAGGTTCATAGAAATAGAATAGCTTTTAACCTGGACAAATGGAAAGCAAACAATATAGGTCATAGGTACACTATTAAATTTTCTGAATAATTAGCTAGCTGTGTCCTGATGATAATTTAAAAAAAAGATATGAACATGACATTTAAAGAGCTTGATTCGACCATTTGTATCATCTTAAAATAGTGCTCATACTCTTGAGTTTATGTTTTGGAATTTCATTATAGGCACAATTCCAATATTCATTCAAAACTTTAATAAATACATAACTTGAATTAGTTGAATGATAAGCTAAATTAAAAATAAAACAATAGTATTTTTGTGACATTCTTTTAAGCCAATGATAATTAGGTAAATATAATGAGAACAAAAACTTATTACTTCCAAGGGTGTTAATTATAAGTGATTCAGTAAGTAAAGTTTTTTTTTAAACCATAAAGAACTTGCATTTCACATTCAATTTATTATGAAATCGTATGTGTCAATACTTAAAGTAATTTTAATATATTAATAACTGTAAATGTGACTTAATGCCATACATTTTTATTTTAAAAAGATGAGGTTGCACCCTAACACAGCCAATCCTCTTAGCTTTGTCTGGATGCAAACCATTTATTGACAGCCCGCTCAGGATCCATGATCTCCAAAAAAGCTGCTTTAATTAAATAAAATTACAAATATGAATTGTTGATGAGTTAAATGTTTAGATCCTTATTGATTCAAACTGGGCTATAAGTTTGCCGAATGACTTATGACCCATGATTTTATCAACTGATGTGCAATGGCCTGACTAGGTGGCACAAAAATACCATCTGGGTGCTGTTGGGCTAACATCTGGGCAACTTCAGAATGTGAAAACCACCTTGCCTCTTCCAGTTCATCTTTGTCTATCTATAAAAATATAATAGTGGAATAAAAAAAAAAAAGGTATTTTTCTTTTTTTTTTTAAATTAAAATATTTTTTTAAAAATTAAAAACATTTTTTTTATACTAATCTCAGAGGTTTTGGTCTTCACAATTTATAGATTTAAAATGATTTCAAAGGAAAGGAATTTTCTTTTATTTATTAAAAGCATTTTCTTTATTGATTTTAATAAACCATACCAGTGCCAGTAATGTAATGATTATGAAATAAGAATTTTTTTTGATACCAGTACTGTATCACAAGAATTAGAGAAGATAATACTATGCACATATGATTTTCATATTGATTAATCACTGCACTAACAAAATGAGAATATAAAATAAACCGGTAATAAATTCTACCACAATGGTATCTGTTCTAGCATGAGCAATGCAGCCAAGCATCAGAGTTGCTGGGAAAGGCCACGGTTGACTTGAATGATAATCTACTCTTCCAACTTTTATGCCACTTTCTTCTTCAATTTCTCGCCGACAAGTGTCTTCTATCGATTCACCTGAAGTATTATTTTTTAAAATTTAAGTTACTAACATATTGAATACACCACAAACATGTCAGCTAATGTTGATAATTTTTTATAATGGAAGAATTGAAAAAACAAAGTTTTGTCATTGTAAGGTTTAATGAAATCGAGCAAATTTTAAGAAGAAATACTAACATTTTATAATAAATCAAAAAACAAACTTAAGCAACCTGTTTTAAAAAATCAAACAACTTGAATTTCAAGTATCTCTAATTTAAAAAATAAACCCTAACCTGGTTCCATAAATCCTGCTAAACAAGAAAACATCTTGGGAGGAAATCGTTTTTGTCTCCCAAGCAAACAACGCTTTTTGTCTGGTGACAAAACTAACATAATGAGGGATGGATCCACACGGGGGTAACAGGTATTGTGTACACCTGTCAGATTTAAGAATAGAAAAATGAAATACAAATTAACAGTCATTTTGTTTATTAAAGTATCATTCCAAAAAATACTAAAACTAGTGGAACACCCACTGACAGTCCTCTATTCCACCTGTTAATGGTTAATATTAAAAAACTTATGCATACATTTCTAGTAAACTAGGAATCTGGTAATTAAAAATACAATAACTATTAAATGCTGCAGTAGTGGGTACATTTAACTCGATTGAAATAGGCATTTTTATACTTACTCTTAAGCTGAACACAACTTTTATTTTACATAATGAAATGTAATGTTGGTATACTAAATTACTTTATGCTTAAGGGATAAATGAATAAGAATTAAAAAATATAATATGAACACTTATATAACTGCAGTACCCTTAGACATAGGTTGGGTTTTTAGTTATTCTATGGATATCTGACATACAGTAAATAGACAAATAAAAACATCATGTTAAAGCCTATAGTTATATAAAAAATGTACCTTTGTGACTAGAGCAATCTGGATTATTACAAATTTGCTTGTATCCTCCCTCAGCCACTGTCTGTTTACTCCCACAAGTAGGACAGTATCTGAATTTGAAAAATAGAATAACGAGATGGAATATAAATAATTAAAAATGGATTATTACCGGATTTCTAAGATAATGAAAAAGCTTAATAAGTTACACGGATTTTAAAACAAGAGCAATTGGTTTCAAAGCTCGCCTAGAGTGATTAATAAAAAGAGTTTAAACCCTACTTGTAACGATCCAACCAACACAATATGGAATGAGCTTCTGCAAAAATCCCTGCATGAGTGGCAGTCATTTGCATTGTTGTTGGAAATGGGACAACAAACTTGCCATCAGGATAATACTGCATTCAAAATATATAATTTTTAAAAAAAAAGATATTATTGTTATGACATAGATATGCATCCGTGTGTAAAAGATTATACATATCGGCGCCAACAGCATTTTTTAATACTTAGTATTCAAAATTTAAGCAAAACAAAAAAAACCAATAAATTAACACTAAACTTTTAAAATGGTAAATAAACAGCATCAACAGTTCGACTAAAACATTTTTAAAAAAATGTTAATCATCAACTGTATTGGTCAGAAGTATTTGCATTCAAGCAATCTAACACAAACCTTAGAGGTAAATGTGGAGTCTTCTTGTCTTAACTCAACAGCAAACCATGGACTTGAGTCAGGATCCCAAGTCTCTAATCCCAAAAAAATCACAGTTGTTTTATCAGAGAAATTGTCAGGGAGCTGATCAAGGTTGAAAATGGCAAATCTTTAGAAAAACATAAATTATTATTTTTAGAAATAGAGTTTTAAAAAAAAAAGAAACATCCTCATTTATTAAATTATGTTGTATTTTTTACCCTTAAAATATCTTGGATGTAATAAAATTTACCATGTGTTTCAGAAATACATCATTATTGGTTCTTTCTATCTTTTAATAGGTATCTAAGCAATTAAATTAAATCATAAAACTTAATGCAGTAAAAATTGTTTAAATCTGAAATTATTACTTGAACTTGCGTTTCTTCTCCAATGATTCTAATAAATAAGGCTCTGTGTTTAAAAAGACAACAAATTTAGCTGAAGGGTTCTTTTTAGCAGTCTCTAATGCTGAAGGATCTTTACGAAGGTCTGAAGCTCTGTATAAAGGGTTAAGGGAATAGTAGTTGTGGATTTGATCAAATTCAACCTGCTGCCGATGTTGTGACAAAATCGCTACTGCCTCTTTGTAATTCCAAAACTGTGCAATATCTAAGGCTGTCTGTCCTGAGGCATTCAAACAATTTACATCACATCTGTCGAAAAAAGGAAGTATTTTTTACTAGCAGTTTAAAAACCTACCGACATATATTTTGTGTGCGTGTTTAACTATGACATGCAAAATGCTATTTACATTTAATAGTTTCAACCTAAGTGTCTTAAAAATTGCTTTTGGTTTTAAGCTCATTTTTTAAAAAATTTTAAATGATAATAAATAAAATAATTTTAATATTTTTTTAGCCTTTATGCCAGAGAAAAAAATTGGTAATTTTTATTTTAAGATAATGTTTAAACTTTCTCTATAAAAATGTACCCTTTCTCAATTAGAGAAGATATAATAGGTGTGTGTCCATTTCTAGCAGCAAACATTAAAGCTGTCCATCCTCTATCACTCTTAACATCAATATCCACAACACCTGGTGATGGAATAAAAAACAAGAAAATAGCCTAATCTGTGGGGGTTTTTTGTTTGGTGGAAAACCATTTTTTGCCACAAGCATGTTTTGTTTAGCTGAGACTGAGAGAAGAATTCAGCAAAATAAAGTGTAACTATTATATTAAAAGTATTAAAATATTATGCAATAATGAACTGTGCATAAAATATCAACTTTGGGTTAAGTGGAACCTCAAGAAATGTGGGCTTAAAGATGTCAAAAATAATAAACTATCAAATCCTATACTTGTAAAGTGTAACAAAATGATTTATGATATAGTAAATCTATAAAGGCAAAACATTTTTTAAAATCTGTATGTCAATAAACAACAAAAAATTATTTTTAAAAAAAATACACCACCTGTTTTCATTAATATTTTAGGGAATGCACACATGATCATTAGATCTATGCAAGCAAATGTTTATTTATTTAACAAATTTAAGTCTCATTCAAAGTGGAGTCATTTTATTATTACCTGTACTTTTTTTTATTTAATACAACAGCTGTTTACACAAAAACTTTAAAAGCCTCACCTAGCAGCACTTTGAAATCTTCCAAATCCCCACGTGCTGCACAATCCAGAAATCGTTGATTTAACTGTTTTTTATCTTCACTATCTTGGAAATTTCCCTGTCCACTCATGTTTCTGAAGAGGAATAAAAAAGAGTACAATTTACAAATGATAATTTATTATATATAAAAATGAATCTATCAACAGTATAAATGTGTCGCTACACAAGTATTCTGAAATTTTGAAGACAGTAAGATTTTGAATTAATTATATTTCCCTTTTTAGTATAAATATCTCTCTAGAAAGTAGGGTAGCTTTTTAAATTGATTCTCATGTGTTATTTTTTGTAGGCTTTACAAAAGGGAAGCGATTCCCCTTTATTGACAAAGAAGATTATTTACAGTGTATAGGTATTTAAATTCAAATAAAAGTTATTTAATTAATTAGCTTAATTAATGATCCAGCTTAAAAAAGACAAGTGTGAGAGATAAGTAGAATGCCAATTCGTTCAAGGATAATTAAAACCAAATTATCATCATTTTTTTGATGTAAACAACTTTTTTTTTTTTAATTAATGCTTGACAATCCACTTGACCTCACTGAAACTTGTGCTGTTCCATCAAAATTGTATCTGTTTTTGAAATTCTTTGACAATAAGTGTGTTGATCCTTGCAGTAGAAATACCCCTTTAGAGATGTTTAAGCTCACTATGGCAGCAGCATGGGGATCTTCAGTGGAAGATATTACTGTGTTCTTGGTTAAGTTCTGCTTTAAGTAATGTTTGATGTCGTGACAATCAACTGGATCATGAATTTTTCTTTTAGCTTTTCTATGAGTCAAGGTAGATGCAAAACTAGTAATTTGCTGATGTTTTGTTTCAGACAATCTAAGGATAGTATGCCTTTGTGTTGAGTTTAAAGCTATTTTCCCAATTAGGAGCTTACTAATGAAGTGATTGTAATACATGTAAGCAGGTGTAGGTCTCACTGGATCAAAGTGATTTGAATTTTTACATGAGCCTGAAACTCTGCATGTGCTTGTTTCAGATGCATTTAATATAGGCCTATAGGCCTAGGTCTACTGTTTTTTTTTTCTTTTTCTTTTTTAAAACTCTTTTTTTTTTTAGTGACTGGTGGATAAATTATTGCCTGTGATTTAGTGCCAGAGATCTGAAAATAAATGTTATTATTAATGCCCAGCTTTAAATTAAACTTAAATTATGAATATTTGACTCAAAGCTTCTTTCAATGGATTAGTAAAAAAAATAATTAGCAAGTTTATAATTAGTAACTTTTACTTTAAAGCAAATTTAAAAGTGTAACTTAGCTTCCCTAAAAAAAGTTACTTTAGACTAGAGAAGTTTTAGTTTGTAAATTGGCTGTGACAGTTGTTTTTAGTTAAATTAAAAATCAATATAAATAGTTGAATTGGCCAAGCTTTGTTCAATTAAACTGAATTAATATTGCTTAATTGCCTACTAATATTAATAATTAATTTTACAAAAAATCTAATACATAATAATTATCTAGGTATGAAAGAAAGTAATGTGTAATGGTGAGTTCAATAACGTGCACACAAAAATTCCAGATAACTGCTCTAAAAGAGATTCTTAAAAATACTGCAAGTGCATTTGATGTGTTATATTTCCTTTTGTTTTACTGAAATAGTCTCAATTTAAATATGATAATTAATCTGCAGTGTAAAAAGGGGGTGAGAAATTAGAATTTAAATATGGGGCATGAAAAAAAGCGAAGTGGCTTACCTATTGGGGAGGGGGGGGGGGGGGGGGGGTTTGTGAGAGTTCCATACTAACTGGGGACTCTAATAAAGTGCTTTACTTGAAACCATGTTTTGTAAGTTAAGTAGATCGGAAATTCCTGCATTGCTGCCGCCTTTGTATGGCGGGCTATAACTAATAAGTAATAATAGATTTACTCAATAAGGATTAGATTTACTATGCTATGCATGCAATGATACTATGCTGCATGCATTATATTGATATATATTCTTTTAGGTTAGTGAGTCAAACCCCACAAACTCCAACATGGCTGGTCCCAAGCTCGGGTGTAAAAGGAGGAGGGTTGGGGTGAGGCCAGCTACCTCACCTGTAAAAAACAAATTGCTACAGAAACAACAAGATGAAAAAAAAAAACTCAGCCCCGAGAAGAGAGGGTACTTCCTCCCCCAGAAGAGTTATGAAGCCTTGCAGCAAAAGCTAGATTATACTGGAAGCCTCAAAGCTGAGGTTCCTCCTTTCCAAGTCAATAAACATAAGCTCGTGGAATGTTAGAACCATATACAAAACAACAAAAAATCAGCACAAGTGGTGGCAGAAATGAGTACCTACAAGCTCACACTGCTCTGCATCTGTGAAACAAGATGGACAAAAGCTGGACAATTAACATTGGCCTCAGGAGAAACATTAATATACTCAGGGCATTGAGTAGGAAAATGCTCCACACACACAAGGAGTTGCATCCATGGTGACAGGAATGGCACAAGGGGCATAAGAATATCCACAAGAAAACTTGGGTATATATATATATATATATGCATTAGCAAAAAAATTCAGAAGGTCTCTACAAGATGTATGAACTAAAAGAGGAGCTAATGTGGCATCTGATCACCATCTAGTTTGGGCAAGACTCAAGCTAAAACTGAAGAAAAACTGGGAAGCACCAGCTGATAGATGACTAAAATACAACAAAGCATTTCTGGCATATAATAAAAAATGACAGGCATTCAGTATTACTTTGAGAAATAAGGTACTGCAAGACCAAACAGATGAACTGTCCATAACATCCACGTACAATGAGGTAGTAGATCCAGTGAAGCACAAACACAAAGATTGGCTCTCACTTTATACATTGCAAAAAAATAAACAAGAGGAAAGAAATGAAGTGTGCAGTAAAAAACAACCGCACCAAGGCAGAGAAAACAAAAGTTTAGGAGCAATATAAAGAAGCCAATGGAAGGGTAAAGAACAGTATTTAAAAGGATAAAACAGTTTACATAGATGGTCTAGCATCAATAACAGAAGAAGCAGCAAGAAAGGGGAACCTGAAAGAGCTCTTTGATATAATAAGAAAGCTCTCAGGAAGATACAAGAAGCCAGAGAGACTGGTTAAAGACAAGGGATGTAGTTCAATAACGGAATGAAATGAACAACAAAAAAGAAGTTTGGAATACTTTGAGAAATAGCTAAGCAGACCTTCACCCTCAGAGACACCAGATATACAACCAGCAAATGAAGAAAGTGCCCCAAATAAGGGAGAAATAGCCCTGGCTATCAAGCAGCTTAAAACTGGACCTGATAACATCACAACAGATTATGAGAGCAGATATATATACCATAGTCAGAATGATACACCCACAATTTGAAAAGAGTTCCAAAAGATCTGAAAGAAGGATATCATATCAAGATACCAAAGAAGGGGATCTTAGCAACTGTGCAAAGTACAGAGGAATTACACTGCTTTCAGTACCAGAAAATGTCTTTAACAGAACTGTTCTGAATAGAATTACGGACCAGATTGACATACAGCTACAAGATCAACAGGCTGACTTTCACCCCAACAGATCAAGCTCAGAACTAATTGCAATACTAAGTATTATTTTAGGACAGTCCATTGAATGGAAATCCCGCCATATCTAAATTTCATGAATATGAAAAGGCCTTTGATAGCCTGGACCAACAAATCTTGTGGAAATTTCTATGGCATTATATTGGGTACCAGGAAAGCTAATTAGGATCAATTAGAGTTCTTTTGGAGAAATGACATGCAGGGTGGTACACGAAGGTAGACCCACAGATGCCTTAAAGTGGAAACAGTGTCAGACACCAATGTCTCTTGTCCCCTTTCCTATTCATCCTTGCCACTGACTGAATAATGAAATAATCCACTGACAAAAAGAAAACGGGATAAAGTAGACACCCTAGGAACAAATGAATGACCTAGACTTTGCAGATGACATTGCACTTTTGTCCCAAAACCAGCAACAAATGCTGGAAAAGACAAGACAAAAGAAGTAGCCACTATTTCAGCACAGCTCGGACTCATTATAAATAAAAGCACGATAAAGATAATGAAGGTAAACTCACCTAACCAAGAGCACATATCTTTGGCAGGAAATGCACTGGAAGAATTGTAGGCCTTCACATACTTGGGCAGCACCATTGACATAAATGGTGGATTCAAAGGTGATGTTAGGGCTAGAATTGGAAAGGCTAGATCAGCATTTGTGCCATTCAAGAAAATATGGGCGTCAAAGGACCTGACTCTGCAAACCATAATTTTCAACACAAATAATATCAAAACAATCCTATTCTATGGAGCTGAAACTTGAACAACAGCGAATATCATGCGGAAAGTACAGACCTGCACAAACACGTCCTTTCTGTAAAGGACATACCAAGAGCCTATTGCTAAAGACATCATTAAGAAAAAGGGATGTGAAAAGGGCACCACAGGGAAAAAGGAAGAGAGGAAGGTCAATGAATATATGAAGACGCCAGCTAGAAGCAGACACACAAAGTATACACACCTGGAAGCAACTGGAAAGGAAAGCACAGGACCGAGATGAATGGAAAATTCTTGTAGATGGCCTATGGCCCAGGCAAGGTAAAAGGCATAAGTCATTAGTACCGTAATTTACGGACTATAAGACACTACGGACTATAAGACGCACCTTAATTTTTAAGTAATTTTTTTATAAAATTACATTTTTACCATTTTTATATTAATTTGATTTTGAAGTACACGGCGCACCTTAATTTTGCAATTTTTCTAAGAAAAAAGTGCGTCTAATAGGTTGTAAACTAGAGTAAGTAGTCGCGCCCCGGCCTTAACTTAGACTACTTAGACTTCGAGTATAGAAGACTTAGATTAATATTATTATATAAATATAGTCACTATATTAACTATATATGATATATGAAATATTATATAGGCCTATGATTACGATCAAGCCGCAGGCAGGGGAGTAAAAACTAGTACTAGTAGTCTTTGTCTTTACTTTAAATTTAAATTAAGTAGGGGCTAAGTCTTCTTAGTCTTAGTAGAAGTATTCAAAAAATTTAATTTAAAATTATTAGTTAATAAAGACCAATAAAGTACATTCTTCTTCTAAACTAAAGATCTAAACTTATCTTTATTAGGCATTACTGGCATTAGGCCTAACTTCTACTTTAAGCCTTTTACTTTTAGTTTTTAGCATGTACTTTAATAATTAATTAATATTATATTATTAAATTATTACTATATTAATATTTTTATTTTTATTGATAACATTAACATATATTAACATTAGAGTTCATTAGACACTGACACTAGGACTAGGAGACATTATATATTAAAATATTATTAAATTATTATATTTATATATATCAACCAAAAACACATGACAATTAATCATTCTATATAAATAATGTTACTGTACACTGTAATATTTTTGCTTGATAGGGACTAACTATTATTACAAATCAAAATCTGGCTAAATCTTTCAAATTTTCAACTGTTTACTTAATTAATTACCAAATCTTCGGGCAAAGGTCAGCTTACTTTTTTTTTTTGGTTGAGAATTTTATTTCGTTTAAATTGCTTATATTTTATAATCTTATATTTAAGGTGATCCTTACGGTGCAAAGACTCTTTGACTGCCAAGAAATTTAATGGCTCATTTTCATGTAAACAAAATTTAGAATAAGACGCCTTCATATTATAATATACATTCACAAATGTGTGATACCCTCCAACTAGACGTGTAACGTCATTTATGTATGGTCCTTTTACCCCACCCCTCCGCCAAAAAACAAATTAATCATGTCCATGTACTTAGGCTACGTCGTAGCTCATTTTAAAAATATCATGGATAGGTCTATTACTTTCTATTTCTTGCATTAATTTTACTCCGTTTTGTCACATCGTTTTTTAAAATTATGGTAAGCATGTGTTTTGTCAGCGACTATTTCATATCATGTCAATTTTGGGACGAGGTGGTATTATATCTCCGTCGTGTGTCACTGATAAAGTGAATCACCCATGAAGCCAGGTGCCGGAATGTGTTTGGCGTCCGGGGACAAAATTTATTTTACGCCCCCCTTCAACTCTGAACCCCATTATATTTATTTTAAAAAGTACCATCAAACCACTTTTTGGATCCCCGAACTGGCCTGGCACGCGGGGATATTTGTCCCCTTCTGCCTCTGCCCCCACTGAAACCGATCTCTACAAACAAATATCGTGGGCGATGAAGTGTGTTCCAAAGCGTTACGTTTTTGTAATATGCGTGATTTTTTTCTCTATTGGTTCTCTTTTCAAGGCAAAACGAGTAAAGAAATTAACATTAATTAATAATCCTATTTTAAGGTGTCCCCCTTTCATGTCATGTTACTTTACTTATTATTATTATTTTACAAGTATGTAAAAATAATTGTGCGCGCTTTGGTACTTAAAAATAACAACCGATGAGACATAATTTGAGACCTGCTTTTTAAAACAGTATTGGTTACTCAATTTATTCAATTTATAACTTTTAATACAAGTTGTGTTTAAAATTTAAACACTATTAATTGTTTGTTTTTTCCCTTTTGCATAAATGCTGAAAAATCTGGCCTTTGTATTGTTGACATGAAACCATGGATTCACACCTTGTAGAAATGATACCATGTGTTTTGGATTTTTTAGAACTTGATGCCAACGAACTGCTTACCGCAGGTATAATTTCAGAAAATGGCTGATGTGTAGTTGTGGGTCCGTGGCGTCATTTGCGTTAGGGAGAGGGTCAAAACCCTGTTTGGGAGAGGGTCAAAACCCTGTTAGGGAGAGGGTCAAAACCGGGTTAGGGAGGAATTTAGGGTTCAGGTTAGGGTGAGGGATAGATTTAGATCATTTTTTAATTTTTAAAAACTTTTTATTCGTCATGGTAAAAAACGCGGACCCATAACTACACATTTACCCAGAAAATTATTGGGCTTATTTATTTAATAATTAGGGCTAAACTGGGGGCAGTTTTTTTTTTACACCGGGCCCGGGTATTTTGGGAAAATATCCGGTGGGTCTAAGTCTAAGTCCAACCCCCAAGCCCAAGCAAGACAAGTGTTACTAGTGACAGTGTTACAGAAAAAAAAAGTTAACTTCTCATTTCTCATTTTCTATAATTTATAATATAATAAAGTATGCCGTCCTCTAAAAAATAGGCACTACACAGTTCTGCACCCTACCTGCTGGCCTTTAAAAAATTAAACAATAAGCTTACACTGCCAGACATTTCGGTACTATACTTGTACTGCAGTGTACCAACCAATGCATATGGCTGGCTCTTTATTATTATTCTTTTGAGGGCCCACCATCAATAATTCAATGTAATAGTATTGATCATTCTGGATCCTATTTATTTAGAGGGGTTCACAATTTTTCTCTGTCTGGTATTGAATAGGATTTATTATTATTATTATTAAATTATTATTAATAATTAATAAAGTTGTCGGTAAATCCGGATAGATCGTACAGCGTTTTTTTACCATGGCCGCCATCTTGGCTGCCTGAACCCTAAATTTATCCCTAAACCTAACCTGAACCCTAAATCTATCCATTAACCTAACCTGAACCCTAAATATATCCCTAAACCTAACCTGAACCCTAAATATATCCCTAAACCTAATGATGAGGTACGATCTATCTTAATTAGCCCAGTTTCCTTATATAGCGTTGTACCCCAGGCTAGGGCTGGGCTGACCCCGCTGCACATAAAAATATTAGCAAACATAATCATGACATTAAAAAATTGCATACATTTATTTAATTTAAAAAAGAAAAAAAAAGGGTTACTCAGCAAGGGTATCAGGAACTGGGGTTCAGAAGGCATGAAGTAATGGATGCAAATGTTCAAGTGTTGTCACCTCAACTGTTCCTTTTGGAAGCTTGTTCCAGTCCCTGATTGTCTTTAGCAGAAACGAGCAGTTCCTGTACTGTGGTCTTGCTGTTATGAGCCAGAACTGCCTGTAATGGTCTTGTCACTGTCTAGGGCACGTTCGGCCCGCCAGCACTTACTTGGCGGCCCGCGAAGTAACAAAATATTATTTTTTATTCTTATTTTCATAATTGCTTTCTCACCTGTCCTATTATCTTTTGGCCCGCACATAAAGTTTTTAATAAAGTATTATATATTTAATTTAATTAAATGCAACTCAAAGTCTTTTGAACACAAAATATTTTGGCTTTATCATATTATACCATAATAAGTTCTAGCAGTTCTTCCCAACCACTTCTCAAGGGCTCGACGTCCACTCCAGGAAATAAATAAAAATAAATAAAAATTGAAGGAAACTTGTCAGACATAGGGTAGGCTTAGTGGCTCCCTCATAGAAATTGATTCTAAAAAGAGCTCTGTGAGTCAGTAATATTTGTAACCTCTCAGTTATAGTTGTGGGTATGACCATGAAGGAAAAAAATATTTATTTTCAGATAGAAAAGAGCAAATGGATTGTTTCTAATCATATCTGCTTTCATATTATTTGTGGTTGTCAAAGTTTGGCTGAGTAAACTTGGATGACACCATACATTTATAGAAAAAAATTATTCAGTTTAAAAGTATACATTTTATTTTAAAAGCTTTTTTATTTGGTCTGTTTTAATTATCCTTACTCAACTTACTGAATACTGGAATCAAGCTTAGAAACAACAGACATGATTATGGAATCAACTCAAATTGGAAAGAAGTAGACAGCAACCATGGGCAGGCTACTCTGATTAACATAGGGTACCCCATAGTGTTATAGATTGCTTTATAGTCATTATTCAAAAGTAATAATAAATTGTATGCTTGAAATTTATTAATTTTCTTTCACATACAGGTTTCTTTGCTGATGCTGGGGAAGAAGGTATTTTAGCAAGTTTTTTAACCAAGCAGAGCTCAGCAGAAAAGGATGAAGCCAATGCCTGTGGGGAATTATCTACCTCTGCTAAAATGTTAAGACTCTCGCCTCAAGACTTTCGCTTACACTTTCGCATGTCATATTCAATGTTTTGTGATCTTCTTACAGCAGTAAAAGAACACTCTTCATTCCTGTCTTCTGATAAAAAGCGAAAATCTGGTGAACTCAAATTAGAAACAAAATTACAGATAGCATTGTATTACTTAGGTTCATTGCACACAAGGGAAGAAATAGCTGACTATTTCAATATAAACCAGTCTAGCCTGGAACTTGTCCTAAATCAGACAGTAAATTGCCTATATGAACTAATGCAGGTTCTTATATCATGGCCGGATAAAAAACAATTTAAAAGCATTATTGATGGTTTTCAGAAAAACTCTCGCTTGCCCAATATCATTGGGGCTATTGATGTCACTCATGTAAACTTACAAATTGCAGACTCAGATAAAAAGTTTTACCTGAACTCTAGTAACAAACCAACGGTCATCTTGCAGGCTGTGTGCGATCATAGCATGAAATTTCTCCATTGTTGTACTGGGTGGCCGGGGTGTGTAGACGATGTCAGTGTTTTACATGACTCAGACTTATTTCAAGATGTGAAGGAGAATCAATCTGTTTTCTTCCCCAATGACTGTATGCTAGTTGGTGACCTTGCCTACCCATTGTATAGCTGGCTACTCACACCCTATGAAGGCCCAGATAGTAGCTTAAATGACAAACAGATACAATATAATTTTTATCTAAATATAGCACACAATACCATTTCAAAAGCTTTCCTTCATCTTCGACGCAGATTTCCCCGCCTTGAAAATATTGATGTAAGTGATTTGGAAAATGTTGTTAAAATAATTTTAGTTACATGTGCACTGCATAACTTTTGTATAGATCAGGGTGATACAGATCTTTTCACGGACACAGTGATTTGTGAAGAGAGACTAAGCACAATATCAGAGCCCGATAACAGATTTTCAAATACTGAGGCATTTCTTCAAAGAGATAAAATTTCTCAAG
This sequence comes from Omphiscola glabra, assembly GCA_964017045.1. Lineage (NCBI taxonomy): Eukaryota > Metazoa > Mollusca > Gastropoda > Lymnaeidae > Omphiscola > Omphiscola glabra. Next base: position 28,604,123 of record OZ024794.1, on the reverse strand, counting down.
CAATGTAAAATTTCATGTGTTGTGTAAATAAAGTGCTGATTTTTTTTTACATTTTCAGAAAAACCTGCCTTACAATTTTCTTGCCATTTATTTTTTAATATTTTTAAAAATTAAGGTTTATACAAAACATTACTTTAGCAACAATTTAATTAGGAACTTCAATTTTTAGTGAAAAATTACTTCATAAATTAGCAAGTGATATGTTAAAATATTTATAAACGGGGTAAACTTATCTCTTGAAATTTTTTAACAGGTTTTAAATTCAAGGAATTATTTGAGTCAAACTGTTCAAAAATGTATACAGAGCCTTGCAATTATACATATATACCAGTACCAGGTCAGGGTACAATGTTTCAAACTTATTTGTACTGGTACTTGACTTTTATTTTCAAGACATTAATTGTTTTTCAAAGTAACAAGCATTCTGATTTATAATCTCTGTTCAAGTTAGTATTGAATATTCCAAAACATCAATACCTAATTAACCCACAAAATAAAAAGTACTATTATGTTTTAATTTTAGAATTCATAAAAAAAAGTCTTTAACTTCAAGAGACATTACTTTTACTTTTACTAACTTAGAGTGTTCCAAATAAGTAATGAGCTCCAAGTATTGAAAGCACACATGAAAAAAGTTCATCAAGGAAAGGATGTGCAGAGCCTCTGGTTTGTGTGCATTTACATTTTTGTGCGTGCCCTATTAGGGCTAATGCATTTGTGAGGACTTGGCTCTTGCTATATAATTAGAGGGGACTGAAACTGAAATGGTTAGGGGAAACATGTCACCATCCGCCATTGTATAATTCTACTTACTTAAACTTAATTCTCAAATTGTGTTTTTGATTTGATAAAGTAAAAAAAAAACTTTAACAAAAGCTTCGTGTAACTTCAAATAATAAATTTTACATCAGACCTGTACTGCAAGAATAGTTCAACTTCCTCATTGTTAATTGTACTGCAAGCATAGTTCAACTTCCTCATTGTTGATTGTACTCCAAGCATTAATTCAACTTCCTCATTGTTAATTGTACTGCAAGCATAGTTTAACTTCCTCATTGTTAATTGTACTGCAAGCATAGTTCAACTTCCTCATTGTTGATTGTACTCCAAGCATTAATTCAACTTCCTCATTGTTAATTGTACTGCAAGCATAGTTTAACTTCCTCATTGTTGATTGTACTGCAAGCATACTTTAACTTCCTCTTTGTTGATTGTACTGCAAGCATAGTTCAACTTCCTCATTGTTGATTGTGCTGCAAGCATAGTTCAACTTCCTCATTGTTGATTGTAAATAAGATAAACTAGCATCTCCGAGAAGCAAAAGTTAACAGGTGTCTTCCTTCCTTTGATAAAGCCAGCTTACCATTCAGCTGCCATGTTGACATCTTTCTCGTTGGATTTGATACATTTAATCACCAGCATTTCCAGTTGGAACTAGTGCTTTGCTAACATAGCGTGTCAAAAAGTCAAGTTTCGTACCCCCTCCCCCTTGATGCATCCGTCTTTCTGTGCATGTGTCTTGTAAAGAGCACTCAAACCCCCAAAAAGTTGATGTATAAAGCAATAAGGTTACAGTACAAGACAATTAAATGAAGTCAAGGTATTCCAGTGGCGTAGCGAGCTTAACTCGCGCCCGGGGCACAATACCTTTTTAGCGCCCCCCTATTCAAACACCATACAATATTATATGTAAAATATATCATTTGGCACCCCTTTGTGAGTAGCGCCCGGGGCATGATGCCCCCTCGCTACGCCACTGTCCAGTGTTGACCAATTTATGGCTCCCCCCACCCGGGAGGCAATTTGTAGATTATTAGAAGGACACTTTCCGAGACAGTGGCGTAGGAAAAAAAAGGGGTGGGGTGGAGAAGCAGTCCGCCATGTGAAGAACTTTTTTTTTTCTTTATGTTTATATGGAGAGGCGACAATTTCGACCAACTGCTAACGTTTTTTGTGATGATGAGGGGCTACAAAATTTAGTAAAATTTGGGAAAGTTCGGGGGGCGGGTGTGGTCACTAACTTTAGCTAAGCCAAAGCGCTGGGATATACATAATGTGTTTGTTTCAAAGTGGGTCGGTGTAATTTTAAAACATGATATTTTTAAGACAACTTTTATTGATTTTCCTCTAATGCTATTACACTACAATTTTATGTCAATATATATTTTTTTGTTAATCCTAACTACAAGCCGACAGTTATGAATCTTAAGTCATACGCCCTAAAATGGTAAAAAAATTAAATTTAATCTGCTCAACGGCAGCATGAAAACCTCTTGTTTTTTGTTCCAATATAACTTATTAATTAATTTGGTGGAAAAAAGGGGGGGGGGGCGGTTTGTGTAGTTGGTCCCAACCCATATCTCACTTTGTTCACCAGTGGAGCTGTTTGGTTCAGCTAAACCAGCGGTTCTCAACCCTGTGGGGGTCGACCGACCCTTTCCGTAGGGGTCGCCTAAGACCATCGGAAAACACATACTCTAAAGTTATATAGTAGTATTTAGTAGCAACAAAAATAATGTTGTATTTGGGGGTCGCCACAACATGAGGAACTGTATCAAAGGGTCGCGGTATTAGGAAGGCTGAGAACCCCTAAGCTAAACGAAATAATTACGCCACATATTAGGTCATATGCACAGAATCACGTACGGTGGACTTTAAATTTTCATTGAAATTGTTTATTTTTTACAGTTTTAAAGATAATTAAATACCATAGATTTCACATATTTTTATGTGATATTTGGCTTTATTGTAAGATATTGGAGAGTTTCAGAATGCCATTATAATTATTAAAAAAAGGTACTTATGGACTACGCACCTACAGTGTTTCTTTCAGAAATTTCCCCCCGGGGTGCATTTCAGATTTTCGGGGGGGCTATACCAGTGGCTAAAGGCGTAACTAAGGGATAGCGGATGGACATACGTCTCGGGGCGCACGACTTCCGGGGATTGGGGGGGGGGGGGCAAAATGGGCTTTGGTGGAATTAACTGGTTGAAAATAATAGGTTTCAGAGTTGGATGGAGGCGTTAAAATGAATCTTGTCCCCTGACAACAAAAACTGTATTTACGCCCCTACTAGTGGCGTCAAAATAGGGCGAATGGAGTGGTCCACCCTGGTGTCACTTTTTCTTTATATGCTAGTATGGCATTTTTGGACAACTGCAGAGTTTGAATCATGAAAGGGTGGACGGAAAAATTATTTTGCAGCTCATGGCAACCTTAATAGTAGCTACGCCACTAGGGGAGCCTACTTTTTGGTTATTTCAAAATCAAGAGGTGTATTTTTTTAGTATACTTGAAATCGATGTTTCTATTTCATCTTTTGAACAGAGAAGCAGATTTTTAAAGTTTTGTGGGAGGCATTATTTTGCCCAATGCCTTATATAAACTCAATTCACTCCATTTGTGGCGCGCCCCAGGGCCCAGGGTAATCATTAGGCACAAGCTTATAATCAACCCCATACTGTACCATTGATCAGCGCGAGGGAAGGGGTGCATAATTTAGGGTTCTAAAGTGGTACAAACTCAAAATGCAAGGGTGCATTATTTTGGCTCATACTTGAATTTGTTGTTTCTATTAGACAATTTTGAGGTGGCATTTCAAACTTTCGAGTGGGAAATGGCAAAATTAGCCATAATAATGAATTAAGACATCTTAAATTTCGCACCAGCGGGACGTAAACTATATTCACTTTAGTTATGTCATCCTTGAGAGTACGCTTTTGCCCTATATTATTCTCGCCCCTTAAATCCTTTTAGTCCCAAGAAATTTTTTGATAAATTCAAAATACAAGAATGCATTTTTTCACATATCTGAATTGAGTTTTGCAACATTCTTCTCTTAATTGGAGAGCAAGGGCAGATATCCTAGTTAAGTAATGTCACGTAACCTTAGAGGCACGTGTGCGCCCAGCAACCCTTACGACTGAAGGGCGCCTCGGATATTTTAGGGGCTTTAATACGTGATGAGGATATTTTCTTAATTATCATCTTTCCATGCAGGGTTGGCACAACGGAAATTGCTAAGCCTGCTTGTGTTAAGCAAAGGAAAAAAAACAGCAACAAAATTTAAATAATTATTTAACTAAAAATACTAATGTGACTTTTATTTTTTATTTATATTATTTTTAGGGATATCTACTTAATTAATAAATGAACTTTCTTATTAAAACAAAATTCAATTAAAAAGGGTTCCATCACTAAAAAGCACTGCAAACATTATTTTATACGATGAACGCAAATTGAAAAGACAAACTTACTTATAAATTATAAATAATTATAATGCTTAGACTTCCTTTTCTAAATAATTCCTAATTTTACCAGAATCAAAAAGAAAAAAAACAAACAGATTAATTAGAAAGGTCTATACATTTTTATGGGTTTTACAAACTGGTAATTTTTATAAATTGCATATGAACGGCTAAACTATTTTAAGAAGACATGAGTTGTTTACAGAAGACATTATATTAATTATTGTGTAATTTTATCTAAGGGAAATTCGAATGCAAATAATGTATAAATTTCCCAATATTCAGTAGATTGAAATTTTTATTTGGAATTTTAAACCAGTATTTCTTTCAGAAATTTCCCCCCATTCCATTAGTATCACCAGTATTAGTAAAAGGAACCAAAAAGCTGATATCAAAACTATGCAGGAAACATTGTTACAAAAGTAGCATATTGATGAAATGTGCTCTTTTTGTATGCGCACGATTAAGACTTAATAAGAACTTATTAATATTGTAGACTGTAGATCTTTTTATTAATGTAAAGGTAATTGAATACAGTGTTATTAAAATCTTTAAAAGTACCGATATATTATGCGAGCTGTAGGAAGTAAGTCAGCGGCTTATAACCTTAAGCGGCCAGTACGATATTATTAATTGAATACTGTAAGCCTTAAACAAGCTTGGCTTTATATTACGGATCAACAAATATATCTAATGTATCGATATTTCATGAATTCCACAAATTGTATTCGGTTACAGGCACCAGATCCTATTCTTTTTAAAACTTTTTTGAAAAAACAATATATAATTTTAAAAAAAAATATAATTGTTAAATTGTTGTACCCATTTTGCTCCGGGGGGGCACTTGACTTTCCCCTGGGGGGCAATGCCCCCCCCCCCGGAGAGATGGCTGAAAGAAACCCTGTTTTAAACTACTATAACTTTCTTAAACTGCCTCTCCGCTCTACTTTAAAGTATTTTTATCTAAATCCACAGAATCTATTTTAAATTGACGAATTAGGAATAATAATCGTTTTTAACACGTACAGTACCAGAAAATGGAATTCGCATGAAAATCGAAATGCTATTTCACAACAAAAAATATTCTTAGCAATCTACTGGATTCTCATCTAAAATAAAATAAATAATATTAAAAAAATGAGTGCAATGCCAATGGACGGGGCACTTTGTTTGTTATTCTGACATTAAAAAGAGAAAAGCAGTTGGGAAGTTGATTACAATAATATAGGCTAAGTATTTTTTTTTAAAAATCTGTTTTGCAGAAAACGTTGTAACAAAGGTAGCACATTTAAAGAAAACAAAAACCACATAATTTGATTTAATAATAATTTATGCAACGTGCGCTATTTTTTTGCGCTCTTTAAAATCTAAATTAGAAAAAAAAAAAAGCATGATGCCTAATTTTTTAGTCATGCTTTTACGATGAACTTTAATTTAAAAACAGATTGCACATGACTAGCTGTTATTTGAATCGTAGACCTTTATAGATATGTAACTGTATTTTCATACAGTGTCATTAAAGTCTTTAAACCTGTGACGTTGCAAAAAAAAAAAAAAAAAAAAAAAAAATTGCGATATATGCGAACAACAGGCAGTAACACTGGAGCTGTCAGTGCGATTTTTATAACCGAATACTATAACTTGATTATGAAATAAATCGAGCCTAGCGATATTTTATACATTCCAATAATTTTAATCGGTTAAAGGCACCAGTTACTATGCAATTGTCATTTTTAATTAAAAATTTATTTTTTTTGGGTAATATTGTTCAAACAAATATGCTCTACAGTTATTAAGTAGAACCGATAATAATTTTGTTGCTGGGGGGGTCGCAAAAACACGATGAACTGTATTAAAGAGTCGCGGCTATAGGAAGGTTGAGAACCACTGCTCCAACAAGATTAATAGGGGAACAGATGGTATTAATGTGTGAAAATAATGGGTTTCAGAGTTTAGGTGGGTCGTTCAAATGGATTTTATACCCTGGCGGAAAACACTCTAGCTACGCCTCTGCCAGTTGCGTACAAAGAGGGACGGATAGGGTGGTCCACCAAGGTGTCACCTTTCTTTATATTGAGTTTGTATCGCAAAAGAGAGCGCAACAAAATCTTGGCCCACCTAAGGGGGCACTAACACTAGGCAGTGTATCTATCGACAGCAAAATTGGAGATCTGGGCCTGCTATAAAGTCATTTTTATCGGGAAATAGGGCAGAATTAGAGGGCGCCGATGACTCTTGAGCGGAAAAGGGATGGGGTCTGGGGAGTCGGTTCCCAGAATTTTTTTAGCATTTCAAAATCAAGAGGTGCATTTTGGAGCATACCTGAATTCAGACTATTCAATCGGAGGAGGGGGGAGGGTCAAGCACCTGGGGGAAGGCATTATGGCGCCCAGTGCCATATATAAACTGAATTCACTCCGGTTGTGGTGCACCTCAGGGTAATCATTTGGCACAATCTTAGATTATACCCCGTACTGTCATAATGATCAGCGTGTGGGAATGTGGGATCAGAAAGTGAAGGTGCCGAAGACTCTCTAGCAAAAGTGGGCGCAGGGGTCCCTTTCGAATATTTTCGATACATTCAAAATGCATTTTTTTTTGCATATTTTAAAGTTGAATTCTGTGTTTCTTTCAGGCACTTTTTTTTTTGGGGGGGGGGGGGGGGCAATTTCAAAGTTTCGGGTGGGAAGCGCTAAAATTAGCCATAATAACGATCAGGTACATCGCTAACTCCGCCTTAGCCAAACATGCCACCAACCCTGGCTAAGCCACTGTCTAAAGGCATTTTGTTTAAAGGCAGGTATATACTATAGAAAATGAGAAGTTATCTCCTTTTTTGTGTAACACTTGGGCCCACGGGATATTTTCTTAAAATAACCGGACCTGGTGTAAAAAAACAACAACTGTACCCGGTGAAGCGCTAGTATGTCTTGATGGTAATAGTAGAATAAGCCTTTGTAGGAGAACCTCGTTCATTTGATGTATGTAGTTTGCGTTATTAAACGTATTGTCAACGCAAATAGGCCTATCTTTTTACATAATACAAATGACTTTATGGAAATCTACATATGATATTCATTATTAGGTCACAACTCTTATATAAACGTCAAATAACTCTCTTTTACCGAGAACAATTTTGAGTCTATTAAACGGAAGTGAATAAAAATAGCGCTTCTTTTTAATTTGAGTTGTCTGCGTAGTTTAGCTTTGCATGTTTTATTTTATTTTTTTCACCCAATAAATTAGTTCTGATCAAGTCCAAAATATGAAGAAAGCTAAAGTTAAAGATAAGGGTAAGTGCTTGAAATATAAGATCAACTTATAATGATCATCAATCCCACGCTTAATCCCAAGCCCATACTTTGGATTGTCCAGTCTTTATGCAGTTCAAGGAATCAAGCTTTTTATATATAAATATTCATAGCCCTGCTCTATTATATTTCCATTAGTATCACCAGTATTAGTAAAAGGAACCAAAAAGCTGATATCAAAACTATTTATAGCACATTCTGGGCCCCAGACAGCTGACAGAGTTCGGACCCCTTTCCTTTTTCAAAGATGTGCGTATATTTTTTTTAAAAACTCGAAAAAGGGCTGGCCCCTATCTAGCTCGGGCCCCTGACAAGTGCCATGGTTGTCCCGCCCCTGAGGCGCAGGCCTGAAGACAGACATTAGAACTTGATTATTTTCATGTAACGATCAACGTTTCTCGAGATTACAAGGGTTGAATGCTAGAGTTCTTATTAGTCCACCTTCTAAATAAATTTTCCCCCCTAATTTTTCTAAGAAACTTTGCAACATTTTCTATTTCCAGGAATGGCGAATATGTTCAACATTTTAATTTAATGTTGCTACAAACGCCCATGGTACTGGGATATCCGTGGCCATCCTTTCTAGACATCGTGGAGGAGATATCATTTGTTGGATGTGCACAGAATGGCGTCTCATAGAACCCATTACTCAATACTCATTGAATAGTAATGCTGGATCATTGTAGTCGATACTCAAAGAATGTTTATGCTGGATCATTGTAGTCGATACTCACAGAATGTTAATGTTTGATCATAGTAGTTGGTACTCACATAATGGTAAATGCTGGATCATTGTAGTCAATACTCACAGAATGTTAATGCTGGATCATTGTAGTCGATACTCACAGAATGGTAATGCTGGATTATTTTAGTCGATACCGCACTCAATGCTGAAACATTTTAGTCGATACGCACAGAATGTTACTACTGGATCATTGTAGTCGATATTCACAGAATGTTGATACTGGACCATTTTAGTCGATACCGCACTCATAGAATGTTAATGCTGAAATATTTTAGTCGATACGCACAGAATGCGAATACGTCCCATATAAAGGGGCTATCTGCAGAACGTGTACGCTGAACAAATAGTGATCTTACTTAGGATTGGTGTGAGGGTTTCTACGGTAAAAAGGAATGAATAATCAATCTTTTTTTTTTCCGACCTATATCGATAATGAAATGTAGACTTTGCTACCACGTTTTGTTGTTAAATCTCGCCATCAAAGTCATTCCAGCATAATACACTTTATAACAACCGATTAATTATTAAACATCTCAGTAATTTAGAGTTTGCATTATCTTGTCCAGCATTGATAAGGATGGAAAACAAAACAAAAACAACAACACACTGCTGTTACCAGTTTTAACAAGCAGGTTAAATTCTGTTTGAATTTTAGATGCAAACTGTTAAAAATAAACTAATAAAAAGCAAACAGGGCAAGCTGAATAAAAAATGGAGCCGCCTGATGAACCTAGAGCCGAAAAAAAGAAAAAGAAGAAACGTCCGAATAAGGAAAGGATGGAAAAGTCGCGCTCCCCGGAGTCTAAAGAATCGCCCCAGAAAGGGAACTCCAAGAGCGGCAAGGACGTCTTCAATGCGAAAAGCAGTGACAATGCCGAGGAGCAAAACGATGAGGTGATCAAAGGAACAAAAATATTCCTCGAGGGATTGAAGCGGTCGAGGAGGTTGAGCTCGACCTGGCTAGCGGATTATGAGCACGATCCGAAAAACGAGGATCCGAATTTGCCCGCGCGCGCCAGTTTCGACGACCACAAGATGGTACTCTGCGAGACGTACCCGGCAGAAGATTCTAAAATCTACACCCATGAGATGGAGTTCGATGACGATGAATTCAATGTACCCACAGGTAACATGCAGCGACCTGAACAAGTAAACAAGGAACAAGCAAAAAAGGGCAAGAAGAAAGGCAAAAAGAAAAAAACAACTGACGAAGCGAAAAAGGCCCTCATTCCCGAGATAGGTCCCTCGAAATCTTCAAACGACATTACTCGAGATGTTGAGAGAAACAGGAACTCTTCATCTGAAGAAGTTAACGTCGATTCTCGTCGAACTGGAGACCAGGTCATGGGGGGTGAACATGTATCGAGAAATGAGAAGAAGAAACGTCCAAAAAAGTCATTGAGTCGAGGGAAAGAGGGGTCACAGAAAGAAGAAGCGGTTGTAAAAATTGAAATTCCCTCAAACACAGATTTGGCTCCCGAATTAGAAGTGAAAGAATCGAAGAGATCTATCAATTCAAAAGAGGGTAAGCCACGGACCAAAAAACGTAGAGATACAAAACCAAATGTTGATCACGACTTAAAGTCGAGTCTAGGCAAAGAAGACGATTTGGCGGTAAAACAAAGGACTGCGAAAACTAGTTTGGCGTCTGGGTTAGAAGTAAAAGAATCAAAAAGATCCCTCGATTTGAAGAAGGAAAGCCTGCGTAAAGAGACTTTCAACACAGAACGAGCGACACCTCCACGTTCAAGTTCTCCGGAAATGTACGGAAGAAAAGAGCAAACCTTAAAATCACCGCACCACTGGGAACCCCCCGGCGACACGACGGAAGAAGACATCGCCAGGAAAAATGACACGGAAGTGTGGCCACTCGTCAACTACAGGAGCGTTTTTCGGAAATTCAGGCGCAATCCGAGAAAAACGCTCTGCGATTACAAGCTGCGAGAAATCGACGAGATCTGTGAGACGTTTTTCCTGAACAAAAGACTCTTGACCATTGGACACTTTCCGAGGAGTCCGCTCATTAAGACTTCGCTGAAAGAAATCGATCAGTTTTGTGAGACTATGGTGCTGACCACGTCAAACCGAGGATCGTTCTCTCAAAGCTCGGTGTACAACAAGCTGGCCAACTATTACGTTTCGGAGAAGACGGCCCCGACGCCAGATCGTAAGGTCAAGCAATCGTTCATCGAGTACGTCATCTACGAGGATGTCCCTGAAATTCGTGAAGTTACGTCAACGGATGATTCCCAAAGTCTGAAGTTATCCCCCTTACCGGCCTACCCTAGGAAAAAGATCGCCACGCATCTTTTCCAACGAAGGCGTTATGACCTCTGATGTCATCTATGATATTCATCTGAAAATCACGAGAAATGGAGTTTCTTTCAAGCCAAGACAAACTGTGCGAATGGATATTTTGGGATAAACTTAATGTTCAGTATATTTTTTGCAACAATTAAAAAAAATAATTTGATTATGTTCTTAAGTCGTTAAATAGTGTCAGAAATCCAACCAATGTTGAACAATTCAATTCTGTTTTTTGTACGTACAAAGTCAGGCACCCGGGCCAAATCACGCGTCCCCGATTTTTTAAAAATTATCATTCCAAGGAAGGTACGGTATTCAAATTTGTATTTATAATTCCCGTGTAACATGTTCTCGCCATGTCTTAAACCCGAGGTTCCTCTCCAAGTCTTCAGAACATTTGACTCCAATTAAAAAAAAACAACAACCACATTTTCCAATGCATAGTAATCTGTTCTCGGAGCTTGCAATGCATTTCTGGTGTAAGAATTACGTCTCAGCTCACTTCATTGATTTGATAGCTTATTTACATGCGCAGGGTCAGCTGGCTCGTGATCTGCACAGGTTTATGGATTGAACAAGAAGATTTATATTTTGGAAATGTTCAGAAGGGCAGTGTACTCGGTGCACTATATTGTGTATGCTGGTGAGAAACGCTGATGCAGTATTTAAGAAGTCAGAGACTTTTCTGCCAAGGACTTAGGAGCAACGTTTCAATGTCAAAATTGGATTTCAGAATTTTAGTGAACCGGAGGATAATATTAAAATGCTTACTGCCTCGAGATAGTCTCGCAGTTGCCAGAAATTGAACGTAACATTAACACTATTAACAGGAGAATTCAATCATAATAAAACTAAATAAAAATCATAATAACAACTAAAGAAAAATTCAGTATCGGATTTTTCTTTCGATCTTTTCCGCTTCACTGGTTCCTTGAAGTCACGCATCAGTGTTTTTAAAAAAAAATGGTTTGTCCCCCCCCCCCCCAACTGAAGTAAACAGGGTCAGAAGTTAAACCACAATAACAAACAACACAAACGTTTAACTTATATAACAGCATGCACTCGTTAATAACAGATACTAGAAGAGACGGTACTCTCTCAAGTTGGCAACACAAGAACCGTTGAGTGCAGTCTGCGGAAAAAAGGCATCCGCGGCTATGTCCCTTTTGTAAGAGCAGACACATGGGGGGGGGGGGGGGGTTCAGTAACTTCAGAGGCAGCGCCGTACGTCCCCGCGCAGGGCCGCACCTTGGTGTGTCCATTTTCTGACTAACGGTGTGTAAGTTGTGTTTCGATGTATTTATTTTCACATCCCAAACACTTTCCCTGCTCCATCCGAATCCACGCTTTTCCCTTGACCTGAAATCCGTTTCTTCCACCCAACACCATCTCGGGCACGGGAACACGTCTATCAAAAACATTTCACATCCTTCATTTTTTAAAAATAATTATCGGCTTCTCACCACGTATGAAAAGCAAAATCGCATTATTATTACTACTGTCTACGGCAGTGGTTCTCAACCTTTCCAATGCCGCGACCTTTTAATACAGTTCCTTATACTGTGGCGACACCCAGCCACAAAGTTATTTTCGTTGCTACTTCATAACAGTTGAGTATATGTGTTTACCGATGGTCTTAGGCGACCCCTGGGAAAGGGTCATTCGACCCCCAAAGGGGTCGCGACCCACAGGTTGAGAACCGCTGGTCTACGGCAATGATTCATAAAAATTAGACTCGTAAAATAACAGACTCTCATAATATAACTGAGATTGAGATTTAAAAAAACAACAACAGACCCTCATAAAAATGTAAAAATTTCTGTGATGTTATCATTCTTTATCATATCCTTGACGATGCAACCTTAAATTGTGTTTTCCTTAAATGTAAAATGTAGACGATTTCCGGGTCAGTGTGTACAACGAAATACCTGATTTTAAAAATTAAAATTTATTCTATTTAAAAAAAAAAATAACAACACATCCTTTAAATTTGGATTATATATTTTTGTTAAACATAAAGAATTAAATAGCATGGTTTCAGTGTAATATATTCCGTGTGGTTAACTTCAACCATTTCAACGACAACAACAACAAATTTTGAGCCTACAATAAATCAATGCAATTTTTAAGTGGGGTTCAAGACGCTTTGAAGAAATATAATAAAAAAAAAAAAAAGATATCTAAGCAATTTTAACATGTATAACATCAATTCAAGTAATCGCTAAACGTATGCACTACTATGCACCATTATACATGCGGTGTTGCACTATTTAGTCCTTGTTTGTTTAATTTAAATACTCCCCGATGTCAGTTAATTCTTAAATGCACGTGCTTAAGTATCGGCGTCTTCGTTAAATGAACATACATAATATATAAGAAAGGGATCAACGCAGGTTCGTCTCATTAATACTGCCGACACGTTATAGTTTAAATTTAATATCTATAGATTTAACTTTAACTGGCGTCATCGAGCAATAACAAACTTTTTGTGTCACGCCGGGTATAATTGTTCGTGTCACCGTTCGACCAAATATTTTAAAATATATATCATTAACGATATTTATTGAACCATTTATGAGTTGTATTGAACTTGTTTTGTGCATTATTAACGGTTTAAAAAAAAAATCCATTTCCAGATTCCCTGTTTTGATGTTTTATCAAATTTTCTTTCAGCCAAGCTTAAAAAACATTAAGGGATTAATTGTATCTTATAAGTTATGTCAAACTCGAACAATGTACGAGATGTTGGACTTTAAAAACTCACCTAGACATGTTAGTCAGCTTATTGGAAAGTCTCAGCGAGCAATACGGATTAGGTCACACATTTGTTCTATATTTTTTTTTTTTTTTGGACTGGACGAAACTAATAGTGAAACATCTGGTTTCAGCATTTCGGTGAGTGGTTCTAAGCTCTGACGACCTGACCCTGCTGAGATGACATGCAGTAGAATAAGTATTTGTCAACAAGATAACACACATGGCCTAGCAAACTTTCCCTCACCACCGCCGTTATTTGCGCTTCCCCGCACATTTAGAATCGTCGCGATGTTTGATGAGAAGCTCGTCGCGATGTTTGGTGAGATGCTCGTCGCGATGTTTGGTGAGATGTTCGTAGTGATGTTTGGTGAGATGCTCGTAGTGATGTTTGGTGAGATGCTCGTCGTGATGTTTGATGAGATGCTCGTCGCGAGGCTCAAGCACTGAGATCATTTGAAATGATGCGAAATGTTTTCGTTTTAAATAGTGCGCGTGCAGTTGAAAAATTGAGGATTTTTTTGACGTCATAAGGTGACAGCTTGGGTTATCGGCCTTGTTGGGGTATAAATGGTGGAGTCGGGGGACTTCAATCACGCTTCGTGATATGTCAGGCAAAGGTAAGTGTTCACATTTTTAATCGGAACTCTTTTTTTTAGCGACTACTTACTACTTACCACTCCGATAACATTATTTTTTTCAATTCAACGTTATAACTTAAATCATCTGTTATAGCTGTACAGACTCTTTTAAATGCATAGCCATATGAAAGAAGCACCACACCCCCTCTTCGCCACACCACACCCCCACCCAGCAAACAAGAGCCCCAAATTCAATTGTTTTACAGTTAGGTCATAATGGATTTACTCAAGTATTTTAAATGAAATACTCGAGGAATGACCTATGCCTGTATGTAAAATAGTTCGTGGACAAATTGAGCCTGTCCTCTCTCTATGTGGGTTTGTATTGAGTTTAATTGTTTAACTTTTAGACATATAACCTTACTAAAATTGCACTTTTGATGGTGGCAAAAAAAAGTCAAAATACTAAGATTTAGAATTTATAACTTTAAAAAAAAGCTAATTCAGTTATACTAGTTATGTGAACAAATTTTGTATCCACATTGTTCATTGTTAGAATCAGAATCAAAAGAAGCTATACGAGTATTTTGAAAAATCATTTTGAAGTACCTAATTCTATACGGAAACTTTTTTAAAAAAATGATAAAAATTTCAGTTTTATGCTTCAATTAAGTACAAAAACGCAGAAACAAAACAGCAGTAATCACAACCACAGAGCTGAAACAAGAAGAACGAATTGAAATGACAAAACCTGCACACATGATGCAGGCAGATGCTCTGAGAATTATTAGAAAGCATAATTCTGTAATGACAATGATAGGTTTTATTTTTATTTCATTTTATTTGATTCTGATTTTACCTTTGTTTTGTTCATTGATAAAGGCGTCTTGCCGAAAAGTCCGCTGTTGTGTTGAGTCCCTTTTTTTACAGGTTTTTCCATACTACGATTAGCTTATTTCCAATTCTCTAACCTGATTGCAGTCTCCCTCCGTCCTTGCCCCCCAATTACCAATAATCACACCACAATCCATGTAGATAAATAATACGAAACACATGGATCTCAAACTTAGGCAATACATACGTTTTAAATGACAAGTCTAATGCATAAACAATATAGATTTGTTTTAGGAATTGTGGAATAAACATCGGAAATGTGACGTCTAGATTGGTCTAAATTGGTCTAGGAATATATAAATATGTTCTACGTGCACCCGTTTGTTATCTTCAAGAATGCATTAACTTAAATGGATTATTCAGTTCCAAAATAATTTCTGTACAAACGGCACGCCACAAAGCTTTTGTTTTCTGAGATTTTAAATTAAATTAAAACACGCACACACAACAAAAAAACAAAAAAAAAACAACCTTTGACACAACTGTGCAATTTGGCAAGACATTAATGTGTCACGACACACCAGTCGAAGCAGTGACGGGATTCAACCGGTCGGGCACAACCGATACCTAATTTCTTTTCTTGAGTTTGTTGAAGCGATTGCCAAAATGGCGCTTGTAATGAGGGTTCTCAAGCTCTAAGGTGGTGGACGCCATGGCAGCCGCCAAGCGTGGAAATCACACCTTTACATTACTCTTAATTGCTCTCTTTCAAAGCTTGCTTTCATTTTAGACACAATCTAGTTGTGTGAATAGTCTCCTTGATGTTCTTTTTTAAGTACTGACTGCGTGGAATAGTATCACTATCTTACGGTGTATCGTTTTTCCTACCTAAAACTTAAACGGTAAAAAGGACAGCGATCTGGTTGCCAACTGACTCGACTCACACAACAGAGTTGAAACCAGTTGAACGAATTCAAATGGCAAAATACGAGCTCATAATGCAGACAGATGCTAAGCAGAGCAATATTTAAATGACATATGAATTATAGGCGGACTAAGAGTTGGGTTTACCGTTAGAATAATCACCCGAAATACTAAAAAAATAAACAATTTGACAATTTTTTTTTTTTTGGTTAAAATAAAAAAATTTCATATCGAATTCTCACACATTATTCGCCATCTTAAAAAAATTACTTTATTCCTCAGATGCAGTTTATATTGTTACTTCCCCTTCTCGTGGCCTTGACCTTAGCTCAGGAGGACGCCTCGACGACACCAGAGGAATTTTTTGAAACGGCGACACCCGTGTTTGAGTTAGTCACCTTTATTTCCTCGGCTACCTTTCATAGCCACGCATCGTTTAGACACTACGAAGCCACATGCCATTGCTGACACTTCACAAACACATTACAAAACCATGCATCACATTCGCATTTCACAGCCACATATCATATCAATAAATAATTTAAGATAAATTAAAAATTAAAAGTACCCAGACTAACCATATTTCATTTAGCGTTGTTAATGGTCCATTTAAAAAAAAATCACATCTTAAAAGCTCTCAGTAAATCATTACATATTAGACAACCCATATAAACAAAACTTTTTGTATGAATCAGTTATAAAATGTAATATGTTAGCAATGGGACTAGGTCTGTAAATGTGACAAGACATGCATACAAGTAACGCACTTTACAAGAATCCCAATTAGTGGCCCACTCCCCCCCCCCAACCCAATAAAGGCTCGCAACCGCACGTTATTTCACGCCCCGAACTATATAAATACTCTGAAGCCCCCACTTTCAGTACTTTCAAATCGCACGTTTATTTCAACAACAATTTGAGAAAAACAAAAGAAAATACCACGCACCAAACGCACCTGCGATGAATATACAGTGCTTCTTTCAGACATTTTTCAGGGGGGGACATTTCAGATTTTCGAGGGGATGGGGGGGTAAGTCCAAGTGGGCAGAGGCCAGAGGCGTGGCTATGGGGTGGCATATGGGACATACGTCACGGAGCGCCAGACTAGAGGGGGAATCAAAATGGGCTTTGAAAATAATTAGATTCTGAGTTAAAGGGGTTGGGGGGGGGGGAAGGGGCGTAAAAATATATGACGTCCCCTGACGCCGAAAACTCTAGCTACACCCCTTTCCAGTGGCGTTGAAAGGAGGAGGATGAGGTTGTTCACCCAGGTGTCACTTTTTCATTATATTGAGGAGCGGCATTTTCGGAAAACTGCACAGTTTGTATCGTGAAAAGGAGAGCGGCCAAAATATTTAGCCCCCATGGTGACCAATAGTAGCTACGCCTCTAGGAAGTGTATCTATCGTCACCAAAAGTGTAGGGTAGAATTTGAGGGCGCCGATGAATCTTTCTTTTATTTATATATAATTCATTTGGGGGGGGTGTCACTGAAAGTTTGACAGCTGTTGACAAGGGGGGGGGGGGAGGGGGAAGAAATTGCGTAAAAATTGTTGACGTAATTAATGGACGACCCCAATAAGATTTTATTCTAAAACAAGCACCAACAAAAATTGAAATTGGCATGGTAATCGAAATTCTAGTTCCTCTTCTTAATTTTAGCTTTCTGATAGATTCTTATGTTGAAATATTATGTTTTATAAAACAATCCTTGCAAACGGTGCAGTTTGTTTACTATTCTAATAATAAAATGATAACATCCGGTGGGAATTTAATAAGTTACTTGACTTATGCCCCGGGGGGGGGGGGCATTTAACTTTCCCCCGGGAGGATTCCTGAAAGAAACCTTTATATATATATATATATATATTCACTTCCGGCTAGCTCCTATTTCCCGTTTTATGCTTCTTAAAACTCACATCCAGTAAGTTGAGTAGGACCACTTTTAATTGACTTTAAAAAATAGTATACTTTCAATCTAAAAAGTTTCTATCCTTTCAATTCATGGTATCGCCATCCGTATTTACATATGACTTGTCCAATGTTTCACAGCTAAACAGTGACCGCGGTCAACCATGTGGAGGCAGAACAGCCTCAATATCTCATTTCTCCCCGTAGATGTGAAGTTTTCTATAAGCTGTCATACCACGTAGCTCTCAAACGTGGATATTGTCAGGCAAATAAAAAACAATTTATAAGAATCAATTAAATATATATATTTTTAAAAAAATATATATTTATTGGGGAATGGGAGATTATCGCTGAGGTCCGTTCCAGCTGGCAAACAGCAGTGTGTGAAGGAGTTAAAAGGACAGAAGATAAGCGAAACAAAGCCCTTGTAAGAAAAAAGTTCATTATTGAATGTCAAATTTAACCAAGAGTCAAGGTTCTCCTGCGAGAGCTGCAGCCGAGACTGTTATTCCAGAATCAGCCTAGTAAGTCTTTTGATGAAGTTATATGATGATATGATGATGTCATATATATAATAATAATATATTTATTTATATAATTCTAAAATCCGTTTTTCCAGTTACTTTACCCCGGAAGAACCAGGAACACCCAGATTGCCAGGAGGTTGGTATCCTTTCACACCTGATGCTGACAACGGCGCACTGAAATTTGGTTTGGACGCTGGGAAAAGTTATTTGGCTGAGCAAGGCCACAATGGAAAATTTGAGCTCCTTGATATCTTGTCAGCTTCCGCTCAGGTACGTGGCCATCTATAGCACAGCAATTTAACTTTGTGCTCCGTTAACATACAGTGGCGTAGGAGGTGGGGGTGGCGGTGGATGTGGCGGTACGCCCCGGGTCGCACTTCCCTTTGCCACGTCACTGCAGCACACAATGTTCACACCTGAGTGCTGTTTCATCCGAGGCATCTAAACAATAAGTTTAAGCTCGATAGGTGGACGGGAAGTGTATCAATTAGCCGTCCGAAAATGTGCTACCCAGCCAGGCAGTTCGCCGGCCACCCACGAACAAAAGTGAAGTTAATATAAGGGATTAAATAATAAAAAATACATCATCAAAGTGTCAGCGTAATGAACTTTGATTATTTTCCACCACCCCCCCCCCCTTTTTTTTTTCTTTGTGAACATCTACATCTTAGTAACCCCCTTGTTAAGAAATCGGTCGTACATTTTAGGAGACTTGTGTCGACAAAATATTTTGTAAAGTAGTGAATAAACAAATAATACCCATTATTGGTACATCTTTTTAAAGTAGAGTTAGCGTGATCCCAATTAGAAATTAAAATGCCGCCAACTTGAAATTAACGTGATCCCAATTAGAAAAAAAATTAAAGTGATGCTTATTCGACATTAAAGTGATCCCAATTAGAAATTAACGTTATGCCGATTGGAAATTAACGTGATCCCAAAAAAGAAATTAAGTGATGCCAATTAGAAATTAATGTGATGCCAATTTGAAATTAACGTGATCCAATTAGAAATTAACGTGATGCCGAATTGAAATTAAAGTGATGCCAATTTGAAATTAACGTGATCCCAAATAGAAATTAATATGATGCAAACTTGAATTTACCGTAATCCAAATAAGAAATTGGCGTAATGCAGCTTGAAATTTACGTGATCCCAATTAGAAAAAAAAATAAAGGGATACCAATTTGAAATTAACGTGGTCCCAATTATAAATTAATGTTATGGCGATTTGAAATTAAAATAATCCCACTTAGAAATTAACCTGATAAAATTAGAAATTAACATGATCCCATTTAGAAATTAACCTGATGCCAATTTCACATTAACGTGATCCCGATTAGAAATTAAAGTGATGCCAGTTAGAAATTAACTTGATCCCAGTTAGAAATTAATGAGACTTAAAAATTTTTAGTTTGTTTTTCGACGCACATCTAAAAAGGTGTTTTATTTATTTATTTAAAAAATAAATAAAATCAAGCAACCGAACGAAAGTAAACCTACTTTATGTTGCTGTTGAAATTTTTATGGAGTCTTTTTTGTTACTCACCCAATTTGAGCTGTTACGTTGAAATTTCAATATAGCAAAAGGAAAAAT
The DNA here is from genome assembly GCA_964017045.1 of Omphiscola glabra. NCBI lineage: Eukaryota > Metazoa > Mollusca > Gastropoda > Lymnaeidae > Omphiscola > Omphiscola glabra. The sequence continues at coordinate 28,584,384 of OZ024794.1, read as the reverse complement.
CATTACTACTGTAATCATGATTGTACAAATAGTATTGAAAGGAATAATTTTTCTATTCCAGAAAAGCACATTTCGCTTTAGTTCATTTTTAATTGATCTACATAAAAATAACGATTTTTGCCGCCAACCCACACCTTAAAATGCTATCCCTCGGGGTGTTCACCCCATTCGCGCCCCCCCCCCCCCTTTCCAGTTTTGACACAGCCATTAACCCACTGCTGTTTTAATCCTCCAAACTATACGTTTTACTCAATTCCTTTCAGACTGTTGCTGGGTACAACTACGAGTTCACCGTGCGAGTTAAAAGTGGTTGCAAGGTAAGCACGATTGCGTCACCTGATTAGATCACTGCGTGAGAATTCGATGCATCGAATTGTTATTGAGAAGAAGAAGCTGACACGCTTGAGGTAATAATTGGTTTCACGAAGCCGATAGATTTCACGGATGACTGAACGGAACACTGCTTTTTAGAGCAACGGTTTCGTTTAAAGACAACGGCCAGACATTGTGGGATAAGCTTTCATTAAGGATTTTTTAAAAAAAAGTTGTTAATTCTATTTAAATTTTTTTTTTAAATTATTGTATTTTTGGTCTTTAAAGTAACCCACATTTTGGCACTAATTCATGCAATTTAATCATGTCCATGTTAGAAACTATAAAACAAAAGAAAAAAAAAAGAAAGAAGAAAGAAAGAAAAAACTAAATGCTTCATTTCTCTCCAACAGACATTTCAGTGTCGTTTTGTCGTGTTTGAAAGCATATGGGGGTCACCAGAATTTAGCCTGAGAGAAACCGTGCAGTGCGATCAGGAGTAAAAGGTAACATTGACCGACGATACCATTAGGGCCTCTTAAAGACAATTGGAACGTACTCCTCTAATACAGCGTATCCGAACTGTCGGTTTATAAGATAGGATTCTTTATTGGTATAAATAAATGGATTTGTAACAGTAAAAACTGCATTGTACTTATTCATTTTCTGCACACATATATAAGAATGGGCTATGCTGACATAACGCTTAAGAACCGATATTATTTTGATTCGTTCGCACTCTTAAAAACAATCATAGTTATTTTCTATTATTTTTACGGAAATCGAATAAATTTACATGCGCAAAAAAAATATATATATTTCCACTTTTATTTTAGCAAAAGTTTCAGTATTATTATTATAAATTATAAATGCATTTAAAGTAACAACTAAGGAACTATCTTCAGCATTTTATATGCGTTTGAAAGTTATGCAAAAAAATTAAATTAAAAAAATATGATCAAAGAATTACACAGTAATCACATTTATCGGGAGAACCCAAACATCAGTTGCTATTAGTGCGTTCTTTAGTGCGTTGTCAATAATGCGAAATAAAAATATTATTAATTAGTTCTAAATAATCACGCAAATGACGTCATAGTCCGAATTGCCTATTTAGCCAAACCTAAAAGTTTTCTCATTTCATAAAAGAGCGTGACAAAACTGATAATGTATATTCCCCTTCTTAAAAGTAAAATGAATAAATTGCATTGTTTGCTTTTTAAATTTCTAAAATTAAATACACATTTAGCTTTGTCTTTTTTTTAACATTTAATACTTTTTATTCATTCCAAAAATAAACGTTTGTGAAATTTATAAAGTAGTAAAAACTCTACATTTAAAAATAATTTTAATAAGAATATGTCGTTTAATTCAATTGCTGCAGCAAAACTACGTAGCCAAATAGCATTTTAATGCCTTATCACTCATCTAAATAAGAAAAAGGCATACTAAATGCAATAAAATTCTTTTTGCATAAATTTGTGGATTACAATCCAGTGGATGATTTTAAAAAAAAACTCTTTGTGCTTTGTGTGTATGTGTGGGGGGTGTAATACGATACATTCATTTTGCCAAATGCAGCACAAGATACGCCTCAAATGAATTTGATATATAACTAACCTTTTCGATACATAATATATATCGGGGGTAGGAAATTGAGTTTATACATCTTTAATTGGATGACAATATCTTTCAATTAAATGACATTACAGTTGTAAAAAATAGATGTTACATATGAACATTTGTTTACCCATTAGAAAATCAATGACGTTAACAAAACGTAAATACATTTAAATAATTATACCCATGAATATCAAAACCCAATCATTTTATACTAGTGAAAATTTTATTTTCAAAATAGAAATTTTATTTAGATAGAAAGATAGACATGAAGACAGGCAGACAGACATAAATACAGACATACAACTAGATAGATAGATAGATAGATGGATGGATTGAAGTGTGCGTCGAAGGGTGGATGAATGGATGGATAGATGTATGGATGGATAGGTAGGTAGATAGGTAGGTAGATAGGTAGGTAGATAGGTAGTTAGATAGGTAGGTAGATAGGTAGGTAGATAGGTAGGTAGATAGGTAGGTAGATAGGTAGGTAGATAGGTAGGTAGATAGGTAGGTAGATAGGTAGGTAGATAGGTAGGTAGATAGGTAGGTAGATAGGTAGGTAGATAGGTAGGTAGATAGGTAGGTAGATAGGTAGGTAGTTAGGTAGGTAGGTAGGTAGGTAAATAGATATGTAGGTAGGTAGGTAGGTAGGTAGGCAGATAGACAGGCAGGTAGGCAGGTAGATGGTAGATGGATATATGGATAGAAGGATGGATGGATAGATGGATGGATGGATAGAGAGAAAGATGGAAGGATAGATAGATAGATAAATAGATAGATAGAGAGATGTATGTATGTATGTATGTATGTATGTATGTATGTATGGATGGATAGATAGATAGATAGATAGATAGATAGATAGATAGATAGATAGATAGATAGATAGATAGATAGATAGAAGGATGGATGGAGGCAAGGATGGAGGGAGGGAGGGAAGGAGGAAGGGATTGAGGGGGAGGGAGTGATGGAGGGAGGGAGGGATGGAGGGAGGGATGAATGGAGGGAGGGATGAATGGAGAGAGGTATGGGGTGGGGACAGAGGGAGGGATGGATAGGATGGCATTCGATATGATTGGATAGGATTGAATAGGATTGGATAGGATTGGATAAGATTGGATATGATTGGATAGGATTGGATTGGATAGGATTGGATAGGATAGAATAGGTTTGGATATGATAGGGTTTGATAGGTTTGGATATGATAGGATAGGATGCATGGATAGAATTGGATGGATAGATGGATAGAGACAGAATTCATCCTTGAATAGTTGCGAAAAAGATATCTTTATTCGGTAAACTATATCTATATATATATATATATATATATATATATATATATATATATATATATATATAAATAATTTAATGTTTGTATGTATGTCCCTTGTGGGGTTCTATACCATTGCCATTAATCCCAAAGAGATTAAAATTGTGTGAGTTGTTGTACGCACGCCGCAAATGTTTCTGAATTATTACACACATTTTACAATATTCCGTTTTTTGGACCGAGGCCTTAAATTCTTTTTCCACCCTTTTATGAGCTCAAGATAATTTCCGTATGCATTCCTTGACTATTCATCCGATTGCGAGAAAACTTTCGTAGGTTGTGCACAGGAAAGGTTTCTGAATTAGCTTATCCATTTTGAAATATTCCTTTTGGGGCCGGGGGCCCTAAATTATTATTTTCTTATATGAGCTATACAAATATAATTTCAATCAGTGCTATTGCATGGGTGGATGGAAATGAATCAAATATAAGCGACATTTCAGTTTGTGTGTGACATAAGTACAACCATTTTAAAATTATGCGTTTTGGGCGGGGGCTTTATTTTTTTTAAAAATAAAAATATTTGAGCAATATAAATATAATTTAAAACAGAACTTCTGCATTGGTAGATTAATGGCTACAAGTGTGTGGACTAAATTTTGAAAAATCCATGCTTCTCACACGGACAGCTGTATGTTGCCTGCTCACGCGTTGAAAAAAATTCTAATTTATTTTTGTACGCAGCAGACGGAAAAAAACATCAAATATTTTCTATTTAAAAGTACTTTAAAACTTAATTAAAACACAAACACTTTTTTCATTGAGTGGCATTGCAACGCATGCCGGGTTCTCGCTAGTAAATAAATAAATATTTTAACCAAGACAGCTTTTTTACCATTTTAACACAAGTTATCTAAAGTATTTCTCTGGCGAAGATATCAGCCATCCCTGGACTCTTAGTGACCATAATGACTTAATTAGCCATCATTTAGAGCATTTCTATTAAGGGCCGTAAGTTCTTAACCGTGGGAAAGACTGGTTGAGTTGCTCATTTCAAGTTAGCATAAGCGAAATTCTTTCTCCTTAGTTTTTTTAATGTGTCGTTAATAAATTGCTTAAACCAGTGGTTCACAAACCTGAACTCCACGCACAATGCAGGCACTGTTCAGGGGGGCTCCGCGGCCGTTTCAGAAAAGTCCGAAACGCTAAGCGCTTGCAAGATATAAGGTACGTCTCGGGGGCTCTCCCATAGATATTGATTCTAAAAAAAGGGCTCCGCGAGTCAAATAGGTTAGGAGCCACTAGCTTAAAACATGGCGATTTTACCGTCAAGACGGATTCTCCTTTTCACTATTAGAAGCAATGAAAAAGTATGCGGCTTATTCCACCACCCTTAATCAAGGTTAAGGCTGATATATATATATATATATATATATATATATATATATATATAAATTAAGAAGATTTCCTATTAAAGAATATTGTTTAAATGTAATTGTAGTAATTCTTATGGAAACACAACCATGTGACCAAAAAACGAGTCTTCTCCCGTTTTTGCATTTTGATAGATTAGGCTATAAAAATAAGCCGTCCCACCATGATATTTCTTGGGGTATATTTGTATTTGTGATTATTATTATGTTTAAAAAAATTGTTTTATAAAATTCAGTGTCTCAATAAACAAATAAGTGTATTGCTGTGTTGTTATGTGTATGTGTGGTTATCCGTTGGTGTGGTTATGTTACACGTACCATGTGTCTACACGTAAGTGCCCACGCAACGGATAAAGGGTCACATTTTGTGACATGTTGTGACCTCCTCATTGAACACTCACCAACAAAATCAATGGCGCAATAATCTCCGCCTCACATTGCTGTGTTCACTTGGCTGTGTTCGCGTGTCGTCTGCTGTATTCGAGGCTTTCAACTACTCTAATTTGGATTCGTGGGTCGAGGGATCTTAAATATCCACCGAGGTTTTTGTCAACAAAGATGTCTAGCTCAATTCGAATGTAAACTGTCACCACCAGAAAGAGTCGCTTCGTTCGAGGATTATAAGTAGACTTGAAGATGCATACTGCCGAGAAACGCTCAAAATAAATGACGCGACCCCTACAAACACATTTTTGTGTATAAATCCTTTATTAAATGAAATAGATAGCGATTGGGGGGTGTGAGAGAATTTGACAAAACATGCGTACTACAAGTAACGCAATTTATAAGAATTCCAATTAGTGCCCCCCCCCCCCACTTTTTTTTTTCAAGTTTCGCAACCGCAAATTTGTTTTACGACTCTATCCCATATTAATATTCTAATGAACCCCCGATTTTACACTGCGCAATTTATATGTAACAAAAATAAAGAATCTTATTTAGCGCAGTTATCGGGAATTTTTTTCCCTGGAGTCAGTGTCATCATAGTTCTTTTATCGTTTCCTTGAAAAACAGGAAAAACTTATTTTTGGGTGTAGGCTTTGGAGGCGGGGCTCACAATTTGAATGAATGTATTGCCATCGGCAGAGAGTCCATGTGCCAAGTTTCAGCTCGATAGGTTGACGGGAAGGGGGTCAATTAGCCATCCGAAGCTTTTTGTAGCCACCCAGCCAGCCACGAACAAAAGCGAAGTTGCTTTAATGGATTTCAAAAAAAATTAAAATAGCATAAAAGATTGGATCTGGAACAAGAAAATAAATAAATTAAAAAAAAATTAGCAAACAAAATAATTTCTTTTAAACAAAATCCCAAATCACAAATGTTTATGACTTTCATCTTATCTTTTCCTTTTTTTTTGCCATCACGATCTTAGTGGTGCAAACATGAAGTGTTTTTAGTGCTGCATGCAGATTCGTGGCAATTTATAATATAAGCCTGTCTAAATAGATTACTATAGATTAATGGAAATAGAGCCTTTACTATAGATTAATGGAAATAGAGCCTTTACTATAGATTAATGGAAATAGAGCCTTTACTATAGATTAATGGAAATAGAGCCTTTACTATAGATTAATGGAAATAGAGCCTTTACTGTAGATTAATAGAAATAGAGCCTTTACTGTAGATTAATGGAAATAGAGCCTTTACTATAGAGATTATTGGAAATAGAGCCTTTTCCAAATAATGAATTTAAATCGACTCAACCATCTAGTATAAATAACAACTTGTTCATCTCTGCAGGCTTCAAGTGATGACACCCACCACCCTACGAGAAACGTATCCAGACACGCCCATGGCCATACGTCGGATTAGTTTTGACGAGGACTATACTGTCATGGCAAAATACTTGACGCTTCAAATAAAACAAACGAAGTGAAATGTATATATCTTGTTCTTTTTAAAATTGTGTTCTCAGCACAGTCTTGTTAAATGAAATAATGTAGTGGAGACTGTGGTCAAGATGTTGAAAAGAGAAGAAATAATGTAGTGGAGACTGTGGTCAAGATGTTGAAAAGAGAAGAAATAATGTAGTGGAGACTGTGGTCAAGATGTTGAAAAGAGAAGAAATAATGTAGTGGAGACTGTGGTCAAGATGTTGAAAAGAGAAGAAATAATGTAGTGGAGACTGTGGTCAAGATGTTGAAAAGAGAAGAAATAATGTAGTGGAGACTGTGGTCAAGATGTTGAAAAGAGAAGAAATAATGTAGTGGAGACTGTGGTCAAGATGTTGAAAAGAGAAGAAATAATGTAGGGGAGACTGTAGTGAAGTTGTTGACGAAAAGGAATTAAAGAATACAATGTAAGAGGAAACTTGAGAGAGGGAGGAGAAAGTTAATATAAAACGGTTACCGGAAATTTGATCGAAAGAAAATTTGTCGACGGAAAATTGATCGACGGTAAATTGATCGAACGGAAATTCGGTCGAATCGTTTTTTTAATTTATACGTTAAAATTTTGCTTCAAATTTCTTTTTGAACGCACTATACTATATAGTAAAACAAAATAATGCGTTCAAAAAGATATTTGAAGCAAAATTTTAACGTATAAATTAAAAAAAACGATTCGAACCAAATTTCCGTTCGATCAAATTTCCGTCGATCAATTTTCAGTCGACCAAATTTCTTTCGATCAAATTTCCGGATACGATACAAAACATCGGACGACCGGCGACAGGACAACTACTTGGAAGCAAGACAAATAAGACGGGGAGGAGAAATAAATAAAATAAAATTATCTCAAAGTGTCGGAAACTTACTCAAGTCCGAGAAGAAGCTACGAAAAGAGTTGGAATTGCGTTTAAAACGTTTAAACATTCATTAAAGTTTTGAAAACTCGGGACCAAGGTTTAACGCTGCAGAAATTCTACCTATAAGAATTAAATGTTTAGTTATAAATGTCTTACAAATAATTTAAAGTTAATAAAAACCTATATAAGCTAATGTACTGCAAAACTATTTGCATTGCAAACACTTAGCTTTTAATTATTTATTTTTTAGCAAGCCCTTTTTATTATGCAAGGCCATGTGAAAATTGTGAATGTGTTTCTATTTCAAGGATGTGTACTGAAAAAATAGCTACACACAAGTTGCCATAATTTTGCTTCGCTGGACCGGAAAGACAAGAAAAATCATTGTACATTTCTACGTAAAAGTAAAATTATTATGAAAATATTTCCTCTATTTATATTTCAGAGTCGAACTGCTCATATTTAGATCAATATGCGAATCGATATAAAGATGCATGCAAAATTTTGAAATGTGCTGGACACTGAGAATGTAAAGCGTTCTTACAACCAGTGGCGTATGAACCGGGTTGAAGAAGGGGAGCCCGCTCAGGGTCGAACTTTTTTTTTTATATTGAAGGGTGGCATATTCGGCTAAATGTTCGGGGTTTTTATGGGTAAGGAAGAAAAAAAAAGGTGTGGGGGGGGGGGGGGGCGCTTGAATCGCGCCTGGCGCAAATATCTCAACTACGTCACTGCTTTCAAAGCTCATGCCAATTAAATGAAAAGAGGAGCAAAACAAATTTAAATTATGGCGCGATGTGCTAATCTAAGATTTGTCAAGTTCGGGGGAGAGGAGAGGGGATGGGATTAATTTAAAATCAGTATTCCTTTTGCGTTAGCCGTAAGAAGATTTCTGGTCTATCTGTCCATATTTTGTGGGTGATAAGGTGATCCTTGAAGCTTCCCGCATTGAAATTACCCAGTAACTTCCCTTGGTTGCAATCCGAGGTTTTCGCCGGATGTTTGCAAGGTGTTTCCCAAGAAATGAGGCATAAAAGTAACTTCATCTAGAAGCTGACCGATGCACGATTCGCCAAATGTAGACAGTTCACGCAAGGTTCGTCGACGTGGTTTCGGGGATAAACATTTCATATCCATGCAGTCTATTATGGACAATTTATGCATTTTAATGTGTCATTAATTCATTGAATAATAATTTGTTTGGGTTGTGAGAAAAAAAAAAACACCCGGTGATTAACGTAAGCAGGGTATAATTATCATCAGTCCCATCGGAAAGGAAAAAGAGTGTTATCGCCTATTTGACACCCATTAGACAGTTACGTCAGGAGGAAACTTGGTGAGAAGAAGGGGCTGTGAGTCTCACAAGTCTTGCAAGTTGGAGACGATAACTAAATAAACGTTACCACGCAGAAATACTTTCTATTGCGAAACGTCCTTTTAATGGGGTTTGTTATGGAATAGCGGAAATCTATTAATAGAAAATCAGTTGGGCCAATCTCCTAAATGGCAAAAATATTTTTTTAAAAACATCCGGGTATTCAGTTTGGCCAACCTCTCAGTAGCTTTTCGGTACTCCTATGTTAATGTTAGTTAATGTAGTGGGTCATAACCTAGACTAAAACTTGTTAACAAGTTTACTTAACGGAATATTTGTACAAACAAATCGTTATTGCTATATAAAGTAATATATACATATATGCCGAAATAAATTGGTAGCAGCCACGTTTTACGAAAATCTTATCTAACAAATAGAAACATAACGTTACGTTTTCCGGTTTTAGAAATGACAACCCCAATAACCATATTTCTCACATCTGTCGCTCTGCGTACACCGCTATCCGTGAGATCAGTCTCACCGCCACTACCACACAGTCAGCGCAACAGAAGCACTAGTCTACGCTCTAGCTCTCTCTTGTCTTGAAAATTGTAACCCTCTTCTGTCAGGGTCCCCAAAACATTTCATAGAAAAACTGCAGAAAGTTCAAAACTCAGCTGCTAGGTTTGTTCTAAAGGCAAAGAAACGTGACCACGTCACTCCACTACTTCACTCACTTGATAGGCTCCTGATATAGGCACGCATTGATTGCAAGCTGTCTGTTCTCTGCCACAACTTTTTCTCTGATTCCTGCCGTTCCTAATTTACTGAAATTCTTACTGTATATTCACCCCTCCGAAAACTTCGTTCCTCCGCAAACACGCATACTCTTTCTGTTCCCAGAACACGCACTAAAACATAAAGGTGAACGATCTTTCTCTTTCTGTGCCCCAAAACAATGGAACTCTCTCCCATTAAACATCCGCAATATAATGACCATCACAGCCTTCAAAACGTCCCTCAAGACACATATCTTCAAACTGTACTATACCGACTCATTCTTACCCCAATCTGACCTATAAACAACGCATGATTCTGCTGGGTGCTGTCCACGGCTAGACAGTGGTAGATAGTACCGGGGTGGGTGAGGTCAAGCTTTTCACCAATTGTTGTTTTTAAATGTATACGTTTCTGTAATGGTTAATTTTTATGTGAAGCGCAGTGAGCCTAGCCGTAGGCCGGGATAATTCGCTACATAAAACCACCTAATAATATATTTGCTGTATTTTCTTTTCAAGCCTAAACATAACTTGTTAAACTATTTATGTTCAAATTATCTTTAGAAAAACTAAATTTTTTTTTTTTTTTAAATTTTAAAAATTTCTCACGGATAGCGGTGTACGCAGAGCGACAGATGTGAGAAATAAGGTTTTTAAATTTAAAAAAAGAACATATTTACAAATACCTATTTGTAATAACTGAGTAGAGGAAGCACAAAGCTGAATTTGTGGAAAACGGAAATGAACTTAAATATTTGGCGCCTCATACCAATGGCACACGCAGGGTACATCACTCTCGCCGACAGATATGTTTTAATAACAAAATCCGGACATGTTTAAAAAAAAAACACGTCCACAGCCCCAAAACTGCCCACTTGGGGTGGTTGTCTACTGACCACAACTTTCTCACCGGGTTTAGCCTACTGACCACAAACTGCTCATTTGGCTTAGCGATAGGATAGTGTATGTATTAATTAAGCCACGCGAAGACAGAATAACAGATTTATCTTAAATCAAAACACATATTATGGTACATTCATGATAAATCAATCAAGTCTAATACATATCCCTCTAAAATTTTTTTAATGAACATTGTATATGTTACCTGCAAAGTGTCGAGTTTCAGTATGATATGTCCACAAGGGATTTCGACATTATAAATATTAACTAAGCCCTCTGTGTAAGTTACCAGGATTGTGTGAAATTCACGATTCTTGAACAGTTTATTTTAATCCTAGCAATACCGAGCAGTAACGAATCCTTCCTGTAAGAGGCTAACTATGTTTTCGGTTATTTTGTCAAATCATATCATCCTATCTTTTCATCAATCGGTCTAAGAGGGCTGTCTTTTTATATGCTAAGCGTAGTAGATATGGTATTAGTGGTAAGTGACTCCAAGTAAAATAACAATTAACACGTTTTCTTTTCATATTAAGAGCCGGTTTTAGGTAGGGGGGTGTAGCTGGTTTACACTTTAAACAAAAAAAAATATCGAGTACGCCCTGGCACGGCGGTGCTGTATAAGTATACACATCCTTTACTTCTGTTCGCTGATTTGACATATTTGCCTACAACGATCGGCTGCATTCTGTGGGATCCCTTGTAAGAAAGGTGTGTTTATGATTTGATTTTACGCTTTGCTCGTAACATATAATATAGTAAATAAATGGGACTAGCGTGATTTGATTCACGTGACCTAATCCTCTCTTGCAGCTCTCCTCTATTCAATCTGTCATGTTCTGATGTATTCTCGCGAATTGTCAAATGTATCTTTAAACTGTAAACTGTACTCGTCTTTGTAATAAAAAAAACAACTGGCCCCAATTGCCAACATCTTTCACCTACTTGCTACACATCTGATATCAATAGCTTAAAGGCTGCACATACTTGCTACATATCTGTATCAATAGCCAAAAGGCTGCACCTACTTGCTACATATCTGATATCAATAGCCAAAAGGCTGCCCCTACCTGCTACATATCTGTATCAATAGCCAAAAGGCTACCTCTACCTGCTACATATCTGTATCAATAGCCAAAAGGCTGCCCCTACCTGCTACATATCTGATATCAATAGCCAAAAGACTGCCTCTAATAGCTACATATCTCACATCAATACAAAAAGTAACATGATACGAAGAGTTACATGCACCGTAATATAATTCTCTTTAAATTTTTGGCAGGTAAAAATATGACATGAATTACGTTTAAGAAAACGACGCCTCTTTCAAAGGTTGTTGTATGGCATCAGTCAACTTGACCATCTTTTGTTGCGTCCGATGAGTTGTTGTGCAGACCACTTGCCGTCCATTCAGTAATTTTCTAGCGTCACAAAAAATATTTCCACATGTGAAAAGATATACACGAACATGGGCAAATACTGGTCTCATGAGGTAGAGGAGCCCATGGGGCGAGAGTTGGAATGAGAAAAGCGAGTAACATCCAAGGAGTGAACAAGTACACGCATCGCAAGAGCCAGCCCGCAATCCAAAAGGAAAGCGATGTTTTGGGCAGCAGCGCCAAGAGCCAGACAGCATTAAAGAAAATCGAAGTTTTGTCGCAGACCTATGATCCTTCTACATCCATTATCTGTAAGCACGAGTTTGATGACGATTACTTTGCTGACAGCAGCGAAGACATGGGACCAGAAGGCGAGTCCGAAAAAACGTCCAAGGCGAGCAAGAAATCAGCAGTGGGGAATAAATCCAAGAAGAAGAAAGTCAAGGTCGAAGAGCCGTCGGAGGAGGAAAACACGGAGAGCGGACAGCTCTTTAGCAACATCGATAGTCTGCCGTCGAACACGGAGAGAAGTGAGGCGACCCGGTCTCGACATGACTTTACCGGGAACGTGCGGGATGACTTTAAGGATGTCTTTCAGGGTACAGGTTCGAGAAAGGCCAGCACCGCTGATTTCAGCGGAGATGCGACGGTGGATTTTTATGAGAATATGATGAGAAGTGTTCACGACTTCAGCGGCAGTGTGGTCGACGACTTTGTAGATCAAATAAAGCAAGACGAAATCTCGAATCTGACTCGGGCCGATTTCAACGGCGATGTCGCGGTGGACTTCGGGAGACTGGCTGTCTACTCTTTCTCGAGAAAATTAGATGTGCCAACAACCGATTTTAGCGGCAACGTGGTCGACGATTTCAGAGAGCAACTTGAGCAGAGTGCCTTTAGCGACGACGACGTCAACCTGACGTTGGCTGAAGGAGGCGTCAGCTCTGGCGGGATCGTGAAATTCAACGCGCTCGTGGAGAGAGACTTTAAAGACCTACTTAGACTCTATAAGAATTTTCGCATCATAAAAAATTCCAGCAAAGAAGCTCGGGCGTCGAGCAGCAGCCATGGAAAGAAGTCCTGGACATTTGGTAGCAGACAAGACAGGGGCAACCTCTTAGATGGAGGAGAGCTAAGCGGGTCTCAGCGGCGCACCCTCCGTGAAAGTTTTGAAAGTGTGGCGGGTAACAATGCGCGGGTCAGCCTCGGTGGTCCGGTCAAACTAAACAGCTCTGAATTGTACACAGTGTTCAGCGCCGCGAAATTTGCGAGTGAGGCCGGCTTGAAAGTTCCCGGTGTTGACAAAGAAGGTTTCGTCGAAGAGAAGTTCGTGGACTTTCTTCAAGACAAAAACCAGCACACGGACGTGAGGTACGTGATTAATGAATGCGCCATAAACCGTCCGGAGTTCAAAGATACGGAGAATTTCCACAATTATATAGAGCTGTACAGAGACTATTACACGAAGCAGTCCCTGCTCGACTTTCAGTTTGAAGACATGGACGTCAATGCGTTTGCCCTGCTAGAACAACAGTTCAAACAATACCTGAGATTGGTCAACATGTTCACCGTGGCAAAGATGTACAGTGAAAGCGGCAGATTCGTTCCGGGCATCGACGGCAACGGATTTGTGGATGAGCGGTTAGTGGATTACCTCAACAAGATCTTCAACGTGAACGTGAGGAAGGTCATCAACGACTCGGCTTTGCTGACCCCTGGTCCTGAGCTCAAAGGCCAAGAGCAAACCTATTTCAAGGAATACTTATATTTTTATAGCAAGGCGATCCCGGACCCCGATATGGGACTCACTTTTCAGAGTTACGGGTCTTCCAGTCACCAGGTGAGCGCTCCGTCTTGCGTCGGGTGCTGCAAGGAAAAGTGCGAGATCCCAGACGCAGCAAACGGGACCAAGGGTTGTGATCCTTCCAACTGTAAGAGTGTCACATCTTACCCGGTGACCCGCGATTGCTCGACTTCAATAAGGGAGTGCGGTTGCGAGAGGCAGGGCGAATCCAGCTGTCATGCATTGAGGCCATCTTGTGACAGGTGCAACAAAACGGTTCAAACGCAGCGCACGGTTTATGTTCAAGACGAGGAGGATAACGAGAGCAGCGACGACAGCGAAAATGAATGCATCTGCAAGTATTCGAACAAAAAAATACCCTTGGAACTGGTAAGTGTACCAGACGTCGACAGTGCAAAAGCCTCGCGGATGGATGTCGGCGCCACAGTGGAGAGAAGAAGAAGTCTCACTTCAGGCGATAACGCCAGGAGATATTCAAAAGAGCCAAGGCTATCCCATCGCAGTTCTCACCACAAGATGTCCAACAAGGACGCGTCGAGAGATAAGAGGAAACGAAAACTTAGCTTCACAGCCGAGACATCCCGAAATGCGTCTTCGGCAAGCCCCCCGGAAAAGATCGAAGATGAAGATGATCATGTAAACGTTAAAGAGTCCGGGATGAGCTTCATCTTTAAAAATGGCGAAAAGAAAGGCGGGCGGAACGAGCACCACAGAGAGAGCGTTGACAAGCGGAGGAAGCTCAGTTTCCAAATTCAGGATTACGTAGACAACGAAAGACAAGACGGCGGAGAGATGTCCGACACTAGGCGAAGCAGCCACTCTGCCGGTAAGTTGTTTTTCTAGTAGTTTAGCAGGACTCTTGGTACATATTATTACAATTATAAATAAGATCTTTAAATGAGGTCTCCAAGAATCAGGCTAGATCTAATCTGATCAGGACACCCTGGCACTGTAAAAACCATGTCATCTATATATATATATATATATATATATATATATATATATATATATATATATATATGTATATAAATGAATATCTGTATGTATGTATGTATGCATGTACTGGTCAGTACTGTTGGCAATCGTTATGCCCTTCGCCTTGTCATCTGCAAACAGTCTTGGTTTACAGGTCAGCTTCTCGAGAAAGTCATGTTACGATCGTTCCCAACAGCAAATCGCCTCTCTCAACGCCACGGGATCACCATGTGGTTGATACAGCTTGGCACTAGTGGCGTCGCAGGAGTTGTCGGAATGTTTCATTGTTTCATTTCGGGGGGCTCGATCTCCGGAGTTTGAATTCAGAGTTGCCTTCTCTAAGATGAGTTGCCGTCCAAGGTTAACGAGTCCCATCCACCCGGGGTGCTGGTGATGTTTTTGCTTGACTGGGCTTTGGCGGTGATTGAACTCCATACATGCCATTGAACTAGCAATAGTATTAAATAGTAGCTAAATTAGACGGTCAGGTATCATTGCTTTTAACATGCTGCTTATTGTCTTTTACCCTCATCATCATATTACAAATTACATAGAATTGCCGATGAGTGCTGATTTCATACATGCGTGTACATCTTACAGAAAGCTTAAGTAAAGAACAAAATACCGATTCACTTATGATACTTATGTTTACTGTCGTTTTGATGGGCAGGCGCACCCCCCCCCCCCCCCCCCCCCCCCCGGGCCGCATAAAAAATAGGACCAGCGAGATGGCCTACGTTTAAGCCATCTTGGAAACCAATGATATAATACGTGAATGTCCTTGTTGGAAACTAGAATCTCGAATTGTTTTAATTAAATATATAACTATAAGAGACTTTGAGATGCTATAAAATTTTTAAGTAGATTAAGTGGACGCAGTTTGTATAAATAAAACAATATAAAACAATATAATATGCAAGCCTGTACGATTCAAAGCAAAATGCAAATTTAATCAATACGACAAACGCCTTTATCAATAGAACAGGTTAAGAAATGACAATAATTAAAGGTAACATTATAAATAAATACATATATATACGGGGCGCAGCTGACATGATATTTGCTGCACACCAGCTCCAGAAAAATGGCAAGAGCAACATAGCATCCTGTTCATCACCTTTGTTGATCTGACCAGTGCATTTGATTCAGTCAGTAGAAATGGCTGATTGAAGGTAATGGAGGAATTTGGCTGCCCGAGTAGATTTTTTACAATAGTATCTCCATTATGTTACGATAGCCAGTCTGATGGATTCTGAAGATGAGTATGTGGCTTTTCCTGTAACAAATGTAGTAAAGCAAGGCTGTGTTCTAGCCCAAACACTTTATAGCATGGTGTTCTCAGCAATACTGACTGATGCGTTTCTTGACAATAATGATGGCATTCCAAGAAAGATGCAGGACAGACGTATGTCTATTTAATCTTCGGAGACTGCAGGCCATTGCGAAAGTTGAAGAAACGGTTATTCGAGACCTCTTGTTTGCTAATGACTGTGCCCTAAAAGCAATATCGGAACTGAGAATGCAGCGAATACCTGATCGCTTTACTAAGGCCTATGACAAGAACCTAAAATATCAATGGAAGGACATAATCTCCAAGCAGTAGAAAAATTCACATATTTGCGCAGCACCCTCTTCGGGTCAGTCACAATAGATGATGAGATCAATAACCAAATTTCCAAAGCAATCGCTACAATTGGAAGGCTCCGCAGGAGTGTTTGGGGGCGAAGGGTTCTCAGTCTTGTCACCAAGCTCAAAATATATACGGTAGTCGTCTTAATAATTCTCCTATAACGCTAGCGAGACGTGGACAGGGTACATAGGATATTCTAGATAGTTAAACCATCTCCAAATACGCTGCCTTCACGTAAACTTGTTGGCATAAGGTGGCAGGACAGGGACCCTGATATGGAGGTCCTACAACGGGCTGGCTGGACAGAGACCCTGATATGGAGGTCCTACAATGGGCTGGTAGGACAGAGACCCTGATATGGAGGTCCCACAATGGGCTGGCAGGACAGAGACCCTGATATGGAGGTCCTACAACGGACTGCCAGGACAGAGACCCTGATATGGAGGTCCTACAACGGACTGGCAGGACAGAGACGATATGGGGGTCCTACAACGGGCTGATTTAGTCAGCGTATACACGTCCGTCAAAAAAAGACAAGCCAGATGGGCAGAACATGATGCGAGAATGCCAGACATCAAATCGCATTAAATTTGTGTACTTTGACACTACTGCATGCAACTCTGGAGTTCATGTCGACGCCTGCATAATTTTGGAAGAAAATCTGGGCAGGAATTTATTCAGCTTGCCATTCAGGCATCCAATGAAAATAATAGTGGCTAAGGTGTTTGATTCCGTATCCGGAAATTTGATCGAATTTTTTTGCTTAAATTTCTTTTTGGACGCATTATATTGTTTTACTATTTAGTACAGTGCGTTCAAAAAGAAATTTGACGAAAATTTTAACGTATTAACTAAAAAAAATATTCGACCAAATTTCCGTTCGATCAAATTTCCGTCGCTCAATTTTCCGTCGACGAAATTTCTTTCGATCAAATTTCCGGTAACCGTTTGATCCACCGACGGAACCATCTTGTGGACCGAACGTCAAGTTTTTAAAAAGATTCTGTAAATAGTGGAGCTTAATGGACTAGATATAGATTCTATCAGGTCGACTCGCAGTCCAGTTCTGGATGATTACATTCACTTCATTCGGCAACAGTAAACAGAACCTCGTCCCCAGGTACGATTATTGTGAGCTGCTGCTACTGTCGCCTCTATTCCTCAGAGCAGAAAGCTGTGCTCGATTGATGGCAAAGATGATTTACGGTTTCCAAGTGTTACCGTTTCTTTACCAAATGCTGAATCAATTCCTGTGGCGCTACATCCCATGTAGGACTTTGGCCTGTCACACTACTTCCTTCCACTCAGACCATCCATCCATCCCTGTGGCGCTCCAGCCCATGTAAGATTTGGCCTGCCTCACTACTTTCTTCCACTCAGACCATCCAGCCATGCCTGCGGGTAGAACAGCCCATGTAGGACTTTGGCCTGTCACACTACTTCCTTCCACTCAGACCATCCATCCATCCCTGTGGCGCTCCAGCCCATGTAAGATTTGGCCTGCCTCACTACTTTCTTCCACTCAGACCATCCAGCCATGCCTGCGGGTAGAACAGCCCAGGTAGGGCATTTGCCCGCCTCACTACTTTCTTCCACTCAGACCATCCAGCCATGCATGCAGATAGAACAGCCCAGGTAGGGCATTTGCCCGCCTCACTACTTCATTCCACTCAGGCCTAACTAATGGTTTTATTTTCCATGCTTGGATTCCCAGTTTTTTGTAGATCTTTTTCTACATCATCCATCCATCTAAGCCTAGGTCTGCCTTTGAGCCGTTGTCCACTCGGGTTATGGTGATGCACCTTCTTCACTCCTCTGTCATTTGGCATTCTCTCTAAATTTCCAAATGCTGAATGCCAGAACGTGAACTGTCATATCTAGGCCACTTTAACGCGTTCGCAATGAAGGTTTATCTGACAGCATGATTTACATCGCATTGGCCTCGTCTGCCCAACAGAATGATCTGGATCTACTTCGTGAGTAGGAGAGCTAAAGAAGCTGTTGCTAAGGCTTGACACATATGATACTTAAGTGAAATCCTAGTCGGTTTCGAATTCTTGGTTTTTGTAGTGTCAGCTGAGCTTGAGGGCAGTCCCGATTACAGCGCTGGACACGAACGTATCAGACAATTCTCGAACCATTGCCTTCGACCCCACATTAACTGACCTGAGAAGCGGCTGTCTTACTTTGTATCACAACGCACCGGGAAACGTTTCACATGATTGGATTTACAACACTGTTTCCAAATCAACAATCCATATAAATGAAGCAATTTCAATGACAATATTGTTCAGCAACGGAAGGTGGCAAGTTTGAAAGTTGAACAGAGAACCAGAAACACTACTTGCTTCAGGTCACAGAGAAACAACGCCCTACTTGCTTCAGGTAATAGAGAAACGCAGCAATACTTGCTTCAGGTCACAGAGAAACAACGCCCTACTTGCTTCAGGTCACAGAGAAACAGAGCAATACTTGCTTCAGGTCACAGAGAAACAACGCCCTACTTGCTTCAAGTCATAGAGAAACACAGCAATACTTGCTTCAAGTCATAGAGAAACACAGCCATACTTGCTTCAAGTCATAGAGAAACAGAGCAATACTTGCTTCAGGTCACAGAGAAACAACGCCCTACTTGCTTCAAGTCATAGAGAAACAGAGCAATACTTGCTTCAGGTCACAGAGAAACAACGCCCTACTTGCTTCAAGTCATAGAGAAACACAGCAATACTTGCTTCAAGTCATAGAGAAACACAGCCATACTTGCTTCAAGTCATAGAGAAACACAGCCATACTTGCTTCAAGTCATAGAGAAACACAGCCATGACTTTTAAAAACACAAACAGGTCAGAGTTTACCACAGCTCAAATCTGTAGACAAATAAATGACATCGTACATTCTTAGGTCACTGTCTGTGTTAAATTTATTGTGTTCAAAACTGTGGGTAATTAACTTCTGAAGTATTTTTTAACAGGTAAAGGTAAAGGACATGTCTTTTTTGTTGTTGTTGTTATATGTGGAAAGATTTGGTTTTTTTACATTATAATCGGTTATTGTGATGTTAAAGTTATTCTTAAACGATGATATCGTAAAATATCGTCTGCTGCAAATTTTTTAAAGTGTTGAACTACCTGTAAATATTATTAGAAAACATGAAACTTTTACAAGATTTTTCTCTTTTTCACATTATAAAAAAATTTGAGGGGTGGGAAGATTCGAAAACTCATTTTTAACTGGCAAACTATTTATAATAGGTGTGGTATAATCCTAAACAAACTGAAGATGCCAAACTAAGCGTCATCATTCATATGTGTTCTGTACGCTCCTATATGGCAGTGAAGTGTGGACCACATATTATGCTTGCAATAAGCGGAAACTTAACAGTGGCCATCAAAAATGTGCGCACCATATTTTGCGAATTTGGTGGCTGGACAAGGTGAGGTTATAGAACGTGCCAAAATGTGTAGCATGTTCTCCGCCGTTACCAAGAGGCGCCTTCGCTGGTTAGGCCATGTAAGGAGAATGGCAGAAGGCCGTATTCCAAAGGAACTGCTTTATGGAGAATTGAAAGATGGGGTAAGACTTACTGGACGGCCGCGATTTTGAGAACGGTTGTTAAAGGAGCATGAGGGAGGTCAACATAGATATCAGCGAATTGGAGATCATCGCTGAGCACCGTACCCGCAGTGTTAAAAGAAGTCAAACAGGCAGACGATGCGTGGAGAAAGCCGTTTGACAAAGGACCATTACAGAAGGCCAAATTCAACCAGGAGTCAAGGACCTACAGCCAAGATTGTCATTCCTGTAGCGGTCTCGTAAGCCATATGAGACACATACACACACTATATATATTTATATATATATAACAGACCTATTACTATGAAAAAAGAAAAGATAAGAATAAACCCAAGTCCCTCACGAAAACAAATATCAGAAGAACGGAAAGAAAATATTTTGAAAAGAGTTTGAAACCAGGATAGTTAATTTATAAAATTGTGAAGACAAAAATGATGACGAATAGCACCACTGGCATCGCCAACGAAATTAAGGTCGGGGAGGAAAGATTAGACACAGTTGGCAGCTTCAAGTACCTCGGAGCAATAGTCTCGGAAGAAGGCTCCAAGACCAAATTGATGGCCAGGATTGCGCAGACCACAACAGCACTAAAGAGGCTCAAGAAAATATGGAGCGACAAAAATGTAGCCCCCATCACCAAAATCAGGCTGATGCGCTCATTAATCCTCTCCATGTTCTTATATGGCTCACATGCCTGTGAGTCCTGGACATTAAAAGCAGAACTTGAAAGGAAAATAAGGGCGATGGAGATGAGATGTTTCAGAGGCATTCTTGGCATCCGCTATAGAGACCATACCACCAATGAACAAGTAAAAGAAAGGATTCGTCAAGCAATTGGGCAGTACGATGAGCTCCTGGTTTCTGTAAAAAAGCTCAAACTTGAGTGGTATGGCCACGTGACCAGAAAACAAGGGCTCGCCAAAGAAATCATGCAGAGCACAACTAGAGGAGGGAGAAGAAGAGGAAGACAGAGAAAGAGATGGGAAGATAACATCAAAGAGTGGACGGGATTAAAATTAGGCGATGCTATGCGTAGTGCAGAAGACTGAGAGGAATGGATAAGTATAATTTTTTTGTGTCATCTGTGGCACCCCAACGGTCCATGATGATGATGATGAATTGGTTACGTGATTCTGAAAGGCTTTAAAACACCCCAGCATCGAAAAATGTATTGTTGCATTGCGCTTCTATTGACCTATGAAGAACGGAATATGACGGGGCAGTGGAGTAACAAGAGATTGGGACACCCATGTCCGTCCTTAACTTTAAGCCATACCTCCTCCCCCAAAACAAAATTTAAAAATTTACAAGACATAAGGAATACGCATCAATTAAAAATTATTAGTAAATGCAGTGTAGTTAAAATAACTCCTCCTCCGCCTTTTCACACGCTCGCCCCCCATTTTCCCACGGGCATGTGTCAGAGACATCACCTCTCTATTTCCTCTAGAGTCAATATCATACATCGCGGCTTTTGACAGCGTTTGAAACGCGGGAAGTCCCGATGGTATTGAACGGAAGTGTTTGCCAAAACAATATAGCAAAAGTATCACCCCCATTTAGTTTTCTTGTTTAGTGCAATGGAATCAGCTGTAAAACCATCACAAAAACAAAACAAAAACCTGGAAACAAAGATTTAAACAATTTTGTGTGTGTGTGTGTGAAGAAGTATCACTATTTGTTTTCACAAGTATTAGCTGCTGGAGAAATCTCACTCGCCGGTTTCGTTGCATAGTAGGAGTAAGTGGTAGCGGAGTCGATAAAACAGCTCGCTCAGCACTCACACCTCACAGCAGTATCACTCAATCTCAGCTTGGCCATGAGAAAATTTCCTCTGCGAGCTAACACTAAATTGTAGAAAGCATATTCACTAATATTCCACCGCAAATGTGACTAAGAAAACGTTCACGCGGTACAGTTAAAATCAGTTGGAGAGAAAGAAACAAAAACGAAAGCCTCGACCCGAATGTTGCCTCACTGGATCTTAATATTTCATTGTTGTGATTAAAGAAATTTGCAATGTTATCTAGATTACAGGCTATTTAGAAAGAAAACGGGAAAGCAGAAATATTTCTTTTGAGCAAAAGAACCCAAATCTGACGTGGAAAGTGAAAAGGAAAACAAACAACCGATACACAAAAAATTGACACTGACCTGCATGAAGCCGGGTTTATATATGATGACAATAATAACGGTACGAACGCTAGAAAATAATTTTTAAAAAGTTATTGGTGTCGGACGAAAAATTCGCAGAGTATTTCCTCACATCCAATAGAAAAAGATTGTCACCGAAAATGGAACTGATGTAACTGAAAGCCTGCCTAGAGATGACACCTAGATGATGAGGGAAAACAGCGTCGGAGCCCGAGAGGAGATTACACCAAAGTGCCCCAAATTGTGATGAATAGATAGTGAACGTGATCAATTACATCATACATCACAACTAGGCCCCCAGGCGATGAGACAAACTTACTCCGTAATCTGAGCAAAGTTAGATCCCCCAAAATCAGATACATTAATGTCTGCTAATGAGGCCGCCAAAAACCCAATAGATTCCAAGGGGAAGATAAACTCGAAAGAAAAATCCGGTTCTGATGTTTCACTCCCCGGTGGGACGCCAAGCAAGCATGACACATCCAGCAGATATTCTAGTGTAATTGACGAAGTTAAAAGTTCAATAAAATCAAGTCTTATGAAGGGAGAAGGCGGTTCCCGTAGGTCAAGCGTCAATGACGAAGACCCCGCGTCCGGGAAGAAAAAACGTAAGAGTAAATCAAGCGGCTCCAAAAAGCCCGAAGAGGAGGAAAATTCTAATTCAGACAATGCACAAAACGAAGAAGGCAGCTCCAGGAACGGTAGCGCAAAGGGCTCCAAAAAGACAAGTTCAAAAGGTGAAGACGGCAAGAAGCATCGAAAAAGTAAAGATCCCAGTTCAAGAAAGTCGAGTTCAAAGAACGAAGATATCATTCCAATAACTCTTAATCAGAGTGACGGAGCCGCCAATGACCCGGAGCAGACATCGGTAAAAGAAGGGACTGGTTCCAGAAAACCAAGTCTAAAGAACGTTGTCTCCGGCTCCAGGAAGGCCAGCTTGAGGGACGCCGATGCTCAATTTAGTGAATCTAGCCAGAGTATCGAAGTGACTGGTTCCAGAAAACCGAGTCTAAAGAACGTTGTCTCCGGCTCCAGGAAGGCCAGCTTGAGGGACGCCGATGCTCAATTCAGTGAACCTAGCCAGAGTATCGAAGGGACTGGTTCCAGAAAACCAAGTCTAAAGAACGATGTCTCCGGCTCCAGGAAGGCCAGCTTGAGGGACGCCGATGCTCAATTTAGTGAACCTAGCCAGAGTATCGAAGGGGTCGGTTCCAAAAGGCCAAGTCTAAAAAACGATGTCTCCGGCTCCAGGAAGGCCAGCTTGAGGGACGCCGATGCTCAATTTAGTGAACCTAGCCAGAGTATCGAGGGGGTCAGTTCTAAAAGGCCAAGTCTAAAAAACGTCAGTTCAGGCAGCAGACGACCCAGTTCTGCAAATCATGAGTCCAGCTCCAAAAATGAAAATCCAGTCGACGAAGACAAATCAAACCGTAAGTCGATATCTAAAGACGAAGAGGTCAGCGAGGCCATTCGGAATGAGGACGATGTCATCTTAAGTGAGCAAGGTGATTTATCGAATGAAATTGGTAGTCCGAAAAGTTCAAGTACAAGAAACACCGCCAATGCTTCTACGCGACCCAATGTTACTAAAGAAGGTGCAAGTTCCAGGAGGGGAAGTGTAAGAAACGAAGACGCCAGTTCGAGGAGAGCCAGCTTGATAGGAGAAGATACCACTACCAGAAGGTCAAAGTCTAAGAACGAGGACCAGGTTTACAACATTTCAAATGTGAGGACTGAAGACAACTTTTCCTCGAAAGCAAATTTGGTAGACCAAGAAACCAGTGAGCCTAACCAGGGGGACATAGTCTTCCTTTCAATACTGAGAGACGAAGATGCAGAATCCAAAAAATCAATTTTGCGAGAAAAAGAAGTTAAAGCATTACCACCCCAAAGTATGCATGTGTCTTGGGAAGCACCTACTAACAAGGCTATTGCCAACATTCAAACAATAGACACTATGTCAGAGTCATTGGTAAAAAGGACTGTCATTGAGTATTTTAGCGTTCTCCCCATGTGCCTTCCTAGAGACGAAGGTGAAATCATAACAGGTGTCGCAGCGTCTAGAAATTTTCCCCACGACGCACTTGAAGACGAAAATCCAGCAAAATTACCATTAGAAAGCATTTTTACAGAACAAAATGCAGTTCAGAATTCTTCTTCAAAAAAGCAACAAGACTGGGGATCAGAACCGTCACCTAGAAGGCCAAGTGATTGGGGGGCTGAAAATTCATCAAACAGACAAATCGAATACGAACCAGACACAACATCGAAAATGACGAAAGATTGGGGACCAGAAGCTTCATCTAGAAGGCCAAATGAATGGGGGCCTGACATGTCTTCAAAAGGACCAAGTGAATGGGGACCAGAAACATCTTCAAAAAGACACGTTGATTGGGTGCCAGATATGGTTTCAAAAGGTTCAAGTGAATGGGGGCCTGGCAATTCATCGAGAAGACCAAGTGAACATAGGCCTGAAATGTATTCAAAAAGATCAAGGGAATGGGGGCCTGAAATGACTTCAAAAAAACCAAGTGAATGGAAATCTGAAATGTCTTCACAAAGACCAAGTGAATGGGGGCCTGATAATTCTTCAAGAAGACCAAGTGAACATAGGTCTGAAATGTCTTCAACAAGACCAAGTGAAAGGGAACCTGAAATTTCTTCAAAAAGACCAAGTGAATGGGGGCCTGAAACATCTTCAAAAAGACCAAATGAATGGGGACATGATAATTCTTCAAGAAGACCAAATGGATGGGGGCCTGAAATAATTGTACAAGGATCAAATGAAAGGGAGCCTGAAATATCTCCAAAAAGACCAAGTGAATGGGGACCCGATAATTGTTCAAGAAGACCAAGTGACTGGGGGCCTGAAACTTCATCACAGAAACAAAACGATTTCAGACCAGATTCTTCATCAAAAAGACCAATTCAGTCTGGTACAGAAAATTCTTCAAAAGGGCCAAGTATGCGGGAACAAGAGGTTACTACGAAAAGACCAAACGAAGGGGCACCAGAAGCGCCATCAGACGGACCAGACACGTGCCGCCAACAAGAAAAATCCTCAAAAAGGCACAATGAATGTGGATCAGATACTTCCTCAAAAAGACAACCCGTTGCGAGTCCACCGAAAACCAGTGAATCTTATTCAAGAAGAGCTAAGAAAATGCCCTCTGACAGAGATCCGAAAAGACGAGCAGACGCGGATAAGCACCGCGGAGATAACAGTTGTAACGACGAGTGTACTCCGGCAAGGGCTCCAAATTACTCAGTAGAAGGAGTACCAAGCATCGGGCAGTTAAATCTGTCACTCTATCTTGGCGAGCCCCGGAGCGGCTGCATCACCGACTGCGGCGGCGTCGTTAATCGAGATTGCGTGAACCCAGTGGGGCAGGTGAGATTGTTTGACAGAGCTCTGCCAGACATCATGCTGGCTGCGTCGGCCGCGCCTAAGTGTTGTGTTAAAATGGTTTCCACCAAAGCTACGAGCACGGACGAAGAGGAGTTTGAAAGAGTGTGCTTTGAAGACGATCAAACAAGAAACACTCAGAAGGGACCACCGAAGGGAACGTGTGATATCAGTCCCCCGAACCCAAACGTGGACCACCCTCGATCGTCAAAGTCCAAGGAGGTGACGGAAGAGATTAACGAAAGCAACACGGACAGCGAGGTTGCTCCCAGCGAGCTGTCACCGAGTGAGAACTCCGCCTTCGCCTCGTCCAACGGACCTACTAGAAAGTCGACCCAAGACAGCCATTCCTCTTTCGAATCAGGTTAGCACGGCTGAAAGATCCGATGACAAGAGTGTGTGGTGCGTCTAATTTGTGTAGTCAGTTTCAAATGATTGTCTGTGGCGTTAAACTAAATTTCAGAACGGTTGCTTTTCGCGTCAAGGCAAGTTCCACTGTTTACTTAATAACGAACACTTTAAACAAAGCCGATCCCAAAGAATGATTTATGAAAATGTTAAATACGCATTTTATCAAACGTATGTAATCTACAATATTCTACTCGCTGTACTACTTCCCTCCATAATCATAATTTTCAATCATCTTCTCATGAATCTATGCAAGTGTGGATCCTAAATGATAGTGAGTACGGTCACGTAGGAAAAAGACAGTATTTTTGGGGAAAACGGGCAAGTAGATTGGTTCTGCTTTTCTACCATTTGGTCACTGCCATGGATTTACAATCGGAACATGGATTTGATAACAGTACGCTGAATTTAAATATGTTTTTTTTTCAGATTGGAAGTAATTTTTTTAAAAAAATATTATTATTTTGGTCTCTTTTAATTAGCCCTAGTCAACTTACAGAAATCGAGTCAGAAACAACAAACATGTTTTTGGAACCAATGACATTTGAAAAAAAAACGGAGGTGTCAACCACGGGCAAGCTACTCTGTTTTACAAAAAAATTAGACGTACCCCATACACATTCATATGAGGGCCAATAATCATTCGTTGTAGCAGATTAAGTTGTATGTAATCGGTTGGGTTGAGAGTCTCTTTGTTATTTTCATGCCTTCAATCCCCATCATGTGAGCGATCAGCTCAAGGGAGATCGGGTCACAGTTTGCGTCAGCTCAAGGGAGATCGGGTCACAGTTTGCGTCAGCTCAAGGATGATCGGGTCACAGTTTGCGTCAGCTCAAGGGAGATCGAGTCACAGTTTGCGTCAGCTCAAGGGAGATCGGGTCACAGTTTGCGTCAGCTCAAGGGAGATCGGGTCACAGTTTGCGTCAGCTCAAGGGAGATCGGGTCACAGTTTGCGTCAGCTGCTGTTCTTGCGGTCCCCCGTCATAACTCTGTTCAACGTCTTCTCGTAACTCTGGAGAGAATTACATTAATTTTATCTAGAGTACTAAAATCAGACCCTGAATGCGTGGTGGTTATGATCTTTATAGTCGATTAGCCTTACACGCGGGCGCACGTGCAGTTTTAGGTGAACGTGTAAATAATTTTTAAAACATTTAACTCATCGCGAATTTTATTTTTCATTGCTAATGAACAATGTTAATTTGCCTGATCGGAGGATTCGGGAATTAACAGGAGCAACGAACAGAAAAGTGTCCCTATTTGCGGTGGACCAGCAGACTGGCAAATCTGCTAACCATTTAATCATCGATTGTTCATGGTCTTTGAATCAATCTAAACGAATCGCTGCTGCTTGGAAATTTAAATTGATTCAAAAACATATCACCTTCCCGGGATAATGTCATTTTGTCAATGTTTGGCTGAGTTTCACAAAGTGCAGGAGTGAAAATGGCCGCCATATGAGATAATAGTGGGTGAATTTATCAAGCAAAGTTTAGTCGACTCAAACCAGGAGCAATGGTAAAGTCTGAAGTTTTAAAGTAAAAAAAAATTCCTTTCGTTGGAAAGGGCATTCTATGTTAAAAGCACAATTTGTAATTCGCTTTAGTTTAGAGAAGGCAGTCTACGTTAACAACATGATTTGACATTGACTTTAGACAAGGCAGTCTACGTTATCAACATGATTTGACATTGACTTTAGACAAGGCAGTCTACGTTACCAACATGATTTGACATTGACTTTAGACATGGCAGTCTACGTTATCAACATGATTTGACATTGACTTTAGACAAGGCAGTCTACGTTAACAACATGATTTGACATCGACTTTAGAGAAGGCAGTCTACGTTAACAACACAATTTATCATTCGACTTAGAAAAGGCAGTCTACGTTAACAACACAATTTATCATTCGACTTATAAAAGGCAGTCTACGTGAAAAGAAAAATTTGACATTCACTTTAAAAAGGCAGTCTGCGTTAACAACATAATTTGGTCATCCATGTTTGAAGAAAAAAATGGACCAAAAAATGTTTGATATAATATGAAATTGAACAACAATTTTAAGCTCTCCTTGCAATGGTGTCCTAGTTTCACAGAAAAAAACCCAGAGGCTGCCGAGAAGTGCAAGCGAGCGCACAGACAGAGCTTGTAAGATACACCCGGTGGGCAGCAGGCACGACGAGGAGTCGGTGGAAGACAGCACGCTGTCGAGGAGCAGAGATTCAGATCCCGAGCCCGAATACGAAGAAGGTAAGTGATCTAAGAACTCTACCCGTGTCAGTGAACGTGACTTTTTAAACCACTCTACCCACGACAGTGTTAGTCATCTTGACATTTCAAACCACACGGTGTGCAATGACCACGAAATCTCCAAACACTCGAGACATGACTTGCGGTAAACTGCGAGATTCTTAAAATAAACTCATGGCTACAAAATTCCACTATTAAACATATTTCACTGATGGGGATATAATAAACCCAAAGAATAAAAATGTATGTGCAATACCATATGTCGTCTATACAAACTGAAAAAATGTAAAGCTTATTTTGATTTCATTTCAAACCCGCGTCGCTAAACGTTACACCTGAATGTGTATTTCTAGAGAGAGCTATATATAATCTCGTAGGACGAACACAGATGGAGGTCCTGAGTCAGAACTTTGGGAACATATGTTGTTTCTGACACATGCCGTGATTCTAAATATTGCAAAGCTTGTTTTTGACTCGTATGTTCAGTTTTATTTAGACCAAGCCTACACAGCACACGGCCCGCGGAAACATGCGGCCCACCAGGACCTACCTTGCGGCCCGCGAAGAAACGAAATATTCTTTATTATTATTGTTTTCTTAATAGCTTTCTGTCCCAGTCCTATTTTATTTCGGCCCGTACGAGTTTTTCATAAGTGTTACGGCCCGCTGTGCAGGCCTGATTTAGACCATAAAGGATTCCATTTCTCATGGCAAAGTTCTCGTGCTTCCATCCACACAGAACCTGTTAGAAGATCCAGATCAAGCAGGAGGACGTCGCAGGTCACGGTTGATCAGGCAGCAAAGGCCTGGTCCGCGTCGTCATCGCCCAGCCGGGTGGTCGATGAGTCGGACGAAGATTACAGCAACAAAGAAGAAGTTGTTTCGGAAGACGGTAATGCTTCGTTCAGTCCACATTGTTTTTAAGTGGTCGGCAAAATTAGCATCTGAAATCTGAAGGCCAGTACTTGAAGTTCAGAAATAAGAGAAAAAATGTAGCACGCCAAAAAAAAAAAGTATAAGTGTCCACTGGGCCGGGTTTCACTGTCGAAGGGGCGTCAAGCATTAGGAGGGCGTATGGCATTGACTCCCGCTCTCAGAAAATATTAGTTAATTTAAAAGCGATCTTTTAAAATTAATTTAAAAAGTGTACAAACTCAAAATAAATCCTCAACAGAAATTAATCGCAGATTAAGAAAGGACTTTTAGTCATTAGTGTGCCGCCCGTTTAGCGCTTCTAAGTGCCGTCCGCAGATGTAGGCTACGGCTATACCGGTGTGTTCCCTTCAGTGCATTCGATCGACCTTCCCGGCTGTGGGCACACCGGCAGAACTATCAGGCACCACCATGTCGAGTTTGGTAACCTGATTTCGATGTGGGCCGATAGGCTGAGATCCGTTAAGGTTCCAAGACAATTCAAGGAATTCTAGAAAATGCAAATTAAATTTTGTTTTTATTCAACAGTAAATTGAACTAAATCTATAAATGGCCTTTTATATTATCATTAAAATTTGTTGAGATCGTTAAAAGTATTTATTTTTAAAAATATGCATTAACCTCACCCCTTAATCTGGATAGCTTTAAAAAAGAAATATTCATACGTTTAAAATTAATACACAATATTTTTTAAGGATATTTAAAAAGATGTTTCCCTTTAAAAACATATTGGTTACCTTCCTTTATAATAATTTATTATTATGTAAATAGTTTAAGTATTCTCCCCATCCTAACATGTATTTGAAATATACACGTGTTTTAAGTACGGATTCAGTGACATGACAGTTTTACGGATCCATAATTTTTTAATGAGACTTTCTCCCATGTCAGTAGTCTTTTGTTAGGTCGTTTTTAGGTTCTTTCTGAAGCTTTTTTACTTTACACCTGTACTAAAGAGTTTTTCAGTTGCTTGAACAGTGACAGCAGTGAATAGAAAACCCTGAAATAGCGTCCCTGGCACATGCGCTTACTCAACCCCGGCACGAATCGACATCTCCTGCGAATAGCACACGTCATAACCGCGCTGGCACAGAATGACTTCACGAACTCGGTGTGACGTAGACCATTTGTTTCTCTAATCAGTCTCCTACCGCGCCGTGTGTCACTAAAACCCACGACGAAACTGCGTACTGCCTGGAGGCTTTCTGAATTTTCATAACACATTCATCAAAATCTGGAGGCTACAAGTAGATGGAAATGAGCAGCATACAGAATTATTAAGTAAAATAAAAAATCTTGCTTAGTTTTATACCCATTTGACCTCTTTTTTAAAAATTTGATAAGTTGAATGAATCGCGGCCTTCGACTCACAATCAAAATGACCCATGAAGCCATTTGGGTTGGCCCACCCATGATTTAAGTGATATCAAAAGAAATATTTACATGGCGATGTTAGTGGAATCGGAGACACCAGGCTTCTGCTGCGGATCATATGCATAATTGGAGAAATGGAAATTTGTGTCTGTGCTACATTCTGTGGTCTAGTGTGTTCTGCTATTATCATAAAGTCCGCCAAAATATTTGTTTAAATCACCACTATTGATGAGTGTTTGAGTAACTTTGTGCAGTTTATTTGAAGATTTAAAAAGCAAAGTTAGCTAAGACGTTGATGAAATAAGCAAAAATCCACCTTTCCAAATGTGAACTTTTACACTTTCATTTTTATTTTAAACACATTGTCCCATATACGAGCTGATTCTTTCTCATGCAGACATTTATCAAGCCGTGTACTGCATGGGCAAAAATCCAGATGGCCCTCCAAAGTGTGGAAGCGATCTTTGGGATAAGTTCTCAGTTTCCCTTTTCTTTGCCCTTTCAACTCGCAGTGGAACATCGCCCATTGACAATTTCTTTCTAAGTCTTTCAGTCTCTGTCGATCTTCTCTAACTCTATCCAGCGCTTTCAAATCTTTATTACATCTTTGTCAACATCTCATCACCGTGGTTTTTTGGGGGGGGTCTACGTTCCTTATTGATCCTTGTAGGTTCCTTACCCGTGCTTGCTGACATGAGTTTTCTCATGAAACGTCCTAGTCATCTCCATAATTTTTTTGCCCCGGATTTCTTGCTCAAAAGGGGCTTTGTGATGTCATTCGTGTTTGGGAATTTGTTGAACCACTTAATGTTGAGGATTTACACAGACGGCTTAGTTTGCTGGTCACTATAACGGCGTTGAAATGTATCACCTAGACGCTATCATCTTAAAAACCAAAGTCCATGTAATAAAATATCTCTTATAAGAATAATTCATATAAGTTATAATTATATGGTGTTCGTCCTTCCCACGTGAAGATGATCAAAGCTATGTTTGACGGTGAATACACAGGTGCCTTGCCAGTATTATTTGTGCCTCGAAAGCTTCCCCGCACGTAGCACACACGTCTTGTGGGGTCCTATTTGGGATAGCTGGCGGCTGTGCTTGTCCTTGCTGTGCGCTTTATATTTTTATATCCACTTGTAGGGCTTTGGCCTGCCTCACCACTTCCCTCCACACCGACCTAACTGATGTTTTTCTTTTCCCTACTTGGATTCCCAGCTGCTCTAGATCTTTATCCACATCATCCACATAGCCTTTATGCTATTTTCTTCTGAGGTTTCGGTTGTGCACCATATTTACTCCTCCATCATTTGGCATTCTCTCTCAGCGTCCTGCCCAGCGTAGCCTACACTTTTTTCTGCTACGAGCGCGGGATCCTGATATAGATTAAACAATTCCTGGTTAATTCGTATTCACCATCCATATTCACCCCGTTTTTTGTTCATAAATTTTCCTGAGAACATCTCTCTCCCATGTGTTTAACAGGTTTTCTACCTTTTTTTGTTAGTTTCCAAGTTTCACTTGCGTATTTTACAACTGGTCTGATTACAGTTTTATAAAATAGTTTTCTTCGTATTTCTTGTAATGTTTTTACTTTTGAGTATTTTCTCTTTACTGCAATAGGCCCTGATCCGGTCGATATTCTGTCTTTTATTTCTGTTAGTAAAAAATTTCTTTCATTTAATAAATATCCTAGGGATTAGAAATGATTTACTTTTTTTTAAAAGTGTGGTGTCAGCTTTATATATCTATATCCATCTCTCTCTCTCTCTCTCTCTCTCCCTCCCTCCCTTTCTCTCTCTCTTTACGTCTAAATATATATATATATATTTGTATATATCACAAAAAGCATACTTACAACTGTGTGTGCAAGTGCTAACAAGTGCAAAAGTCTTTTACAATTTTAATAGGATATTTTTATTATAAAAATAGGGATGGTGTTATTGCAAAGGGTCTCAAAATCAAAATAGCCTCGTGTCTCACGTAAGTATAGTCCGACCCTGAGTTTACAAGTATTTTTGTGTCATTCTAAAAACAGCCGAATTCCAGGCAATGATACATGATTATTTGAAAGCATTTTCTACAATACTTAAAGCTTTGATTTCTGATCACCTGGGGAAAGCATCGATGGAAGAAATGTTTCATCTTTCAACTATCAGCCCCAAAAATGTTTTAGTTTCTCTTATTTAAAAAAAATAACGACACAAATTAGAAATGCAATGCACATTCTATGATTAGCAAAGAAAGAAGTGGAAGAAACGAAAATGAAAATTAAACATTATTCTAAAGATAAAGAACAAAGTTTTATAAGCAAAGTGAAAAGTTTTATTTTCACTGTATCAGTTTGGACAGATCCCCCGAGGAAAAGCACATAACATAAATTTGATGTTGAGAGGCTTGTAAGTGGGCAATTCTTAGAGTGTACTCAGAGGATGAAGATCCCCTCTTACGGCCTGGTAACACCTAAATGTTGCTGCAATTGGTGGTTACAAACTATAGCTTTCAAGATCAGGATGGAGGAGTCATGGAATGTATGCTTTTATCTAGTGTCAAAGCTTGTATAATTCCTGCCAAGAATTCATTCAAATCATGTATAATTCCTGCCAAGAATTCATTCAAAGCATGTATAATTCCTGCCAAGAATTCATTCAAAGCATGTATAATTCCCGCAAGGAATCAACAGAGCCCTTGTACCGAATCTCCAATGAAGAACTGAGATGCATATCGCGGTCGACAACCACTGCAGAAACCGCGGAAGCTTGCGACTGGAGACGGCTTGGTCACAATCCGGGATATTCCGCCAATTTCACTTCACATGACTCAATCACGGGGACAGCCTACGAAGAAGGAAAGCGCAGAAGATTTAAAACCTAGCACAGGAAATATATAGATGACGAGAAATAAAACGTGAATATAGGCTGATATCTAAAACAAAATACAGCCACTAGACATAATGGTCTTTCTCTTGGCATTTTCCTACAGATCAGCGGGCGCTTGAGGACTGATTGATTAGTTATTTCCAATTTTTTTTTTAATGTTTGCATTAATTTTAAATGAGTT
Organism: Omphiscola glabra; assembly: GCA_964017045.1. Classification (NCBI taxonomy): domain Eukaryota; kingdom Metazoa; phylum Mollusca; class Gastropoda; family Lymnaeidae; genus Omphiscola; species Omphiscola glabra. The sequence goes on along the minus strand of OZ024794.1, from coordinate 28,551,059 downwards.
TTTCCTCACAGCCAGTACCATGTGCCTAGCGGTAAATATACATTGTCAATTTGTTCAATTTTTCAGATATATTTTACCCCATTTTTCGGCAGCTGCCTGTTACAGCCTTCTTTCTAGTAACATGTGTCCCCTTCCTAGAGTAATTGATGTCGTTTGCTAGAGTAAATGATGTCTTTTCCAAAGCAAAAAAAAAACAAGCAAAACCATATAAACTATTTGACATTAAAACAACTGTAAAATATGTTACCTTAAAATAATAATAAAATATGGGACCTTCCTGAGATACAGTAGAGACGGCAAACTCTCACTATTGTAAACAATGGGAGGTCCCATAACATGTAACTGATCACGTGACTCCACGGCACAGTAGACACGGTGTGATCTCTAGTGACTGTGACTGATTCAACCTTCCCGGGTGTGTGATTGACCGATGAGTTCTCAACAATGGGAATTCTTTTTCTCTTCTAATGAGAGTATATTGTGTGGTTGGTTAGTCTTCTTAAAAGATCTAAATGGTGCAAAATTGGAGAAATTGTAAATACCGATTGCGAAGTAAAACAGCATTTGTTTCGAACATTATTTTTCCATGATATATTAAATAAAACATATCTCATGCAAAATAATATCAATTTTGAAAATCCTGTTATCGATTATTGAAAAGTTCTGCAAAGGGTGGCCAAAAAAAAAAAAAATTGCCGATACAAGTTAATTTAAATTCTACACTCATTAGACTTCTTTCTGTGATTTTAAAATTCTATGAAATTAAGAAACCCTATAGAGGCCTCCAGGTGATTTCAAAACAATGTTCTCAACCACAGATATGGCCCATGCGAGGAACCATGCTGCGAAGTCTAGAGGAGCCGGTCAGCAAGTCAAGTCTGTCCGGGCACGTTCCACGACCCATGTGCAAGAAAATAATAACGATTCCGATGAGGAGTATTTTACAGAGGATGAATTGAGACAAGGTGAGCTTAGGTTGTGGACTGAAGCGAGGAGAGGGGGTAATTTTCTATCGTGTATTGATGAGTTGAGACAAGGTGAGTTTCTATTGTGTATTGATGAGTTGAGACAAGGTGCGTTTCTTTTGTGTATTGGTGAGTAGAGACAAGGTGATTTTCTATTGTGTATTGATGAGTTTAGACAAGGTGATTTTCTATTGTGTATTGATGAGTTGAGACAAGGTGAGTTTCTATTGTGTATTGATGAGTTGAGAGAAGGTGATTTTCTATTGTGTATTGATAAGTTGAGACAAGGTGATTTTCTCTTATATATGAATGAGTTAAGACTTGGTGAGCTTCATTTGTGTATGACTAAATGGGCGACTGTGCATTAGAATGTGTTCTTGAAAATTTTCATGACTGTATCTTAATGTGTGTATTAAGTTGTGTATCGCAGTCTATGACCAAAAGTCTGTCTGAAGACACATTAAAATTATACCCGAATTTCTATCTGAATATGGACACGAATGACCACCAGTACGTCTATCTGAATTATACTATTAATGTGTACATGAACGTCCATCAGCACGTCTATTTGAATATGTGTACACGAATGTCTTTCTGAGTGTGCATCGAAATGTGTATGGGAGCTTGCATCAGACGAGACCGCAATCTCTGGATGATCACGTTCGCGATCTGGAGGATCATTCACCAAATAGAAAAATACCCAGTAACCGCCCTTGACATTGTTTTATTTTTTGCAAAAAACCAAGGGCAGTTAGTTTGCAATCTATCTTATCATTACAAGCATAGAAATCATATTTAAACAGACCTTTCAGCCCATTAAGAGTGTTAAAACCATAAAATTTCTATTTTAACAATTTCAAAAATGGCTGCGACTATTCGTACCCGGGTACCAGAAGTGAGAGGTTGGGATTTAAAAAATTATTTAAAATATTATTGTTGGGTTTGTAAGACACAATGAGATATCGAATGAATGGACTATATGTTTGTAAACTTAAGTCTTCAGTTTAACTAAAATAGTCAAAATGGACCCGGACACGCAGCGCCGCCATTCGCACCTGGGTCCCATTAGACTCAATGCTATTCGGATGTCATTTGTGTTAGTTTATTTTAGTTAAACTAAAAAAGTAAGTTTACAAGCTTTCAGCTATCTTTCATTTGATACCAAATTTTATCGTACAAACCCAACAATAATATTTTAAATAGTTTGTTAATCCCAACCTCTCACTTCTGGTACCCGGTAACGAATGGCCACTTCGTTAAAAAAATAACCTCGAGACATCGGCGCATCAAGGAAAACTAACATTCGTTGTTTTATCAACAGAAATACATATTTATCTGAGAGGGATCGTTGACTGTTTCGAACGTTGTTTTTTTCCCTAGGAATACTCGGTATTCGTGAACGGCACGACTGTTTCATTAAGCATGATAATTATTACCAATCAGTAGTAAGCTTTAAGTTGATAGATTTAAGACAGGACTGGACGCAAAACTGAACTGAAAGACTAAAACCCTAACGCTAAGAGCTGATTTCTGTAAAGAGCTAGTGTGAGGACAACGATGTTGTCTTTCCTTTACAGGAGGTCCTACATCGACTGAAATATCTCATTAGGAAATGGCGTCAGAAAGGCCGTCGAGCTCGCGCTCCTTATGCACTCCCTGGCGCCCACCCACACCTGCCAGGCGCCGGGTTTCCCCGACGTCGGGCCGTGCGGGGGAACGTCAGAGACCTCCCCGGGCGTGAAACGTCCCTTCCAGCAACCGCTCGGTCGGGTTTGCCGGCGGGGACCCCGGGGACCCTCCCCGCCCGGAGACATCTGGTCGACCGAAGACGCTGCGTTTAAAGCGTCCGCAGTCCACTTTCCTAGGGGCCGGGACGGTAAATTAACGTCCTAATATCTCCCCCCACCCGTCCCGGGGAAGCATCGGACGCCCTCTAAGAGGGATTCTACAGTGGGTTTCCACCTCGCAACTAATTCGCGAAGTAGCTGGGACGAAACGGTTGCCTAGGAGCAGCTTTCTCAGGGCTACATATTTAGAATCATCGGCCAGAGGCTTCCACCACAGCCTCTTGCCTCATATCCCTTAACGGCAACTTGTAATCATGATCGACTAAATAATACGATTTGTATTCGTTTTTGTTTATCTGTGGTTGGCTTTTTTTTTTTTTTTTGTTTGTGGTGATTTCATCGTTATTTAGATATGGCGCTTACATTTTACAATGTATATATGTCCCTTCACAAATATGGAAATGAAGTTTGGAATACAGCTGTGTAATAAATAAGCCATGGCGCCAGATTTCCAAGCCTTAGCTAGTAGTACTAGTAGAATGCTGATGAGCTTATTTTAAATTCTGAAATTGAAGGGCCGAGTAGAAAAAGTACTTAAGTGTATTTTTGCAGTTTTGAGAAAATTGAGTTTAAAATTTTTAAATTCTTATTTAAATACCTTAAAAACTGCTCGAGGTAACTATGAATCAAACACTTTTGGACATTTTTCATGAATGATAGTTTCAGGAATGATTCAGAAGAAGTAATCAAATACAATGCCTGCCTTAACTCATTTTTAAAAAATTGTAACTTAAGTACTTTTTCTACTCGGCCCTTCAATTGTTTAAATATGGGGTAAAAATTATGTCTCTTCCAAGTTGATGGATTGGTAGCAACTGTCTGAAGATTAACGGCGCCAGGCATCGTATTGAAAGATGAAATAATTCGTCGGGGTGAGAGCAAGGATTTAATTTTGGACAGTGGCAGACATAAAGGTCAAATTAGTACATGAATATGAGAAACTATGTGGAAACGTCCGGTCAGAAATTTGGAAAAGCTCTAACAGATATTTGGAAACGTTCTGACAGATAGATATTTGGAAAAAATTCTGACAGATCTTTGGAAACGATCGTTCAAATATTTGGAAAAGTTGTGACAGATATTTGGAAAAGTTCTCACAGATATTTGGAAAAGTTGTGACAGATATTTGGAAAAGTTCTCAAAGATATTTGGAAAAGTTCTGACAGATAATTGGAAGCGATCGTTCAGATATTTGGAAAATTTCTGACATATATTTGGAAAGGTTCTAACAGATATTTGGAAAAGTTCTCACAGATATTTGGAAAAGTTCTGACAAATATTTTGAAAGGTTCTGACATCTATTGGAAAAGTTCTGGCCGATATTTGGAAACGATCGGTCAGATATTTAAAAAAGTTCTGACATATATTTTGGCTCGTTGCAAGGATTTCCATGAACAGTTCTGGGCGATTATGATTATGATTACAATAGACACGTTTCTCAATAATGCAATTAATCTATGCCAGCCGTTTGGCGATGGTGGTTGTTCCTGAGACAGATCTCGTACACATATGTATAGCATTATAAGCCTTGAAATTTTTTTTTCATTTCTGTGTCTTTTTAGTTAATTTAAATGTGTACAAGATTAGATGCTTCAAATGTTGATTGGAACTTTAGAACGGTTGCTTGATGTGGGCTTTAGTCATTCATGTGTTCTACATTAATATATATTGTTACTTTTATTTTAATTGTAACTTTGGTGGGCTGTTAACGTGTATGTCAATAACATTGCCGTCCTGGGAGTTTTATTGAACTATTGATCGAAAGGAGAACTTAAATTCTTATTAAATCCTTTTTTTTTTCACTACGCCTTACGTAATAATAAATATCCATTGCAATGTTGCAGAGTTGGCGGAATGTCGTCGCCAGCTGAGGAGTCAAAGCTATGACCCGGCGATGGCCAGGTCCGTCATGCCCGTGGGCAGTGTCCGCAGGCCAGAATCTGATTCAGAAGACGAACGTGCCAGGGGATCGTGCTACAACGGCAAGTGCTCCAGAAGGCCCACACCTTTCATGCAGGCACTCCATCCCGTTTCGTCTAGTATGTACGACGAACAAATGAAATCCCAGCGGAAACCCCGCGCGGAAACCTACTCGTACAATGAACCACCGAAGCAAAAGTTAAAGGGTTTCCCGCAAGAGACTACGTTTCGATGCTACGTCGAAAGGAATCTCGGCCAGGGAAGTCCTGTGTATCTACACGGCGCGCCCGTTTTCGAACGTCAGCCCGAGGAGTTCATGAGAGGGCATCCCTCAAACCGGGGTAACTCCGATGCGATTTATCACTGCACTCTCGATAACAAGGTCCCGGCGATACCCCACGGATCTCCGTACGACAATGGGCCATACCAGACGATGGGCCAGCAGTCACAGATGATCTACCCACCCGACCCGCAGGCCGATTACGGGAGGAGAATGCACGGGGAAGCTGGCGGGGGGAACTATGCAGCAAACAGCTCAACGGGATGCAACTTCACGGCAAACGGCTCCCCCATCTGTGGTGGCAGCCCGGGATCAAACGTCGACAACCTTATTCCAAGCTGTGCACCAACCGGGTGTAATTGCCATGGTATAGGTTCACCCCTTGGGAACGGTAACATCGTATCGCACGCCGTTAGCAGTAATGTCATGCCCTTCTTTCCAACCAAGAGTACCACCAGCAATTATCAACCGACTGGGTCACCCGTCATCGGCGGTGGTAATTTTTTACCATTCGTTCTACCTGAAAGTCCGGGTAGTTTTGGATCACATGGTTCACCTGTCGAGAACTTCGCGCCAGCAGGTACGAATGCTGGAGGCCACAGCTTTGGACCAAGCAGAGAATGTGTTGGCTGCAGCAACTTCGGACCGAACCGGGAATGTGCTGTCAGCTCTAACTATGAGCCGAACCGAGAATGTTATAGCTGCGGCAACTGCGCTCAAAACAAGGAGTTTCCCCCTGGCGGCAGTTTTGCACAAAACCGGGAGCACCCCGCTGGCGGTAACTACGGGCAGAACAGAGAATATCCCGTAAGCGGCAACTGTGGGGCGAATAGAGAATGCGCCCCGAGCGGAAACTTCGTACCAAACAGAGAAAGTGTGGCTTGTGGTGGTGGTGGCTATGGTCAGCAGATCGAGTCCTATGGCGGCGGCAGCTACGTGGCGATGAATTCACCCTCTTCTCAGCTAGCCTACCAGAGCAGCCAGTACGACCCGCGGTCTCGCTGCTGCGGCGGCATGGTAACCTCGCCAGTGCTGTCGGCAAGGCCATCTCAGCAGCTAACTCCTCCAGGTCCACAGCATCCAATGACGCACACGGAGAGTTGGTCTCAGAGATGCCCGGATTACGGGCACAGCCCACAAAACCATACTCAGAAATATCAGCGCGGCTCCACCAGCGGCAACCCTCCCCCCAATGTCCAGGGATCGGCTCCGCCCTGATGCACAGAAATGAAAACATGATTGAATGTGTGAGCCTGTCGACGATAACCATCAGCGAAGTGTTGCAATCCTACGTAGAGCTCCATGTCATGTCCACAATTAATCCAACCATTAAATATCTAAAAGCGTAACCCAGTCAGTGAGCTTTGTTCGTTTATTCCTTGTTTTTTTTTCCGAAACCATTGTTTCATTTGTATTTTTTCAATGTGTGTGTATGTCATGAGTACGTATTTTCACGTGTTTAAATAATACAATTAACGCATAAGACATTTCATGCAATCTTATCCCCCTAACTATAAAACAGCTTGACAAGTGAATCCAGCAAAGGCTAAGCTAACACGAAAAGTGATTCACTTAAAGGAAAATAAGTCTTTTAATGACCCAACCACTCTAAAATAAAGCCTTTCTTCTTTTTTTTTTCCCTTTCCTCTGTAGTTTAGTAGTTATGGGTTTGTACCATGTAAGTTATCAACTGACCTAGACTCTAACATGCACTTCCCCCACATCCGCCCCCCATCTCCCCAGCATGAGATTTGAACTAGCGTGTTGAGAGCTCAAAGAGAAAATCTCAAGTTATGGTTCTTGTTGCTACACTTTCATTTTTTTTCTCTGCTTCCCAACCTTACAATTGGAAACGACGTTTATTTGTTGTTTTTGTTTCAAAGGACTGAAACGAAGACCAACATAGAAAATCAAAACACTGCGTGATAAGTACAAACTAATCAAATGGGAATCATCACCAAAAAAAAAAAGTTGCTAAACATGAAAACAAAGCTGCTACTTGAAATTTACAATTTAAAATTTTTTAACATTATTAGTCAAAACTACAATGCCTGATGTAGAAAACACCCAACCTAACATAAATACTTCTATAATGGTGTACTAAAAAAATTTTCAATATGAAACAATGATCTTGCCGCAATGGCGTATTTGGAATGTACATTTGGTTTAAGTAGGTTAGTTTGCCATTTATTATTATTATTTTTTTTTTAAAAATAATAAAATAAAGGAAAGACAACTAACGTATATAGAAGGACACATCACGTTGATTCCCCGATTCTCTCTCTTTGAATTTCCCTTCCGCTGCCGGAACAGATGGTGTCCGGGGATTTTTTTTTTTTGGGGGGGGGGGGGGGGGGGGGGGTACGTGCGTAGCGGGTGGGAGACATATAGGGGCGATGAAGAGGGGCTCTCGCGTAAGTTGTGCAAGTCGCGCAGCCTTGATGGCTGAGCCAGGAGTGGGGTAGGACTAACGCTGAAAACCTGGATCCTTTCTGTCGTTCACTCATGGGTATTACTGGATTTTTAGAGAAGAAAAAGAAATGTAACAACAAACTCAGCGGGCAAAACAAACAAGTTCGCATGCAGCGTACTTCTGTAGCATTATTTTCATCGGATGTCAACAAACGGATTTATGCCGCCCGAATAACGTGGTCAGGGAGGATTTATTGAAACTGACATTTGATAGAATTTTCTTCAGCGGCTGAAAAAGTCAAGTTTTCACGCAGGACTTTTGGCAAGTTGGAAACTTTTCATGAAATTACACGCTTTAATTTACAGTTATCACCCATGTAAGGAGTTCTCATCTCTTGAAGTTAAAATTGTTTAAAAAAAAGTTCCTCCACATTTTACAAATGAAATGAAACAAATCGCAAAATTCTATCTTCTTTGTCGTTTCTGTGACCTGGTCAAGGAATGACTACGTTGGAGTGTAGGATAGGGACGGGGAGTGGGTCGTGTGACGAGAGGGTCCAGAAGTTAATTCTCTGGTACCAAAAAAACTGGCACAAACTTCAGCATCAAGAGGAATTGGTCCAATGTGATGTTTGAAACATTCGAACAAGCGTTACGCGCGCTCCCATATTATCAACTATAACATAAACAATTGTTTTTTCTTTTGTTTTAATTTGGAAAATATGTCGAAGTGTTATTGAAATTGTCCATCTCAGGAATATCAAATGACTTAGATGCTTAGGTTGTGTTTGGTGTAATGCTATCTGGGACATGCAAATGAGGTCGTTGCCTAGGTTGTGTTTGGTGTAATGCTATCTGGGACATGCAAATGAGTTCGTTGCCTTGGTTGTTTTTAGTGCAACGCTATCTGGGACCATGCTGTGCGTGGTTTCACCTGTTCACATTTTTTTAAAAGGCTGATGGGTAGCAATCGAGTACGTTATGCGATTTTTTTTTAAAAAATTAAAATTCTTTTTTTCACGTGAGTTCAATTGCTCATCTCTCACAGTAAAAAAGCGATCCCCAATCTTCCTTTTTTTTCTCCCATACACCACGATTGGAATTTTAATTTATTAGATCCTCATCCCCTCACTTTCCTTGACCCCCACTCATCCCCTCACTTTCCTTTACCCCCACCCCATCCCCTCACTTTCCTTGACCCACCCCATCCCCTCACTTTCATTTAAATCCACTCATCCCCGAAAAAGCATTTTAAAAAATAGATTAGGTAAAAGATCGAATGATTCGGATAAAGCTAATAGCATTTAATGGCTAGTTATTTTCTATTTTACAAGTAATTTAAGTTAATTTATTAAATTTATCCATTTTATTATTTTTAATTTAAACAACACAGCTAAAACAAATATCCAAAATAAACATTGCAATATAATATTTGGTCATAAAACATAAAATTTTTATATATACATATGGATATAAATATCTTTAAATATTGGACTTTAATACAATAATGCTGTGATTTAGTTATTAATTATATTTGAATTATGTTTGTGGAAAACATTTGTTTTAACTATACAGCAAACGGTTCGAATTATAGCTTTTCGTAAGTGAACGAGTGGGAAAATACAAACTTTTAGCCATTGTGAATATAATTTTAACGCCCCAACCCCCCCCCCCTTTTTCCCCAAGAGTCCGCAGCGTACTCCCTAGGGTATGGGTGCCACAGGTTGGGAACCGCTACATACGAATATATATATAGGTACGTTTCGAAGCTAACTCTAACGCGTACAGTTCAGATGTTTCTTTCAAGAAAATAATGGTTTCTTTTCAAAGCAGATAGGTTTTCTGATGAACGAATTAGAGCAGTGGCGTAGCTAGGATCAACGACGTAGCTTAGATTAGTAACCGGTGGTGGGGGGGAAACATGTTGTCAGTCCATCTTTATAAAGGAGATTATAAAAAAAGAGAAAAAAAAAAACTACGCAGTTTGCCGAAAATACCGTCCACCCCAATATAAAGAAAACAGCACCACCAGTGGTTGACCGCCCTCTCTCTGTCTACGCCACAGTTTGGGTGAACTATTTCTGCATTTCATTGGTGAATTTGTCTCTAAGCTTTCGCGTGTAATGCGAAGGGCAGAGCATATCTGAAGATTTGAAACGTTTTAGTCGACGTGAATAAGATAAGCAGACAAAATTTTGAAAAGATAATTAATGTAATTTTTTAAAATAGTTATGGGTTCGTGTACTCCAAGGGTCGAGAACATCTGGCAATAGCAGATGTGCCTACCATTACGCGTGAAATTATAAATTCGTTAAATGAGACAATTTACTTCTTCGTTTAATTGTAAATGTTAAATATACACTTAATAAACTCTAGCATCCAAAAAGGCTATCATATATAAACTCTAGCATCAATAAACTCTATCATATATAAAATCTAGCAAATATAAACTCTGGTATCTATAACCTATATCATATATAAACTGTATCATATATAAACTCTAGCATCAAGATACTCAAGCAACTATAAACTCTACCGTATATCAAATCTGGCAATTATAAACTTTAGAATCTATAAACTCTACCATCTATACACTCTATCATCCATACATTCTAGCATATATAAACTCGTCCACCTAGACATACTCTTCCATATATGCACTCTGGCATCTATAAACATTAAACTCGACCATCTCTACACTCCGAAATCTCTACACCCTGGCATCTCTACACTCTGGCATCTCTACACTCTGGCATCTCTACACTCTGTCATCTCTACACTCTGGCATCTATACACTCTGGCATCTATACACTCTTCCGTCTATACTCTCGGGCATCGCTGTTTTAAAATCTCCGGCCGATTTACAGTTTATTTTACAACTATACACACGAAGTCTTTTAAAAAAAGCTGTACACTGAAATGATCTTTGTACTTTCTGTTTTTACAATTTTGTCAAAAGTCTCCATTTTTTTGTTGTTGTCCGTCGTTAGGGCAAACCTCGCCCAGTCTAAACGTCCAATGTGACGTATCTCTTAACTCACGAAGAGACGACAGGATTACTCCCAAGAGACATCATTATATAAAATACAAACTTGCGAGCCTATTTGTAAGGAAAGTGGGGGGGGGGGGGGCGATATCAGTACAAGGGCTGTCCAAGATGTCTGGTGGTAGGAGGATTCGAGGCAATATCCCAGGCGAAAAGAATCTCTAGGAGACCATCAAGCGAAATGTGTGGAACAAGCAGAAGCAACTTAGAAAATTTAAGCTAAAGTTCTTAGGTGAGAAGAAGCAACAAAAATACCTTTAAGCTTAAGGTCTGTAGGACATAGAAAAAAGAAGAGAAAACAACAACCTAGAGACGCAAAGTTAATATTAGATAAAATGATGATAAACTCTAAAACATAGCAACTGTCTCCTGTAACTCAATATATCAACTGTCTCCTGTAACTCAATATAGCAACTGTCTCCTGTAACTCAATATAGCAACTATCTCCTGTAACCCAATATAGCAACTATCTCCTGTAACTCAATATGGCAACTGTCTCCTGTAACTCAATATAGCAACTGTCTCCTGTAACTCAATATAGCAACTATCTCCTGTAACTCAATATAGCAACTGTCTCCTGTAACTCAATATAGCAACTATCTCCTGTAACTCAATATAGCAACTATCTCCTGTAACTCAACATAGCAACTATCTCCTGATACTCAACATAGCAACTATCTGCTGGTACTCAACATTGCAACTCTCTCCTGTTACTCAACATAGCAACTCTCTCCCGTTACTCAATCTTTTTGTATGACCTTCTATCTCAATAAGAAAAATAAAACATTTCTTAAAATTTGGCTTAATTTTTTTTTTACCTGTCTCAATGTTTGTGACTAAATGGAGATCCCTAAATTAATTCTTACTCAATCCTTACAGGAAATGTCCTTTAAAAACTCAAACATTCATCTAACATTAAAAAATAAGATAGCTACACTAGCTTTTCCTTTTTTCGGACCCTCTTCTCTATTGCAGTTTTTATTACATCTCACCGCCTCGCGATCAGTGATTTGAGAGGGGGGGGGGGAATACTCGAGGGTACAAAGACCGACGCAATCATTGTGTAAGATTTGTACAGCATGCAGACATCCACCGAAGTTTAATGACACGCAATCAGCTCACGTCATTCTGTTATACCGTAATGCAGCGGTTCTCAGCCTCGAACGACCCTTACACAGGGGTCGCCTAAGTCCATCGCAGAACACATCGTTATAAAGTAGCAACGAAAATAATTTTAAGGTTGGGGTCACCACAGCCTGAGAAACTGCATTAAAGGGTCGCGGCATTAGGAAGGTTGAGAACCATTGCCGTAATGGGAAACACGAATGTGTCCAACCTCCTGAATAACGCATTTTGTAACGAAGCAAACAGAGTGGGGGGTGTTGTTGGGGTGTGTGTGGAGTACCACGAAATTTGAGACAGGAGCTCTCAAAATATTGAAAGTTTCTCACTGAAGACCAGTTTGTTGGTGTCTTTTGTTGGGTCAATAGGAGGTCAAGGGGGTCACGGATTTCAGCGTTCAAATGCCAGGTTGTCGTTCACGAGATCGTGGTTGTCATGAAACTTAGAACGGGAAGTTTACTCAGTGGCGCTCGCTTGTTTTCTGTCCGATAGAAACAACGGGTCAGCGCTTTGTGGCCACGGCATAACATTTTGTCCTTATCAGGAGGGGGGTCGGTGGTCAGTGAGGCGTAGAAAGGCATGGGTTAGAGTTATAATTCAGGATTTTCACCAGTTTGGGGAGGGGGGTGGGTGGTCAGTGAGGCGTAGAAAGGCAAGGGTTAGAGTTATAATTCAGGAGTTTCACCAGTTTGGGGAGGGGGTGGGTGGTAAGTGAGGCGTAGAAAGGCAAGGGTTAGAGTTTTAATTCAGGAGTTTCACCAGTTTGGGGAGGGGGTGGGTGGTAAGTGAGGCGTAGAAAGGCAAGGGTTAGAGTTATAAATCAGGAGTTTCACCAGTTTGGGGAGGGGGGGGGTGGTTTCCGCGCATGGAGGCGGAAAGCCATGGATTGATCCGAATGGAGGGATGGGGTGGAGCAGGCCATGGGCCCTACATAGGCTCAGGCACCACTGATGTTGATGAAAGTTATAATTCTCAGCAATGGTTTTTTTTTTCAATGTTGTCCATAATCGTTTTTTTACCATGTTAAACATTTAATTATTTAAATTCATAGTACTGAACATCTCATATGAAATTTTGGTAAATGTGAAAAGATATCACCTCGTTTTTTTTCCCCCATGGCCGCCATCCTGGTTGCCGCGACCCGCAAACTTATGTCCTAAATTTATCCCTAAACGTAACCTGAACCCTAAATATATCCTTAAACCTAACCTGAACCCTAAACTTATCCCTAACCTGGGTTTTGACCCTATCGGAACCAGGGTTTTGACCCTATCGGAACCAGAGTTTTGACCCTATCGGTACCAGAGACAAAACACGCAAATGACGTCATGGTGAACCTCTTCACATTAGCCGAAATTCTTACAAAAGTTTTTTTTGTTTGTAATTTTCTTTTTTTAAATTAATGTTTACAATTTCGACCAAACCCCAACTGAATCTTGTGGTCAGTTGTTTTAATCATTCGTATTTTTCCGGATAAAGTGAACACGAATGTAAGTAAAGATGACAAAGATCTGCAAAATAAATAGTTTAACAGTTAAAAAACGTAATTCTTTATATCCTAATAATAATATTACGGTAGCATTACTAAAGATGCCTGTCTAATGTAGCGTTCTTTTACCAGATCACACAAGGAGTAAGATATGCCCCCCCCCCCCACAACCCACGCACATAAAAAAAAAATACAAACATATACAAAAATTAAGCTAAGTATGAAAAAAGCTTGTCCTGTCTGACTTAGATGCACTTCCTGCAAGATGTTAAAATAAAATAGAACTGAGACACTTTGGTTATGAGACATGGCCTAGGGGGAATCTGGTGTAAAAGTATATTTTAAAATATCTGAATAATTTTTAAAGACTTCAAAATGCAAAAAAAGAAATTTGGCATTATTTTCTTGCCACATTTTAATTTTTTTTCCTAACATTTTTTTTTGTAAATTTCTATTTTTGAGACTTTCATTGTAGTTATCCTTTACCCTTTCAATGGAATTTTTTTTTTTTTTTTTTACTTATTTAAGTATTTAGAATTTGAGAATTATCTTGTGGACCCTCACTGCACTTTAAAAAAAACAACCTGCATTTAGCCTGTATCAATGTGTGTGTATTATTTCAAGTAAAATATTAAATATCAATATGAGCTACCTATTTTAAAAAAACGTCGCAACAAACTTCCATGACCTGTATTTCTTTTCTTTTTAATCCTGCTGGAGATAATGTCTGTACTGAACTGAACTGAGACCGGAAGTATTTTAACAAAGTCTTTATTTCCGGGGTTAAAGACGATCTTTAAATCATTCGCGAATTTCTGATATTAATATTAAATTGAATTCCCTGAAATATGAAAACAAACAATTTACTGGGGTAAATACTGGGGGGGGGGGGGCTGGAATTTATCGTTAAACATATTTTTAACAATAATTAATTCTTATCTAGTTTGTTTTCTTTAAACCATTTTTTTCTTCTTTTTTTTTCTTTCTTTTATTATTTAGTCTGGTTTGAAAAAATATATAACATCAATAGTAAGTGTGCATACAAATTAAATTGTTCTAAAGTGGTGCAGTCTAGAGCAGCAGTTCTCAATCTGTTGATCGCGACCCCTTTGAGGGTCGAAATACCCTTACACAGGGGTCACTTAAGACCATCGGAAGACTCATATTTATTTATGAAACACCAACGAAAATAATTTTAAGGTTGTGGAGGGGTGGGGGAGGAAGTCACCACAACGTGAGGAACTGTATTAAAGGGTAGCGGATTAGGAAGGTTGAGAACCACTGGTCTAAAAAGATGGCGCCAGAAACTGAATGGCCTGTGTGGTGAACAGGGTGGGTTTTTATAGAATGCGGTAAGTGGGAAATGGCTATGGGCTATGAAGTGGTAGAGGGTTGGAGGGCTTTTTAAATGATTGATTGATTGAATACTTATGTAGCGCTTGTATTTATGCTACTTTAGCATGCTCACAGCGCTCTGATGTACTAAAATCTATTTAAAGAAAAAAGTCTTTAAGTGTTTCTTGAATGATTTTTAAAAAAAATCATTTTCGATTTCCTTCAAAGATTGGGGCAAACTGTTCCATAATTTTGGCGCTATCGCTTCAAAAAAGCGCACTCCGTATGACTTCTTTCTGTGTCCATCCGCACTGTGAACTCTCATTAAGGACTGTGTTCAAGACCGAGGGTTCTTAGGGATACGTGTTTAGAAATCAGTTCTTTAAGATATTCCGGTGCAGGGCATTCGATACAGCTGTACGCCAGGACAGAATGTTGTGGTCATTGCGGCCACTCACAGGAGGCCAGTGGAGATCTTTAAGAACTGGGTTCAGATTTCTTTATCCGCGATACAGTTACTTACTGCAGTACTTTCTGGAGTCTCTGAATTTGGTTCCAAAGTAAACTTCACAAACAACTGGGCAGGGGAGGAATGGGGTTGTACGGAAGAAGAGGTGAGGAAAATGGGTACGTGGTGGGGGAGGGTAGGGGTGCTTAAGGGGAGAGGATTGCTAAGGTTGCCTGGCGGTAGGGGGTGTGGAGGGTGGGGAAACCTTCATAAATGACGGCTACTGGTCATCCAGTGCGTCTGCTACCTTTCATTGGGGTGTGGGGTGGTGTTGAGATAAACCTCAATAATTTATCTGTCCCGATTTGGTTACACCTACAAGCAGCGCAATTTATTAATGATGTGCAATGGTCGCAGAAAACGGAGCACCGCGTCGTAATTGGTGCATCTGCTGAGTTCATCTAATCTATGGCTATTGTAATATTGTAATCTATTCTGGACACGGGAAACCTTGAAATATACTAATAATGGATCTTTACAATAGGTGGTGTTGGAAAAAAAGTGGGAGGAGGAGGGGGGGAGGAGGGGCAATGACATATATTTATTACTTATCTGCGTCATGGATTATCTGTGTTCCATCGGAAGATATTGACTCGCTTGACAACATTGATCTGCTGATATGTCCTACTTCACATTATTTTAGTTGACACGTAGCACGCGCAATGCCAACAAAAAATACTCTCTCACCAAGCTCCTTACATTTTTTTGTCCAGGGATCTTTCTAATGAATGCTGGGATGACCTGGGGGCGGGGGATGACTGACGTCGCTAAAAGCTCACAAAACTGTGTTGATGCTCGACAATGGGTTTTCAAATTCTCTTGTATTCCTTGACGACTCTGTCAATGTTTTAATTCAAGCCGCTAATTCCACCGTTGAGTATTGACATTAACGTGTCTCTAAAAACTCCCGCTGGGCGTTCCCGATGGCTTTGTGAGACAATATCAGACAAATGAAGAGTTGGCGGGTTTTTTTTTTTGAGGGGGGGGGGGGGTCTTTCTATGGGTTTATTTTTTCCCCATTAATAGAACCTGAACAAATACAAGTTTGCCTGTAGGAAAGAAGAAAAATATTTTCATTATGCACATGGAGTATGGATCTTAGCTGTATGCAAATATTAAGCGAAATTTGAGAAATGCTAATCCGGACACTGTTAAGTAAGTGTGATGTTTAATCAGGCCTAAGTTAGGAAAGGAAAAGCAAAGGCAAAAAGAGGATTCTTTCATATTATTTGTCGGTGGTTTAAGTGTTATTGACTCAAGGCAAGTATAATATTCCCCCCCCCCCTCACAAATCTCAAAATAAATGTATCGAACGTGTCGATTTCTGCCCTTGTGGGGTCCTAAGCGGGCGGGGCGCCGAGTGATTTACTCGGTTGCCTCGACCTTTGCACCCTCTGCACCCTCTGCACGGTCCTGAAAACCATGCAACGCTTCGTGATCTGGTGATTCCAATTGCATTACATGGGGTTTAAAATGTCTGTTATGTTGAAGGGTAGCTGCTACCGTTTTAAGAACCCCAAACCTACTTTTCAGGATGATCTGTATAATATTCAAATGTGTACAGTAAACAACAATTCCTATGACTAAGATTTTTTGCAGCAATGGCGGGATGACATATCCTTGTACCATGGGAACCTTTATGTTCATTTTTTAAAAATATAATCTCCCATCCTGTGGGTCTGAAGACCCACATTATGATCATCAAATCAATAAGGGCACATCAAGATGCTCTCCACGTGCGAATTATTGGTACCGCTCGCGGTACATGACACGGACAGTGAACGTCCCGATGATGCCGGCAGGTTGACAACGTTGTTTGTCGAATCGAATTATCGATCACGGAAGGGCGATGCTAGGGACGCCCAAAAGTTGTCCCCGATTGAATCAATAAAAGAAATCGAACTGTGCTCGCTCTCTCCCTTGTAGTGATTTATACCAACTGGCTCGTGTAAGCCATTAGCTCAGAATTTACAAGCTTTTCATTATTCCACGTTCGATCTCTTCGGCGTACTTTAGAAATAAGATAAATCATTGTTTTATTATTTTCATCACGACATGGATTTTGTCATGTTATTTACTTTAGTAGTTTGTATAAGAAATGTCCGACAAATGTCTAAATAGTTTCGTTGTATGCTGCGAAACAAGAACCTTTTCCACGCACCAAGAGCCATGTACAAGAGCCATGTACAAGAGTCATGTACAAGAGCCATGTACAAGAGCCATGTACAAGAGCCATGTACAAGAGCCATGTACAAGAGCCCCGGACAAGAGCCCCGGACAAGAGCCAGAGTACATCTGCCAGAGTACAAGAGCCATGGACAAGAGCCAGAGTACTTGAGGGTAAAAGAGCCATGTACAAGTGCAATGTACAAGAGCCAGGGTACAAGAGTCAGGGTGTTAGAGCCAGAGTGGAAATAGTGAGCGTGAAGGGCTGGCCTTAGCTAGAGGCAAAGCTTGCATCTGTCTGGAGCGCCGAATTCTTGAGGCGTCATTTTTTTAACCCCCCCCCCCCCCCATCTCACACACACTTTTTCACCACCCCACCAAAAAAATAATTTAAAAAATGTAAATCATAAATTCACCTAAAAATAAGTTTGACACAAATGAAGAAGATTGTGTTGGTGAACGACTCCACGGCGACATCTTCTTACAACCAACGTGGCAGAAGGGTGTAACAGCTTTTTTTTTTTTTTTTAAATGAATTAATTGTTCATCCCCCATTGTAACTGAAAACATTTGTGGTGTTTATTGATAACAACTTACGTCCAAATGCTTACAACTTGTTTTAATGAAGGCACTACTTTGAATTAAAAGACCAATGGAAAAGGTTCATAAAAATATTAAGGCACTTTGGGTGACACGGTGTTTGAGGGCGCGTTCCCTTGGTTACAGATAGCAAGCCGACTGAAGAGTTTTTTTAAAGTAAAGTTTAACACATAGATTTGTTTTTCTAGTTATTAAGTGCCTGATTAGAATTATTTTATAAAACCAAGAACTATTATTAATTATTTGTATTTTGGGGAAAATAATTAGGAACACTTATTACATTCATTAAGTTACTTATTGACCTTTAAAATTTAAAAAATGCAGGTTTTTTTTTTGTTTTTTTTTGTTTGTTTGTTTTTTTGGGTGTTTTTCTTGTTGGTGGAGAGGTAGCTGAACACACACACACAATGTTTTTTTGTGAATGTAACGTCTTTATAGTATTTTACTTTTTTTTTTTTTACATCAGATTTTAAACAAAATTAAATTTTCAATATTACTAAATATATGGTAGAAGCAGACACATTAAAAAAAAGAGATATATTCAGAGGCTCCTTTAATTTCTTAACCCCCCCCCCCACCCACCCACCTCGATCAAAGATACAGTCTTTTTGATTTTTAAAAGTTACAAATATAAACCTGTCTAATCATTAAATTATTATTTTTGTGTGGAGACGTTTTAAAAAAAAAAAAGAAATTGTCACTCACCCTAACGTCAACATATGGCTAGGCTACTGTTTGTTTTCTATCATTGCTTCTTCATTCTATCACTGCTCTTTCATTCTATCACTGCTCTTTCATTCTATCACTGCTCTTCATTCTATCACTGCTCTTTCATTCTATCACTGCTCTTTCATTCTATCACTGCTCACAATTAATTTCTTTGACGGAACGTTTCGAACAAATGAAAACAAAGCAGCAACTTTTTAAAGGGCTAAACACATTCTCTCTTGCACGGATTTACAAAAATCGCTAATATCTCAGACATGCAAGAAATCACCACAGAATAAACTTCCTTTTTTTTCCCACCCAAACAATGTCCGGATATTTTTTCCAAATAGAGTAATTTCTCTTTGAATATTGACAATTCATATCTACGTTGCAAATGGAGAAAGCTTTTTTTTTCTTATCTGAATTTGATTAAAACCTATTGACGAGCGTCTGTGACTCAGGAAAAGTTCACATCTTTGGCTGTGCTGTCTATTGAAAATGGTGCTGCCGGTCGACTAGACTTGACATCCCAAAAGCAACAAAAATTGCTTTTAGAATAGTATAATAGTTATAGAGCCAAATAAAAATTTTAAATTTTACAAAAAAATGCATATTAACTGCTTGCTTAATGTCGGGATCTTTTCTTGTTTGTGTTGCTTGTAGGCACCACAGTACTTTTTAAAACCTGCGAATTCGGGGGGGGGGGGGGCAAATGTCCCCTCCCTTGCCCTACCCAAATTATGCCCTTGCGAAAGGGGGGTCAAAATTTGAAATTTCCTAGTCCACCACAATTGCTAAGGTCGGCGATGCATGGGTAGAAACTTTTGTGCTACACGATGTACCTTCGGGTATATATTTTTTTGGTATGAAGATTTCTTGACAGACTCCGTACAGCTGAATTAAGTCACAAGACATGTGTCGCGCAAGATTCGACAGTTGGCCTTACGATTGAATCTGATTTCATTTCCCCCTCAATCAGAGAAGTACGGCGTCCGTTGAATCGCCAATAATATTTGTCAACTTCGACCAACTCTTCACCGGCCTTGGCACGTGAATAACATTTTAAAAGTAGAATTTGCCTCAAGATGGTTTGTCAAAAGGAATAAAAAAAAAACAAAAAAAAAAAACATTCATGGGTTATGGATTTTAAAAAAAATATAAAATGCCTGAGTTAAATGCGACATGTGATTAAATCCCGCTGTTTTCATTGGTCACTCTTTCAGAAGACCAGTTCTAACCAAAGGTTACAAAAACAGGGAGAAGCGCGTAACAACTCTACATGGACGTCGCCGGAACTACGCGGCTGGGCAACTTGTAGTTGCAGGATAGGTGGAAGCAGTGCCCCTCAAATTAGATATTAGTAGGCTAATTTTGAGCACTCTTAGCAAATGCAGTCTTTGGACTTTCCGATCGTTTACCCCCCCCCCACACCCTTTCCCCCCCCCCCCCCCCCCGTAAGGCCATTCTAATTATTATATACACATCCAAATCCGAATTGAATATGGCGTCCGTTTTACAGCACTGCCCCAAATAGCGGTACCCCTTCCTTTTGTAAACCCAAATAGTGATGCCCCTTTCTTTTGGGCATTTTTATTGCGTTTGCAACAAGAAAATAAAGGCTTAAAGAGGATGAATGCGAAATAAGACTTTTTGATCTGATGATTTGTAGTTTTTTTTTTGTTTTTTTGTTTTTGCCCACCCCGGAACCCACACTAACTACGCCACTGCTGAGAATGCAGGTTGCCCTTTTGAGATCATGTGTTTTCATTGACGAGTTTGGGGCTCGAACTTCTTTGTTTTATTTACTCTAAGCGAATCACACCAACAGAAACACACATTTACACACTAACACAGACACAGACACACATACGGACATACACACTGAAACATACAGAGACACACACAGACACACACGCCAACACACCCCCACATACACAGCATACTTAGCTATTATAAATATTTACCGGCGTGCCATGGGAAACATCTTCTTGCTTCATGTAAACCATGTATCATTTTATGTTTTCAGAACATTTCGTAATTGATGTAACATGCCATTCTTTATATCTGAGGCGGTAAAGTAGGCACAATGCTTGGCATTTTAAACATAAAACTGTCATGGAAAATATCAGGCATTTAAAAAAAAATATGATTTTATTGACAGCTATATATTACATGAATGACAAGGGATTATTTTCAAAACTTCGAAGTATTTTATCTCTACTTAATGTATGTTATCACCTTCTTCTGCATCAAGGGTTCTCAACCACAGGAGCTCTCTCGTTTTCAAAAGATTTCCCGAAAACACCCCCCCCCCCTTTTTTTTTTAAAACCTCTTTTCGGGATACAAAAAATAGTTGCCAGGATAGTTAAACAGACACACACACACACATATATACATATATATACATATTCATAGGGTGTCCACACATAAATAAATAGGTGTCCATTCATATATTTTTGAGTCCATATACATATATATATATATAGGGTGTCCATGCATATATTAGGTGTCCATACATGTATATAGGTGTCCATACATATATATAGGTGTCCATACATATAGATAGTGTGTCCATACATATATAAAAGGTGTCCATACATATATATATATAGGTGTCCATACATGTTTATAGGTTCCATACATTTATATGGGTGTCCATACACTATATAGGGTGTCAATACATATATATAGGAGTCCATACATATATATGGGTGTCCATATATATATATATAGGTGACCATACTTATATTGTGGGTGTCCATACATATATATCGGGTGTACAAATATATATATATATATATATATATATATATATATATATATATATATATATATATATATATATATATATGTCCATACATATATATCGGGTTTCCATACATATATTTATATATAGGTGTCCATACAGATATATAGGGTGTCCATATATATATATATGTATATATATATGTGTCCATACATATATATTGGTGTCTACATATATATATATATATAGGTGGCCATACATATAAATAGGGTGTCCATATATATATATATATAGGTGTCCATACATAGATATATATATAGGTGTCCATACATATAGGGTGTCCATACATATATATAGGTGTCCATACATATATATAGGGTGTCCATACATATATATAGTGTGTCCATATATATATATATATATATATAGGTGTCCATGCATATATATAGGGTGTCCATACATATATATAGGGTGTCCATACATATATATAGGGTGTCCATACATATATATATATATAGGTGTCCATACATATATATAGGTGTCCATACATATATATAGGGTGTCCATACATATATATCGGGTATCGCCTCAGTCGCCTGTCATTAATTAGTAAGCTATTTATTTTAGTGGGTTTTTTAAAAAAATACATCCAACCCGCAGCCTTCAGTGGCACAGTAGAGTCATTTGATTTTTATTAATAGACTCAAAGTCAGTTAGATTTGTCACCGTACAGAACTTTCAGTGGATGCAAAATATAATTAGCCCTTCTTTTAGAATTTCTTTTTTGTTCCTTTTGCGTTTCTTTTAATTTCGTTTTCCACTTTTTGCATTAAAAGAATCTGGGTCTTCCAGCACTCCCTTGCACTACTCCCCCCCCCCCCCCGCCCGCTCTAACCCCTGGGGAAGCGGGGACCTTTGGTTGAGAACCCCTGATAACCTAGTAATTCAAATTAGTGTGCTTCTCGTTCTTCAAATAGAGAAACTCTGTTTTCTGCCCTGGGCGAAATATCTTTGAATCCACTGCTTTCTGATTTTGAAGATGCATTGGATTTCAGCAGAAAACGTCTTTTTTGTGTTGTAAAAATGGATGGAGAAACCTGCTTATTGTTGCCCATTTGAATCAATAAAATTTTTAAAAATTCGTATAATTCTTCTTTAAAGCCCAGTCTTTGACAAGTTATTTGAAGTGGAACTGAGACGCTAGAAATCACCCAATTATTGCAGCCTGCATCTCCTTGGGCCACACTTGCCCTGATGAGATTTCTATAGCGCGTTATCAAGTGAATTGAACACATAGCGGTGCAATAAAAGGTGATATATGTTGAAGAGAAAAAAAGAGCTATAGATCCATATTTGGAAAGCAAAAGACAGTATGTCTTCTGGATTTCGTTTGATCAGGCTAAGTATGTCTGGTCTAGGTTTTAAGACACTTAATTTTTTAGGCTAATTTTGTCTGGTCTAGGTTTCAAGACACTTAGTTTTTTAGGCTAAGTTTGTCTGGTCTAGGTTTTAAGACACTTAATTTTTGAGGCTAAGTTTGTCTGGTCTAGGTTTTAAGACACTTAGTTGATTGGTCCTAAATGTGGATCTTGAAATTTTTTTTATAATGAGTTGTGTGAAGACAGGTTATGGGGAATCTGCCATTAGACACGTCCGTATGAGGTGTTTGGGGGTACGCCAGTCTGTTGACATCTTATTTGGTATTAAGCCCCAAGTGATGGCATCAGGATCAAAGACCTCCAGGACGTCACTGGATCAAAGCTCGGCGCCGTTAGACGATGTTAACGTGTCACTTAAAAGAACGGACGATGATAGTTAAGAAATTGAAATGGTGTATTTATGTATTAGAATATTTCACTTTGAGAAAAAAAAAAAGTTGCCTTTTTTCAGGAGATCTCAAAAGTAATTGGTAAAATCTACTCTTAAGAAGAATAAAGGCAACAAGTCCGTGAAATTAATATTGAACATTTGTAAAGAAATTAGGCTCATATAGATTTGTTTCTCTAAGTTATAAAAAAAGTAAACTTTTAAAACATTAATATATTATTAAATTGCTATATTTCATTTCATAGCGTCTTAATAATATCTATATATATATAAAAATGAATGTATGTCTGTATGTATGTATGTATGTATGTCTGTTTGTCTCGTATGCGCTCCCACACCATTCATGCGATTGCAACAAACCCTTGGTAGTTGTTGGCCGCCTACCTGGGCATTTAACTGCGTCATTAAAAAACTTTTCAATTATTTCGTTTTCGGCCGTTGGCCCTTCATTCGTTTTTTTTCTTATACGAGCTTTGTAAAAAATATTTCCGTCTGCGCTCCTACACCATTCGTCTGAATGCGCTAAATTTTTGGTAAAATGCTGCAAGCACGCCCAAAAAGGTTTGGAAATAATTATAACCGTTTTAAAATATTCCGTTTTGAGCCAGGGGCGCCATGTTCGTTTTTTCTAATATGAGCTATATAAATATAGTTTCAAACCGTATGCGCTCCTACACCATTTATGCGATTGCAACAAAACATTGGAGAGTTGTATTCCATAAGCTCGCGCATTTTACTGGGTTATTATAACACTTTTAAAATATTTCGTTTTGGCCGTTGGCCCCAAAATGTTTTTTTTTTCTTATATGAGCTTTGTAAACAATAGGTTTCGTCTGCGCTCCTACACCATTTATTCGAATACGCTAAAACTTTGACGAGATGTTGCGAGCATGCCCACAAAGGTTTCTAAATTACTACAACCGTTTTAAAATATTCCGTTTTGAGCCAGGGGCCCCATGTTCGTTTTTTCTAATATGAGCTATATAAATATAGTTTCAAACCGTATGCGCTCCTACACCATTTATGCGATTGCAACAAAACATTGGAGAGTTGTATTCCATAAGCTCGCGCATTTTACTGGGTTATTATAACACTTTTAAAATATTTCGTTTTGGCCGGGGGCCCCATGTTCGTTGTTTCTTATAGGAGCTATATAAATATAATTTCAAACCGTATGCGCTCCTACACCATTCATGTGATTGCAACAAAACTTTTTTGAAAGGTTTTCCATAAAGTCGCGCATGTTAATAAGTAATTACAATACTTTTAAAATATTCCGTTTTCAGCCGTTGGCCCCAAATTCTTTTTTTTTCTTATATGAGCTGTGTAAAAAATAATTTCGGTATGCGCTTCTATACCATTCATCTGAATGCGATAAAACTTTAGTTAGATGTTTCTCCCACGCCCGCAAAGCTTTTCCAATTATTACAACCGTTTAAAATATTCTGTTTTGAGCCAGGGGCCCCATGTTCTATTTTTCCAATATGAGCTATATAAATATAATTTCAAAACGTATGCGCTCCTACACCATTCATGCAATTGCAACAAAACTTTGTTGAAACGTTGTCCATAAAGTCGCGCATGTTAATGAGTAATTACAATACTTTTAAAATATTCCGTTTTCAGCCGTTGGTCCCAAATTCTTTTTTTTTCTTATACGAGCTTTGTACAAAATAATTTCTGTATGCGCTCCTATATCATTTATCTGAATGCGATAAAACTTTAGTAAAATGTTTTACCCACGTCCGCAAAGCTTTTCAAATTATTACAACCGTTTAAAATTTTCTGTTTTGAGCCAGGGTCCCATGTTCCATTTTTCCAATATGAGCTATACAAATAAATTTTCAAACAGAGCTAATGTGTGGATGGATAGATTTTTAATCAAATACAAATAGCGACATTAAATTGTGCGTGTCACATAATAATTAGGTTTCTGAAGTAGTTACAACACTTTTAAAATAATCCGTTTTTGGCCGTTGGCCCGAAAATCGTTATTTTTCTTATATGAGCTTTGTAAAAAATAATATCCGTATGCACTCCTATACCATTTATCTGAATGCGATACAACTTCAGTAATATGTTTCTCTTTTTTTAATTTTGTGATATAATAAGTAGGTTTCTGAAGTAATACAACAATTCTACAATATTCCGTTTGTGGCCGGGGGCCTTAATTCGTTTTCCACCCTTATATTATCTATATAATTATCGTATGCATTCCTATACCATTCATCCGATTGCGATAAAAACTTTGGTGAATTGATATGCGCGCTCCCGCAAATGTTTCTAAATTAGAACAACATTTTACAAAATTTCGCATGGGCCGATGTCCTTAAATTCATTTTGTTTTCTTTTAACAAACTTTATCAAAATAATTTCAATCGGATCTATAAACTCAACCGCCCTTGAACAAATGCCAACAGACATCAATTTGTAGCAAGAGCTGAGAAAACACGTTTTTGCATGTTTAGTGTAGATAGTATTTTTGTTGTTTTTATAAATAAGCTTGAATTTTGTGACGTATTTTAGAATCGGATATAGCTTTGTAAATGTGTTGTGATTTTGAATAGCAATGATGTAGTAATACATCTATTATATAAGAATGATCTATGCTGACTCACAAAGAACCGATACGATTTAAATGCATTCCCATTTTTTAAAACAATCATCGTTTTCTTCTATTATTTTAAGGAACTCGAATCAATGGTAATGCGAAAAATATATTGTATATTCGCTTTAATTTTAATAAAATTTTAAGTATTAATAATATAAATTACAAATAAATCTGGCGTAACAACTAAGGAACTATTTTAAACATTTTATATGTGGTTGAAAGTTATGAAAATTAATAAAACAAATTATGATCAAAGAATTACACTGTAATCACATTTATCGGGGAAACCAAAACATCTGTTGATTTTAGTGCATTTTTGAAATACGTTCCAAATATTGCGTAATAAAAGTAAAACTAATTTGTTCTAAATAATAACGCAAATGACGTCAGAACTCAAATTGTCTATTTATTCAATGCAAAAATTTATCTGATTTAATAACCGCGCCTAATAAAATTGATAATGTATTTCCCCCTTCCTAAAAGTAAAATTAATAAATATAATAGATTGCTTTTTAAATTGCTACAATTTAAAAAATGAAATACAATTTTTGCTTTTAATTTTTAACGTTTAATAAATTTTTACTTTTATTCTTTCCAAAAAGATACATTTATGAAATTTATAAATTAGTAAAAAAAAAAAAAAAAAAACCTAACCTTTAAATATACTTTTAATACGAAAATGCCGTTTAATGCAATCAGTGCAGCGAAACTACATATCCAAATAGCATCCACTAATGCACTTATCACTCATTTAAATAAGAACAAAGCATTTGAAATGCAAAAAAATTGTTTTTGCGTAAGTAAGTGGATTACAATCCCGTGGATGATTTTATTAATTTCTTTAAAACTCTGTTTGGGGGAGGGGGAAGGTGTAATTCAATAGTTTAATTTGCACATGGCAGCACACTATACGTCTCAAAATGAATTTGACAAATAATTTGCCTTCTTAGGTACATATATATATGAGGGTTAGGAAATAGGGTGTGTACAATTTTATATCTTTAAATCCAATGAAATTACTGTTGTGAAAAATAGATGCTATATTCTCATTTTACGAATTAAGAAAATCAATGACGTTAACACAACTTAAATACATTTACAAAAGTATATCCATGAATATCAAAACCCATTCATTTTACAAAGAATTACCAGTTTTGGACCGGGGCCCTATAGTAGTTTTTCTTTCTAATATGAGCTATTTAAATATAATTTCCGTATGAGTTCCTATACTATTCATCTGAATGCGTTAAACTTTCAGTGAGTTGTTGTGTGCAGGCCCGCATTAGGTTTTTAAAGAAGTGCAAATATTTTACAATATTCCGCTTTGGGCCGGGGGCCTTAAATTCTTTTTTTTTTCTTATATGAGCTATGTAAATATAACGTCAAACAGAGCTATTACATAAGTGGGTGGAATTACATTAAATATAAACTGTGACATTTCATTTTGTATATGTGACTTAATAAATAGGTTTCTGATTTAGTACAAATATTTCACAATATTACTTTTGGGGCCTGGGGCCCTAAATTTGTTTATATGTAATAAATGAGCCATATAAATATAATTTCAAACATAGCTATTGCAGGGGGGGATCAATCGCTATATGTTTTGGGACTAAGTTTGGAAACTCCATGCTTCTCACACGGACAGCTGCGTGTGGTCTGCTGACACTTCTTAAAACCTTCTAATTAATTCGAATACGCACCAGACGATTAAAAAAAGGTGGTTATTAGAAAAACTTACAAAAAAATTATTAAAACACAGACACTTTATTTCGATGAGTGGCATTGCAACGCATGCCGGGTACTCGCTAGTAATTAATAAAAAAAACGTGATTTTTAAAAAATAAAATTCATTGAATATTAAAGCAATAATATTTTATCATTTCGCTGTTGTTGTTTTTTAAATGAAAAAACAAAAGATGGATCAACTATTGAAATAGTTATATAAAATCAATGCATTCTATCCCATTTTTAAAAGATCATTTTTTTACATTGCACAATGGTACACGATATTTTAAAAAGACCTCATTACATTAAAATCACCACGGTACATTAAATGACCGCATCGCATAAAAAGGCCGGAATCACATTTTAACCAGCACAACAGCGCAGGTGGTTTCCTATTGGTATCTTTGTATTTTTTTGGGGCAGTTGTTGAAACTAGTGCAAGCGCAAAAGAAGTTACGGACGGTCTATATTTCTGTTGCTATTTATATCACTGTGCCAAATACTGTTCAGTACACTTTACGGCAGGTCTATTTTTCTATTGCTCTTTAGACAGGGCCGGCCTTAGGCCATTGCAACCTATGCGGCCGCAATGGGCCCCGCATTTTCATAGGCCCCGCGCTAATTTATTTTCTAATACAAAATCTTAATTTTCACTTATTATCCTTATCCCTACCCAGACTGGGGCCCCGCGCAAACCGTTTCGCATAGGGCCCCGCAATTGTTAGGGCCGGCCCTGTATTTAGATCACTGTGCCAAAGACCGTTAAGTATACTTTTCGCCATGTCTTGATGTCTGCTGCTATTTAGAGCATTGTGTCATAGACTGCAGAGCACACGACTAAACTTCAAATGCAAATTCTGTCCTTCGACGGGGTGCGACCATGTAGGAAAAAAACACGTATTTACTTTCGTAGAGATAAGAGCACAATGGCTGGCTGATATCATATCCACTTTTATATCATTTGTGGTTGTCAAGGTTTGTTTATTAAACATGTATTGGAAGTCGATACCGTCTGTTTTAGTCTGTTTTAATTAGTCCCAGTCGACAATACTGGAATCGAGTTTAGAAAGTACAAACATTATTTTGGAAACAACCGAAATTGAAAAACAGTTGTAGGCGGCGTCCACGAGCAAGCTACTCTTGTTTTACAAAAAAATTTGACGTACCCCATTTACCTGATTTGTGGCTCAACGTCGCTGGAGGATTAAAAAAAAAAATTACGTTTTATTTCAAATTAATTATGTTAGAAAATTACGTAATTAATTGTGTGTTTGTGTCTGTCTGTCTGTTGAGTTGGCAAAGAAAGGGGGTAAGGGGTATAAAGCCCGCAACGTGTATAGAGCAGTTCGATAAGCTGTAAATGTCTAGCAATCAGCTCTGTACCCCGTATGCTTTCGACAAGCTGTACGTGTCAAGCGATCAGCTCTGTACCCCGTATGCTTTCGACAAGCTGTACATGTCTAGCGATCAGTTCTGTACCCCGTATGCTTTCACCCACACTAGTTATCAACGATCAGTAACAACACCGGGTGGAATGCATAAGACGATCCTATCAGCATCACAGTAACTGCAAGTTCACAAAACGTCCTCCCGACACACTACTACAGCCAAACTAGGACGTGCACTACGTCGGTAACCAACATAATTAGTCAAAAGAAGTTAACATACTCGGTGACACTGCTAACATCTCTGCCACCCCTGTGTTCACACGTGATTGAAACACCCCAATTGTTTATTGACCGTGTATAGCCCGACCCATCGCAGCTGGTTCTCACAAAAAACTATTCACCCCAATCGTGATCAACGACTGTTCCAAGCACAAACTATCATACCCACAAATCCAGTTCATAACACCATCATATTTAAAACAAAAGTTAATCTCATAACTGATATGCAGTGGTGTAGGAAGTGGGCTGCGCAGGGGGAGGGGCGCGGTCCGCCCCTGTTGGCACATTCTTCTCTATATTGAGGTGCGGTAATTTCGGCCAACTGCCGATATTTTGTCCATGAGGGTAGGTGGCAAAAAAACTTAAAAGCTTTGAAACCCCCCCCCTCCGCCCCCTGGCGGCAGCAACCTTAGCTACGCCGCTGTTATATGGTCATTAAGTTATCACTTTAAGAGTTGGGTGGGGGGAGCATAATGTCGACGGCACGGGGGCGTGCCGACTGTCCAGTTAAGATCCTCTTCATGTTCTATATTTTTTCAACAATGATTGTTTCAGTTTAATACATTGCCTATTTCTAATTTTCTCTTTCCCGTTTCTTTACGACGCACCTTCCTGTCTTTCTAGCGTAGTGCTTTACTCTATTCCACCCATGCACCTGTGTCCTTGTTTCCGATCAATTAAGATTATCGATTTAGCTTCGGTGTACTCTTAATAATTTATTAAATGCCGAAAGTGTTGACCAGAATCGCTTCTTTTGAAGCTCGCACGTTTTCGGTTACATGTTGTAAAAGAAAGGCCTATAGTGTTAACAGCTGTGACCAGCTGGTCCCAGGCCGACTGCGACGCGAGTGCGCTACTCTGTGACACACAGACTGGCGACTCGCTAGCATGCAGCTTTGGAATGAGCAGCGGCCACCGCGGAATGGTTATTATTCCATTTCAAAGGACATGTCTTCGGCAGAGGAATTTGACTTCAGTTATTTTGACATATAATGACTTTTATTAAATGTAATTATTTGTTTTAAAAAATTCATTCGATAAATATGATTTTTTTTCTTTCTTCTAATGTTTGTATGATGTTATCCAAAATTTTAATTATTTTTTAAACTTATACATAAATTACATTTTTTTCCATTTTATCCAGGAATAGCATGCCTGACAAGTCAAGAGAAAAACACCCCAACACTACGCATGTTGACCTAGAGAATTTGGGAAATGACGTCAGTGGACCATTTAAAAAGGCATTCTATAAAAACCTGTTTCGGATAGACGTCTGCGAGATAATAGATTATTCGACGCTACATATGACAAGTCTTCCATACTTGATTCATTGCGGGCAATAAACGCACATCCGTTGTTTCCTGTCCCAAACTCACATGTAGCATAACGGGACATGGATGATAGCGCGTCTTTCTTCGAGACGAGAATATCCCACCCAAGGGCCATCGCTCCTGGAGCATCCGGTCCATCATTGCAAGACGCGGCAACCAACATCGTCACCACCATCGCGGCGTACACTGGTCGCTAGGACGACAGCGTCTGTATCTTCAAACGCGGCGTCCTCGACTCGTCCCACGTCAACGAGGGTCATGTACAATCTTTCCCTCAATGGTGCGGGGGCGGTGGACGATTACAGCACCTTCACCACCCACGCCTCGGTGGTCGACAACTTTTCCTATTTCGTGGGGACCACCGACTTCCTAAACGTCTCGGATTCGAACTCGACATTCCCCGTGGCGCCGACGTTCACCAGCGCCAGCCTGACCAAAGCCGTTGTGTTCGGGGTCATGTTCGTGATTTCGTTCATCGGTAACACGGCCACCCTGATCCAGATGAGGCGCCTGAGACGTCGGAAGAGCACCATCAACACTCTGATAGTCAACCTCGCCTTGGCGGATTTACTGGTGTCTTTCTTCTGCATAGCTGGGGAGTCGGTGTGGGCCGCCACTGTACAATGGTTGGCGGGGAATTTCATGTGTAAACTGTTCAAATACATGCAGGTGAGTCAGTAACAAATTGCATTGTTTACAGGAGGTATCAACGGTTTTTTTTTTCCATGGACCACTTTGCCATTCACATGCAGGCCACAGATCCCTGCGTAGAAAAAAAAATTTGATTAATTCATTTATTAAAACTACAAAGGAAATTCAGCTATCTGATTACCCGACAGCATTTCAACGGACCCCTTTCACCGCGAGTTTAAGAACCCCTGTTTTTTCGATATATTTTAATGTTGTTTTCATGGTATTTCAACTAGACCATCTAGAGTTAATTGGGCTTCTGATACGCCAGGAAAACAACGATTTTCACATCTTGGTACATGTTTGAAATGGCGAAAAACAAAAGCCGTCAGCAATTTGAATTGATAAATAAGGCAAGTGTCTCATCTTTAGATATCCTATTGCCGCCTGACTTCGTTCTGACCTGTCATCCTGTCTCCTCCACGTCATGATATCGAAACATTGTCTCTGAATGGTCAAGTACGACGTACACTACAAAGAGTAGCGGATAAATTAGAAAACAAAAAAAGACTGATTAGCAAAAACTGATTAACCAAAATAAAACTGCTTGCAAATGACGGAACAATAATAAATTCGACAAACGGGGCTTATTCTTTTCAGAGTAATCACCACTCTCTTTCTCTCTCTCCCCCTTTCTATCTAGCTATGTGTTTATCTATCTATCTATCTATCTATCTATCTATCTATCTATCTATCTATCTATCTATCTATCTATCTATCTATCTATCTATCTATCTATCTATCTATCTATCTATCTATCTATCTATCTATCTATCTATCTATCTATCTATCTATCTATCTATCTATCTATCTATCTATCTATCTATCTATCTATCTATCTATCTATCTATCTATCTATCTATCTATCTATCTATCTATCTATCTATCTATCTATCTATCTATCTATCTATCTATCTATCTATCTATCTATCTATCTATCTATCTATCTATCTATCTATCTATCTATCTATCTATCTATCTATCTATCTATCTATCTATCTATCTATCTATCTATCTATCTATCTATCTATCTATCTATCTATCTATCTATCTATCTATCTATCTATCTATCTATCTATCTATCTATCTATCTATCTATCTATCTATCTATCTATCTATCTATCTATCTATCTATCTCTCTCTCTCTCTCTCTCTCTATCTCTCTCTCTCTCTCTATCTCTCTTTAATTAAATTAGTTGTATAACATGGCACTATTAGAACATGATAATGAAAACTAATGCCATATTTTAGTATGTCAACTTAATCCCGTCCTTTTAATCGCTGTCGAGCTCTGGCGTTAGCATACATTTACCAGGGGTTCTTAACATTTTAAAGTCCAAAGACCTTTTTGTCACAAAAAAAAACTATCCCAATACCATATCTGTTGTGTAGAGCTGCGGACGCCAGTGTAAACGACCATGGCGTCCAGCAGTTTCTCTAAATCAAACCGACATCTAACGCTTTCTCCATGTAAGGTATACATTAGAATTTGACAAGTCCGAGCTGAATTAGCATCTCAGGTCAAAACAATACTTTTATTATTGCCCTTTCTCTGTGAGACGTGTAGAGTTGGTGCCAAAAACAAAAGATTAAAAAAAAAATATATCAGAATGGGTTCCACGCACCACAAAAAAAAAGGGGGGGGGGGGGGCATTTTGCTTGTTAAGGGGGACAATTTAAATTTCAGTTGTCTAGAATTTGAAAACCAACCGTCTACTATGATTTAACTTGCATTTTAAAAGGAGAATCGTTAGATATATTTACTCATATCTAAATCTTGGGGGAAATGATACTATAGGAGCGAATTTAATCAAACTATCAATATTAACATTTCTTAAAGAACTTCTGGACAAAGATGACAAAGACGTGGACGCTGTCATCAGAGGAATATATGAAATAAGCAAGGATGTTTAGTAACAAAAGCCGAAAACCAAAACATTCTCAGTGCTAATGAATGAATCAGCTTTAGAAGACAGTGTGAATAACTTACGTGAGATATTGTGATAATGGAGATTTTGCTGAAGAAATGCTGCTCTTTAAATCATTTAAAGGCACCACTGCAGCCAAAGATATATATATATAATAAGCTAAACAAATACTAAGATGTCAATAATATACAGATGAAATATACAACACCTTATGCTGCGGATGGTGCTCCTAATATGATGAGCTAGAAAAAGGGCTGCTTAAACTTTTATGAAGGATGAGACTCCAGAAATTCTTCTTGCGCATTGTTTTATTTCATAATGAAAACTTGGTGGTTTAATATATTTCGCCTGTTCTTAAGTACTACATTCAGTTCTAAAGTGGATCAATGCTATGGAAGCTAATAACAAAGTGTGAGCGTCTCTTCAAGCACAAAATGCAGACTATGTGAGACTTTAACCTCACACTAAAGAGGATGGCTCTTAAAAGAAAACTGCTTTTAAAAATTCATGGAACTATTTGATTTTTTGGGGATTTTTAAAGTGAAAAACCTGAAATAAAGTAGCTGTTATGAGTTGATGGTAAAGCCTTTGTGAGGTATTTAGCCGATATCTTTGAAAAACTAAATATATATTAAATAAGCAGCATCAAGGAACAAATAAAACTCTGGTCGGTGCAAAAGCGAAGATATTTGGTTTCATTACATTGCTTGAATTATGTCAGAAATATGTTTGTAATGAACAGTTTTGAAACATTTCATTGGCTCAAAAAATATGAAGTGATTGATAACGCTATACTTGTAGTTGTCTGATACCGCTATACTTGTAGTTGTCTGATACCGCTATACTTGATATTGACAGATACAGCTATAATTGTAGTTGTAGATCATTTAAACATTTTGTCAGCTGATTTAGATGAAATATTTTTGATTCAAAACAAAATGATTTGGATGATGCTGCGAACGTTAATGAATTTACCTGACATTTCAAATATGCAATATCAAGACGAACTCGCAGAAATGCAAAATGATGAGTCTGTTAAAACTTTGTTCAATAATATACAAGGAGCGATAACATGACATTGTGAGGAAACTGATATCAAACATCTAGCTTCGACCAAATGTGAAGACAGCTATCGTTACTGTTTCCATCTTCATATTTAGCTGAATGTGGATTTAGTGTCATAAATGATTTGCTGCTAAAAGAAAAATAAATCGACTGGAAATAACACAGCGGGGAGACTTGAGACTCAATCTATCTACAGCGGGGAGACTTGAGACTCAAGCTATCTACAGCGGGGAGACTTGAGACTCGAGCTATTTAGATTGGAGCCTAACATAAACTCTCTGTGCAGCTAGCATCAAGCGCAAGCTTCTCACTAAATTATTTCATCTCTCCTTGTATTTGTGATCTCTCATTGTATTTTTGATCTCTCATTGAATTTGTGATCTCTCATTGTATTTGTGATCTCTCATTGTATTTGTGATCTCTCATTGTATTTGTGATCTCTCATTGTATTTGTGATCTCTCATTGTATTTGTGATCTCTCATTGTATTTTTGATCTCTCATTGAATTTGTGATCTCTCATTGTATTTGTGATCTCTCATTGTATTTGTGATCTCTCATTGTATTGTGATCTCTCATTGTATTGTGATCTCTCATTCTATTTGTGATCTCTCATTGTATTTGTGATCTCTCATTCTATTTGTGATCTCTCATTGTATTGTGATCTCTCATTGTATTTGTGATCTCTCATTGTATTTGTGATCTCTCATTGTATTTGTGATCTCTCATTGTATTTGTGATCTCTCATTGTATTTGTGATCTCTCATTGTATTTGTGATCTCTCATTGTATTGTTGATGTCTCATTGTATTTGTGATCTCTCATTGTATTTGTGATCTCTCATTGTATTGTGATCTCTCATTGTATTTGTGATCTCTCATTGTATTTGTGATCTCTCATTGTATTGTGATCTCTCATTCTATTTGTGATCTCTCATTGTATTTGTGATCTCTCATTGTATTTGTGATCTCTCATTGTATTTGTGATCTCTCATTGTATTTGTGATCTCTCATTGTATTTGTGATCTCTCATTGTATTTGTGATCTCTCATTGTATTTGTGATCTCTCATTGTATTTGTGATCTCTCATTGTATTTGTGATCTCTCATTGTATTTTTGATCTCTCATTGTATTTGTGATCTCTCATTGTATTTGTGATCTCTCATTGTATTTTTGATGTCTCATTGTATTTGTGATCTCTCATTGTGTTTTAAAAGTATTAAATAATAAATGGAAAAATATATCATTTAAATATTTTTTTTTAAAAATCTTACATTTTGTAGTTTAATTTCAGTTCTCCATTATAATTATATTTTTAAAATTGACTGTGTTTCTTTAGTAAATCTATTCGTATAACCCATACATTGCTAAACCATTGTTCCTTCTTCCTAAAACCTGTCGTTTAGTTTTCATTCAGTGAAAAATGCAATTTTTGAATATTAAAAAGTATGTATATATTTCATAGGGGGCTTAAGAATTTTAGAAAAGCTTAGGTGGGGCATGACATAAAAAGATTGGGAAACGAATCAATTTGAATACCTGCGTATCACTGCCGTCTTAATTCATGGGCCCACTGGGCAGTTGTTCAGGGTCTCATAAGTCATGGGCCCACTGTGCAGTTGTCCAGGGTCTCATAAGTCATGGGCACACTGGGCAGTTGGCCAGGGTCTCATAAGTCATGGGCCCACTGGACAGTTGTCCAGGGTCTCATAAGTCATGGGCACACTGGGCAGTTGGCCAGGGTCTCATAAGTCATGGGCACACTGGACAGTTGTCCAGGGTCTCGCTTTCTTGGGGGGCCTCCCACTTCTAGAGGGTCTCACACTTCTTTGGGTCCTCATGCTATCAAGGGGCCTTACACTTTTAGAGGGCCTCACACTTGTAGACCTCATGCTATTAGGGGGCCTGACACATCTAGGCCTCACGCTTCTAGGGTCCCTCAGGTTTCTTTCAGCATCCTGCTTGCCCTTCCGGTAATAAAGATTAAAAAATCTTTAAGGCATACATGTTATTTTTAACGTGGTGCTTCATTTATTATCATTTGAACAATGTAGTGGGTAAGCAGCTTTTATTGGTCTTCATGAACACGATTTCCGATTTGAAACCACTACTTAAGTTAGGTACTAGTTTAAAAAAAAAGTCGTTCGCTTAAAAATAAATCCTGGAATTATCCAGGGTTTCGAGGGTTTCTTTTAAATATAATTTTTTTAGGGCATTTATAATGCTTCACTTTCCCTTAAAGCAGCGGTTCTAAACCTTTCTAATGCCGCGACCCTCTAAGACAGTTTCTCATGATGTGGCGACACCCAACCACAAATTTTTTTTCGTTGCTACTTCATAACCGTAGCGTATATGTGTTTTTGGCTGGTCTTAAGCGACCGCTGGGAAAGGGTCGTTCGACCCCCAAAGGGGTCGCGACCCACAAGTTGAGAACCGCTGCCTTAAAGAAATCATGTATTAAAAATATGTGATTATTTGTGTACAATTTGTTTTTAAAAAGTACTCCTTAAACATCCACAAAATTATATGGATTTTTTCTATACACAATATGTGCTTCTCTCTCTCTCTCTCTCTTTCCCTCTCTCTCTTGTATCTGCAGAACTTCCAATCAATTAAATATTATAGGCTTAAATATTTTAAAACTTTTTCGTGTGACATACATAACGATGTTAGCGGTCCTTTTTTTTTTTTTTTTGTGACGGAAAACCTGTTCTGAACAGACGTATTTTTAAATTATCTACTCGTGTAATTATTAAAAATATAGACATACTTTTGAATTTTTAGGTGTTGAGACTTCGCAGAAGCAAGTAGAAGGTATCGCAAAATGCGTACCAATATTATCCCGGTAATGTCGGGTCCTATCTTCTAGTAAATAAAAAAGAGTTGTATAGTTATATTTCTATCATAAGTTAATATGGGTTGCGTCATGCTGCAAGTTTACATTGTGTATATATGTGTATTATGTTGTACATTTGCGTTGTGTTGCTTTGGCATAGCCACACCTATTGAGTCAAAGATTGATCTGAGAAGGAAAGAAGGGGGGGGGACAGTGGCGTAGCGATCTTAACTCGCGCCCGGGGCTAAATATCTTTTTAGCGCCCACCCCCCTAATCGAAAACCATACAATATTATATTTAAAATATACCATTTGGCGCCCCTTTGAGAGTAGCGCCGGGGCATGATGCCCCCTTTCCCCCCCTAGCTACGCCACTGGGGGGAAGCCACATTTTGTTTCTTCTACTTATTGTCGACTTGAAATTTGTTCTTTCAATGTCCGTATCTAAACTACCATCTCCAAGAATAAACAGATTATACAGTGGCTCATGTTTATAAATTGAATACAACGAAGGCGTCAAAGTAACATAGACAAGTAGCAGTGGGTCATAGTTTATGTATTCAATGACAGGATTAATGACAGGATTAATGACAGGATTAATGACAGGATTAATGACATAATTAATGACAGAATTAATGACAGAATTAATGACAGGATTAATGACAGGATTAATGACAGGATTAATGACAGGATTAATGATAGAATTAGTGACAGCATTAATGACAAAATTAATGACAGAATTAATGACAGAATTAATGACAGAATTAATGACAGAATTAATGACAGAATTAATGACAGAATTAATGACAGAATTAATGACAGAATTAATGACAGAATTAATGACAGAATTCCCACTCATTTGCGAAATGTGAAACACACTTTTTTTAAAAACAAGTAACTCTAAAATGAACGTGCTAAATTTGGGGGGGGGGGGCAGAGGCGTAACTGGGTTTTTGACGCCCATGGCTAATTTATTTTTGGCGCCCTTGATATTCAAATAAATATTTAAAAATTAGAGATTTAGCGGCGCCCTTTTGAACTGATGCAGGCCGGCGCCCTTGGCAACTGCCCCAAGGCCAAACCGTTGTTACGCCACGGGGGGGATGGTGGATGGGGTGTACACTAGTCTAACATTTATATAAATACTTTACTTACTTTAAGGGGGGCGGGGTAAATATAACATTATAAAGACATTAACGTGAATTGTAATCTCCGACAAGGGGGCCCCAACGCATTCAGCCTATGCTCCACCGTTAGTTAGGCTCGAGCGGAAGTGGGTGGTAGTAGGGCAAGGATTCCGTTGGTAGCCGTGTCCACCTCTCCGCTGACCACTAGCATTGTCAAAAGGACGGACACGTCGGACTGGCAGCGTCCAATCCTTCGGTGATGACGTTCATTGGTGCACAGGTCACGTCCACCGACACACGTGTGTTCATTGGTTCAAAGGTCAAGTACTGATACGCGTGTGTTCCTTTGGTTAACAGGCACAACGCATCGATACACTCGAGTACATCATTTCAAAGGTCACGCATTTGACACACATGTATACATTGGTACACATGGTAAGTATTTTTCGCACATAACTCAAATTAGCACAACGCAATTTTCAACATCGCCCATTTTTTTAAATTTTAAGTGATTTTTATGAACACTGTTATATTCAATCTAAAACGAAATAAAAGTATCATTAATTTCAAACTACTTTTTTTTTTTTTTGAACACTCATTTTTTTATCATAATTCACCACATGTGCCAAATACGTTGTGACGTTTAATACATTTTTCCAGAAACGTTTGTTTTCCAAATATCTGGCACAATTGTCTACACAAACACACACACACACACACACACACACACACGTGAATATATATATATATATATATATATATATATATATAACATATGTTTTGCACAGTCTACTAATCTCGGGGGCAACTTTTCACGAGACTTAGGTACAATACACTCAATCATCTAAGACAAATACATTTTCCATACATTGCTTACATACATTTTTTTTTTGGTGTTTACATTGCTGATCAAATTTTTACATAATTTGCTGGTACAACTTCCATACGTTGCTGGTACAATTTTGCATATTTTGCTGGTACAACTTCCATACGTTAATAGTACAATTTTACATAAATTGCTGGTACAACTTCCATATGTTGCTGGTACAATTTTACATAATTTGCTGGTATAATTTCATCACATTGCTAGTATAATTTCCAAACATTTCTGATACAGTTTTACATACATTAGTGTCACAATTTCCATACTTAGCTGGTACGAATTTCCATAATTTTCCGGCACAATTTCCATACTCTGATGGTTCAATTCTCCACTTTTTGGTACGTTATCTCTGTTCCCTACCAGAGAGGCAAGAAAAACACCAGCCTCCCCACCCCCACCCCGAGAAGCATTCCCGTCCCTGTGAAACCTTCCCTGACCGTGAACCAATCGCCCAGACTCCCGTGCTCAAAGACTCGATTCCATCATGTCCATGTAATTACAAACCGTCTCGTTAACCTTTTCCACGGGAGGGTAACCTGTACACCAGGGGTGGGCTTTTTTTTTATTATTGTTTGGCGGGCTGCGTGATGATTTGCAAGGAGTCCAGAGGTCTAGACAAAACCTTGATCAAACTGTTAACAGATATACAAAAAAAAAATTACAGTGAGATGATAAATATCAAATAGTTCTATACAATAAATGGAAAAAAATGTGAATAGGCAGGTTAGATTGCAGGAACGATGCATAAATCTAGGGGGGAAACGAGGGGGTAAGGGAGGGGGGCTTAAGGGAGGGGCTAAGACCACCCCCCCCCTCTTTTTCCACGAAATGTTTTAAGAATTGAAAGTGCTGGCATCTAATTTGGCGTATAGTTATGTCTAGTCTTAGGTTTAGATCCTCATCTTCCATTTTTTTTATTTTTTTAGTTTTTGGTGCATTCATTAACATATCATTTTCCCACTTAATTTTTTATTATTATTAGCTCAAATTATTTTTGAAGTAGTGAATAATTCAAACAACAAAACTGGCCACATTAAACATGTCGGTGGGTCGCATGTGGCTCGCGGGCCACAGTTTGCCCGTCCCTGCTCTTACACTTCAATTATCCCAGGATGACAGAGACCTGAACGCTGTTCTTTCTCCCTGTCGTTCTCTCCAATTTTTCTCCATTCTTCTGTCATTATCGCATCTCAAAGTCTCCCCGTCAACATACCCTAATTCGCATTCTCTCTGCCCCTCTCCTTTTGATTATTATCTCGCCCTTTCCGTTTCTGCTTTTTTAATGTTCAAGTCCTCACCCCTCTCTTTATCTAGAATAAAGATCGCCATTACAAAACTGTTTGATTTCTTATCTCCATTTTTTTTCTTCTTTTCATCTCATCCAATATCCATTTAAATTATAGCCAAACTTTCTCTTTTTCTCAACCTATTCGACCCCCTCCCCCCACACACACCCACCCCTCCTCAAAGCTGAAAACCCACCCCTTTTGTTGTATTCTCTCTGAGTTCTTGCTTTTACAGCCTTAACTCCCTTTGTCAAGACACGGAAGTTGAAAAGCTCAACCAAAATGTGTTATCAACAAATGTAATTATCCCCCCCCCCCCTACTGCCAGACATGCGGGTCGAAATAGACAACAGCCGTATTTATCTAATATTGTGTACGTCCACGACAGACGTCTGTACATTTTGGCAATGGCCACATCTTTTCGATCTCTTTCGGCAATTTCCTAATAGAGCGGAAGAGGACCGCCGGTTGTTTTAGGGAAAACGCTGAAGAAGAAAATTAAAAAAAAAAAAAGCAGTTGTTGGCCTTTAAAAAAAATAATTAATTTATTACGGTTTTACATTGACCATTTGATAGAAAGCTTTCTTTCAATTACAGATAACCAAATCATCGGTTATGTGTTGTGAGCCCAAGATGTTCTTTCATGATGTGCAGGATTTTATTTAGTCACCTGGTGGCACCATGATCACTAGTAGCGACAGGTGGGAGTGACATACAATGTGTTCGATCACAACATGCGCCTAATTAGCAAATAGCCATACCAAAACAAAATCATAGCTGATATGAAATGCTTGGTGTAACTTTTAAAATGTCTTTAGGTCAAAATGACATTCAGGGGTTCCATAAAATTGGGTAGACCTAAAAATAAATAATGATAAACACCTGGCAAAGAGAGATTGATATGGCGGGCTGACATATTTTAATTGGCCTATGCTTTACTGGGAGTTGAAAAAAAAAAGGAAAAGAAGAAAAAGGCCAACGTAACGCACCTAGTGTAACTTTTATCATGGCATGAGGCCAACAATGACACGCCTGGTGTAGCAGTTAAGCTATTACAGTGGCGGGAATGTTAAAATGAGCACAACTGCTCGTGAGTACTAAAAAACTGTTGAAAACGTTCATTTTTCAAGTGTTTTTTGAAGGACGTCATCTGAAAATTGGTTAAAATTGTTATCAACTCATCACAAACCAGTAGGTTAGTAAATCAAGTATTGGCTGTAAGGATATATTCCCTGGTATTTTATTATATGCGCTGGAATGACCTATCTGTGGTGCTCATTACAATGAATGTCCAAAAAGTGCTTTCAAGTTTTACAGAACATCTAGGATGTGCCTAAATGTCTTGGATAAGACCACATCTTCAGGCTTTGGTATTATTTTTCCAGGATAGAACCAATTTCTGGTATGTGACCAGATTCCAGGATATCACTCAACTTACTGGATGTGACCATAATTCCTTGATGTGACCATAATTCCTTGATGTGACCCTAATTCCTTGATGTGACCATAATTCCTTGATGTGACCATAATTCCTTGATGTGACCAAATTTCCTGGGTGTGACAATTCTTCTATAAGAAAACGGTAGAGTTAAAAACTACATGTCACTTTATAAAACTGGATATCAGTTTTTACGTTGATACGTGTAGTTTTATTTTCATTTTCTTCTGTAATAAGAGCAGAAAATCGGGCATTAAAACAGGCGCGTTGCCATAACAACGCTCCGTCAATAGGACGTCATGATTCTTTGCCCGTTTCGTCATATTTCCCGGCAGTTACTCTTTATAGTTGACAGTTATGTGCGTTATTTTTTTCTTTGTGTCTGTGATGATATTTTTCTTTTATTTTTAATTATTATCTTGGTTTTTGTGATAATGAAAATACTTTAAGCAGAAAACAGAGAGCGTATAATGACGAATTCAATAAGTATAAGATTGATTTTTTATTTCCATATTTCTATTTTTGAGATGTACTTCGGAGTCAACATTCGGGAGTCATTGTGGAGAATTTGGAGGATTTGGGGGGGGGGGGGGCAGAGAGAGAGGGAGGGGGGGGGTCAAAATATATATTTATAAATGACTAGTCTTTGGCTTGGTTTGTGGAATTTCTGCCGTATGCAACTAACCTGTTTTTGTTTTTAATGTCTCAACATTGAGGTCATCTCTTGACGCTGTAGATATTTGATGTCTTTGTGGCATCTGGCCGTTGAGCAGACCAAGCATGTCATACTCACTGGATCAAGCCAGTGTACAGACAAAGCATGATATCCACACTGGATCTGGCCATTGAGCAGACCAAGCATGTCATACTCACTGGATCAAGCCATTGTACAGACAAAGCATGATATCCACACTGGATCTAGCAATTGTACAGACAAAGCATGATATCCACACTGGATCTAGCCATTGTACAGACCAAGCATGATATCCACACTGGATATAGCCATTGTACAGACCAAGCATGATATCCACACTGGATCAAGCCATTGTACAGACCAAGCATGATATACTCAGTGGTTCAAGCCATTGTACAGACCAAGCATGATATACTCACTGGATCTAGCCATTGTACAGACCAAGCATGACATCCACACTGGATCTAGCCATTGTACAGACCAAGAATGATATCCACACTGGATACCTTACTTGGATCTCAGCCAATTGGCCGAAAACAAAAACGAAGTTTTATTAATAAAATACCCGGGAAAAGAAATAAAAAAATTGTATTTATAATTTTTTTTTTACATTTCAGCATTGCATTTATTCCACAAAAATGAGCTATTGCGTGGAATGGAAGAGGTTTCATATAATAACTTTTTGAGAAGAAAATATTTCCAAAAACTATATTATTTTAATAAAATAGATCCGTCGAAAGGGACCAAAACCGGTCTCTGGTTTGTTACCAACCCATATATCTTGTGGCATGCATAGGGAAACAATAATGGAAATCAGAACTGTTTCCCTTGGGGCCACGCGGTGCAGACTGGGGTTTTCATTTGTCTGGGTGAAGCCCCCCTTTTTATTTTTAATTGCCCTGATTTTAAAAAAAAATATTTGTTTGGCTATTGTTTTTTTGTGCTGTTTGTTTGTTTTCTTGCTCCTGAATTATAATCGTATCCGTGCAAATCTCACTGCACATAAACTAAACTCTCATTGGACATGCAACAACTTCTCATCATCCATACGCCAACCTCTCAATGTCCATGCGCCAACGTCTCATTTTTCATACACCAACATATCCTTGTCCATTCATCAATTTATCATTGTACAAACACCAACTTCTCACTGTCCAAACACCAACTTCTCATTGTCCATTCGCCAAATTCTATTTGTCCATACGCCAACTTCTCATTGTCCAAACACCAAATTCTCATTGCCCATACGCCGACTTCTTATTGTCCATTCACCAAATTCTCATTGTCCATACGCAAACTTCTCATTGTCCATACGTCAACTTCTCATTGTCCATTCACCAACTTCTCATTGTCCAAACACCACCTTCTCACTGTCTATACACCAACTTCTCAATGTCCATTCTCTAACTTCTCATTGTCCAATCACCACCTTCTCACTGTCTATACACCAACTTCTCATTGTCCAAACACCACCTTCTCATTGTCTATACACCAACTTCTCATTGTACATACACCAACTTCTCATTGTACATACACTAAAATCTCATTGTCCATACAAGATCTACAAGTTTTCTAATCCCTCACTCCTTTGTGTCCGTACTTGAATGACTTGTTCAAATGACTGAACCCATATC
The DNA here is from genome assembly GCA_964017045.1 of Omphiscola glabra. Taxonomy (NCBI): domain Eukaryota; kingdom Metazoa; phylum Mollusca; class Gastropoda; family Lymnaeidae; genus Omphiscola; species Omphiscola glabra. Next base: position 28,507,173 of record OZ024794.1, on the reverse strand, counting down.
TTATTATAGCGTCTTCTATTGTTAAAAATCCTATTGATATATTTTACAATTTTATAAGCTGTCCAAACTTATGTTTTAGAATATTGAGCGGCTATGATAGTTGACAGCTGATTTGAATTTGACATCTGTGATATCGTGGACATCTGCCTACATTGGACATGTCTTATATTGGACAGCTACTTACATTGGACAACTGCTTATAGTGGACAGTTGCTTACTTTGGACAACTACTTATATTGGACAATTGTGATATGTTGGACTGCCGCATGTTGTTTGACAGCTTTGATATAGTGGACAGTCACTTATATTTGACAGCTGTGGTATGGTGTATTCTAGTGGACATCTAATAGACACACTGAACAGCTGTACTCCATCGGTCACTGAACAGCTGTACTCCATCGGTCACTGAACATCTGTACTCCATCGGTCACTGAACAGCTGTACTCCATCGGTCACTGAACAGCTGTACTCCATCGGTCACTGAACAGCTGTACTCCATCGGTCACTGAACAGCTGTACTCCATCGGTTACTGAACAGCTGTACTCCATCTATAGTGCACAGCTTTGTCACTCTATTGACCACCTAGACAGCTAAGTTATCTTTACAATCGCATTGGACACGATCGTCTGGAATCTAGAATGACATATATCCCGTGACCACCGCAAACACACTCGACTGTTATCTGCTTAGTCGAGATGTATCCAAGCTATTTTATGAGTTTGGGAACAGAACATATGTTACATGACTCAAGGGAACTCAGGTCCCTTACATCAACCTTGAAACTTTGAAACGCTTAAAAATAAAGTTTGATCAAACAAAAAATATTCCCCCAATAATTGCGGCATCAAACACGTCCATATAATATATATATTATGTAATAACACTAATGACTTTTCCATTAGAAAAGTGTGTCAATACCATTTTGGTTCAAAATTATTTTCTTATAATTAAAGCAATTAGTTATCTATTTCAGATACCTTATCTGAATATCTTTCGTCTGCTAATTTACCTCGATACTTTGCCTCTTCATCTTCAGGAACGCCTAAGCAGGAAAAGAAGGGGGTAGGTGTGTGTGTGTGGGGGGAGGGGTGGTGTGTTGAAGCAACTGCTTCAGCGCTGAGATGGGGGTGGGGGATAAATTCCCTTCCCTACACCCCCACCCAAACCGAACGGCTTTTGAATTTACTCCAGGCTACAAAATTAAAATGGGAAAGAAAGTGGGGGTGGGGGTAGGGAATGGAAGTACTCGTCGTTTTTAATTAATTTTGTTGTTGCTTTTCTGCAATGTGACGAAACGTAAAGGCTTGTTATTTCTGCTGGGAGGACGGGCTGGTTCCATAGTCAGCACCAGGAGCGTCAGCACCAGGAGCGTCAGCACCAGGAGCGTCAGCACCAGGAGCGTCAGCACCAGGAGCGTCAGCACCAGGAGCGTCAGCACCAGGAGTTCGTGTTCTCTTGTCTGGGTTACGCTAGGAATCAATGAGTTCGGATGTGATACATTTTTGACCGCATATCCATCGAGCCACCCGCCCATCGAGCCACCCGCCCATGGAGCCACCCGTCCATCGAGCCACCCACCCGGTCTTTGAATTTTAAGAATGAAAATTGAAAATAATAATTATATGCAAACTCAAATTCATTAAAAAATTATAATAACCACTGGCTTTGATGATTTGATTTGCTGGTAAAAAAAAAACGTGAAGTGCTATTTGAGCTATTAATTGATAAATTGTAACTATTGGTCATCGATATTGTTATTGAATAGTCATCAATGATTTAACAACTTCTATCTTTACCGTCGATTTTTAAATTGTTAATATTCTTAATCAGCTCTCAAATTCTATAGAAATACTAGGACCCCCAAAACTGACCAAAGTCCAGTAGTGGGTGGTTTTGGCTTCCACCACTCAGAAAAGGGGGCGGGAGGCAATAGACTTTTATCTCACTATCTTACATCATTACTGTATCTCACTATGTTATATCACGACTTTATCTCACTATCTTACTTCACTACTTTATCTCACTATCTGACGTCACTACTTTATCTCACTATCTGACGCCACTACTTTATCTCACTATGTTATATCACGACTTTATCTCACTATCTTATGTCACTACTTTATCTCACTATCGACGCCACTACTTTATCTCACTATCTTATGTCACTATTTTATCTCACTATCTTATGTCACTACTTTATCTCACTATCTTAACTCACTACTTTATCTCACTATCTGACGCCACTATTTTATCTCACTATCTGACGCCACTACTTTATCTCAATATCTTATGTCACTATTTTATCTCATTATCTTATGTCACTACTTTATCTCAATATCTGACGCCACTACTTTATCTCACTATCTTATGTCACTACTTTATCTCAATATCTGACGCCACTACTTTATCTCACTATCTTATGTCACTACTTTATCTCAATATCTGACGCCACTACTTTATCTCACTATCTGACGCCACTACTTTATCTCACTATCTTATGTCACTACTTTATCTCAGTACTTTTAAGATATTACTTTAACTCAATATTTCTTTAACTTTCGACACATTCTCACAATTATATTTCACAAATTTATCTCACTACACTATCCCACTAATATATCTCGCTATTTTATCCTATTTTATCTCATACTTTCATCTTACTACTTTATCACACTATTTAATGTCACTAATTTATCTCACTACTTTATCTCAATACATTATCTCTCTACTTTATGCCCCTACTTTATCTCAATACCTTAATAATCAATACCATATCTCACTATTTTATGCCACTCTTTATTTCACTGATTTATTTCCCCTCTTTGTCTCCCTACCTTGTCTAAAACAACTTTATCTCACTACTTTATCTCACTACTTTAACTTGTTTTTTCATATCGGCGCATGATCTAACTTTTTAAAATATCAATCACTTTATCTCACTACTTTTATATTTCTTCTTTTATCTCACCTTTTTATCTTAATACATCGTGTCATTATCTCACCATTTACTCAATGTCTTGAGGACACGTTGAGGATCAAACCTATTTCTTCCACTGCCTCAAGTCGATACAAACATTTCCACCACACCGTCTACACTCCTCCACGCTGTACTAATTCAGCCTGGTAAGGCCTCCCCCCACCCCCTCCACCCCCGGCTCATTCACGTGTAAATCGTGGTGGCTTTTATCGGCTCATCCCCTTCTCTCTTTTGTTGTCCGCGGGCAAATCGGTCTTCTCCGCTGAGGCCCAATCGTCCTATTAAAATACATCAAAGTCAACGTCATACACGATGCTCAGTCATGTATTTCTCACGTAACGCACGTGCGTACTAAGGAATGACTCGTCACATCCTATATGAAGGGCAAATATCGGTCGTTACTCTCTCTCTCTCTCTCTCTCTCTCTCACACACACTGAAATGATGTGCAACAGTGCGCGCTGAAAGATATCTCAAGGTTTCACCGTTAAAGACATAGAACAAACAAAAAACACTAGCCCCCCCCTCCCCCCACACCACACCCCCCCCTCCTCCCGAACCCCACATTTACACACAACATGCGTGTGATGATTAATTTATTCCTGAATTTCAGCAGTTTCAATCACGCTTTGCAGATATGAATCACGATTTCAATCTCTCAAATTCACGAAATTGGTAAGAAATCTATAGCAATCTTCTAAGTTGTATCAGCTCCGCAAATCAATCTATGTGTCTAACACCGTCGACCTCAGATTGAGTTGGTTTTTCTTTGTGGTTTTTTATTTTTTTTTTTTTTTATGGCAGGGCCGGTGCTAAGTGATAGCAACGTTGGCGACCCCGCGTGTTGCCGTGGTATATTTATTATATACCTAAGCCTACTAATAGTTCCTAATCCAGTCAACACAATATTCGGAGTTATTAGATAGTCAAATTGTCTGAAGGTCAGTCTTGCTCCCATACCATCCCTTCGAGGTGAATCCCGGGAAGACCTCTGGGCGCATGTTAAGCGGATTATCATGGAATTTTATACTGTATATAGACCAGTTATAGAAATGTCGGGAACTAAGCGAGAGTGAACAAAAATCCGTTATGACGCGTCCCATTATGACCAGCAAGCCCCCAGTACGACACGTCCCATTATGACCAGCAAGCCCCCAGTACGACTATGACGTGTCTTATGCGGAATGCCTAACGTCAACGGTCCCGCAAAATTCAATTTGCGTAAGGCCCCGCACCCTCCTAGCAACCGGCCCTGTTGGTGGTAGGGGGAGGAGTGAGAGGCCAAAATTAAGATGCACCTCCTTCTTTCCCCCCCCCCCCCCAATCTTTGCCACTTGTGACATTTTGAATGAATTGGGGGCGGGGGGGGGGGGGGATTTGCGGAAACCAGAGTGCGCACAGATCTGAAAACTAGACAGCTGAATCAAGGTAGTTAGTTCATTCAACACAAATGGCAGAGTTCCGATTTTACGGGCCGACCCGTTGAAGATGACACGTGACGTTTGTGAAACACGCCATGATGAGCGGTCATTAGCATGAATTGCAAAGTTGGCATTGGCAGAAAAGAGAGTGGCAAGTGCAGAAAAGAGAGTGACATGGGCAGATAAGAGAGTGGCAAGTGCAGAAAAGAGAGTGACATGGGCAGATAAGAGAGTGGCAAGTGCAGAAAAGAGAGTGACATGGGCAGATAAGAGAGTGGCAAGTGCAGAAAAGAGAGTGACATGGGCAGATAAGAGAGTGGCAAGTGCAGAAAAGAGAGTGACATGGGCAGATAAGAGAGTGGCAAGTGCAGAAAAGAGAGTGACATGGGCAGATAAGAGAGTGGCAAGTGCAGAAAAGAGAGTGACATGGGCAGATAAGAGAGTGGCAAGTGCAGAAAAGAGAGTGACATGGGCAGATAAGAGAGTGGCAAGTGCAGAAAAGAGAGTGGCATGGGCAGATAAGAGAGTGGCAAGTGCAGAAAAGAGAGTGGCATGGGCAGATAAGAGAGTGGCAAGTGCAGAAAAGAGAGTGACAAGTGCAGAAAAGAGAGTGACATGGTCAGATAAGAGAATGACATGGGCAGATAAGAGAGGGACATGGGCAGATGAGAGAGTGACATGGGCAGACAAGAGAGCGATAAGGGCAGTTAAGAGAGTAAAATGGCAGATGAGAGAGTAACATGGGCAGATAAGAGAGTGACATGGACAGCTGAATCAAGGTAGTTCATTCAACACAAATGGAAAAGTTCCGATTTTACGGGCAAGATTTTGCCTCACGGAATCTTCTATTTTTTCAGATAGCTCAGTGCTCATATATTGCTGTATATTATGGACGTCCTTTTCCGTCGTTCTACTGCAAAAAAAAAAATCGGGGGGGGGGGGGGGGAGCGGGTGGCTGCTCTGATTATGTAAGGGCTTTGGTCGACATGAGGCACGATCTTAACCCACAACTTTCAAGCTCGGGCTACGCCCTACAGACGTGATTGAGACTGCCCTCAACCACTAGTGTGACTGTTTCTGGGGCAACCCCCCCCCCACCACTTAATCTGGGGCACCCTACTTAATCTGGAGCACCCTTCTTAATTATGTATTAAGGAAGAACCCATCAGAACCTAAACATTTATTAACGGCCGCTCTAATCATGATATCACAGCATGTATCAGACCTTCTGCTGAACCAACGACAACGCGATTCCAACCGACGAACTCCAAGGTTTAAAAGATGTACGCTTCTTTAAAGAAAATTCCATCACAGACACATTGTCCTCAGAATAACGAAAAAAAGCTATTTTTAAAAAAATTAACAGAAATTCTATTCCTAGTCATAAAACGTAAATGTCAAATAAAAACGACCTAAAATAAATCATTTTAACCACCTTTCCACCCACTCCCTTAACTCCACTCCACCAAGTAACATACATTTAATGCTCCATTTTGCTCCTGGCTTGTGGGGGGGGGGGGGGGAGCTAACAATCGTCTCATGTTTATTCTGTCGTCTGGGGGTGGGGGGAGGGAGGGGGTGGTGTTCTTTCAAGGCGACTTCGCCTCCTAAGGCTAGTTCCTGATTTCTTAGAAATTCAATTTTAAAACAGGAAGTTGTCAATTATTTTTACTTATTTTACTATTAGTATTTTTTTTTTTTTTTTTTTTTTTGGGGGGGGGGGGGGGGGGGGGGGGGGGTTGTGGGGGGAAGGGGGTAGTCGACTTTGTTGGTTTCATGTCCTGGGCAGCTTTAAGGCCACGGGCCAAAACACTTAACCGTCACCGTCTTGTAAACAACGCAAAGAGACTGAACTTTAGGGGACAATTGACGAAGCTGTAAATAAACTCGTAGAAAAAAAAAGCAGTTAGTTCGTTAGACGCCATGACAGCTTTAGAAGACGTAAAAATAGTTGCAATATGTATGACAGTGTTTGAAAATATCAGTGCGCTGCGAGAATCTATAACTGTGTTTAAAGATATAAATGCGATAGAAAAAAAAAAGTACAATGGTGTTAGTGGCAATGATGCTAATACTGATGAACTATCCTTCTAAAAAAAATATGATTTTATGGGCAATGATGATGATACTATTGAACTATCCTTCTAAAAATAATGATGTTAGGAGCAACAATGTTGACACTGATGAGCTTTTCTTTCTAAAAAGTTATGATTTTAGGGGCAACAACGTTGATACTAATGAACTATCCTTCTAAAAAAATCCATTAGTGTCTCTAAAGAGCCAATACAAACTCTAGAACTGCTTTTCATTTCTTGGCTGTCTTCCGTTCCTCTCGGTCAACACGAGCTGGCCATAAACTCCTTAGATGCGCATCGAACCAAAAGTATTCATCTTTATCTCTTTCTCCCCAGGTTTTTGCTCTTTATTTGTCTACGTACATCACGGTGGCCATCAGCCTTGACCGCTGTGTCGCCATCTTGGACCCGATGAGGCGGAATGGCGCCTCTCAGAGGGTTCGGGTTATGATTTCCTTCGCGTGGATATTCAGTGCCTTGTTCAGCATTCCCCAGGTTAGTACAGCCCTGTCAGGGAATGGCGGGTGCAATGTCTTTTTGTTGTGTGTCTGTTGTACAGTCTGGTCAGTAAATGTCGGGTGCAATGTCTTGTTGCTGTGTGTCTGTTGTACGGTCTGGTCAGTAAATGTCGAATGCAATCTCCTTTTGATGTGTGTCTGTTTTGCGGTCTGGTCAGTGAATGTCGAATGCAATCTCCTTTTGATGTGTGTCTGTTGTACTGTCTAGTAAGTGAATGACGGGTGCGATGTGTTGTTGCTTTGTGTCTGATGTAGTGTCTGATTAGTGACTGTTGTACTGTCTGGTCAGTGATTGTCTCTTGCTATAGGTCTGCTCAATATCTGTAAATTCTGTTACGGCCAGATCGATTGATCTCCTGTGTAAACAGTAACATACATGTTTTTGTGAACACGTTATGCATAGCCTAGTTTTGTGAGTGGCATCGTTAGAAGGTGAGCTGACGGTGTCATTACCGCAATGGGGTAACCTGGTGATGCGAAAGAGTAATTATTGTATTGTTTAATGAAAAGGGATGGAGTAGGGTTAAAAGTGATGAGGCGTGGTAAATCTTGTCTGAAACCGCGGGATGTGAAAAGGTTTTTTTTTTTATTACCGCATTATCGTAAGCAGGTGGGGGATGATATGATAATTATTGCATGGTGAAGTTGACGGCGTGATCGCCGATTCGGTTACTACATTAGCGCATATCGTGGTTGAAAGGAGTTGCCATAGAATATAGAACACTGTTGAAATTGTTGATCCAGGTGTTGCTCCAGGTGTTGATCGAGATATAACGCTCCTATGATTCCGATGAAGTCAGTTGGGTGATGATCGCAAAGGCCAAGGTAAGGAAGGAATCAGTTTCATCGAGTGTAAGCGACATTTATGCATCGTTGCGATCGGAAGTGTCAGTGATCTGGTCACGCCACATGAGAACTGTGCCAAACCACACCCATACACAAACTGGGAACACGCTCACAAACCAGTGACCTTTGACCATATTCACCCTTGGTGTGGTTGATGTCAAACGTGTGTGGTTGTGGCGGTAGCTGTCCGTAGATTGAACGTTTCAGAGTCAGTTAAGTTTGAAAATGATGTATTCTTTTTCCTTGTGTACAAAACAAAATAAGAATTCCCCTCATAGTGTCCAGACATTGGACACCCGTTGATTGATGAGATTTCTTCATGCCCGTCTGTACAGACATTGAACACCCGTTGATTGATGAGATTTCTTCATGCCCGTCTGTACAGACATTGAACACCCGTTGATTGATGAGATTTCTTCATGCCCGTCTGTACAGACATTGAACACCCGTTGATTGATGAGATTTCTTCATGCCCGTCTGTACAGACATTGGACACCCGTTGATTGATGAGATTCCTTCATGCCCGTCTGTACAGACCTTGAACACCCGTTGATTGATGAGATTTCTTCATGCCCGTCTGTACAGACATTGGACACCCGTTGATTGATGAGATTTCTTCATGCCCGTCTGTACAGACATTGGACACCCGTTGATTGATGAGATTCCTTCATGCCCGTCTGTACAGACCTTGAACACCCGTTGATTGATGAGATTTCTTCATGCCCGTCTGTACAGACCTTGAACACCCGTTGATTGATGAGATTCCTTCATGAACATCAGTCCAGACCTTCGACACCCGTTGATTGATGAGATTCCTTCATGCCCGTCTGTACAGACCTTGAACACCCGTTGATTGATGAGATTCCTTCATGAACATTAGTCCAGACATTGGACACCTGTTGATTGATGAGATTCCTTCATGAACATCAGTCCAGACATTGGACACCTGTTGATTGATGAGATTCCTTCATGAACATCAGTCCAGACATTGGACACCTGTTGATTGATGAGATTCCTTCATGAACATCAGTCCAGACATTGGACACCTGTTGATTGATGAGATTTCTTCATGACCGTCTGTGCAGACCTTCGACAGTATTCGACACCCGTTGATTGGTGAGATTTCTTCATGCTCGTCTGTACAGACATTGGACACCCGTTGATTGATGAGATTTCTTCATGCCCGTCTGTACAGACCTTGAACACCCGTTGATTGATGAGATTTCTTCATGCCCGTCTGTACAGACCTTGAACACCCGTTGATTGATGAGATTCCTTCATGAACATCAGTCCAGACCTTCGACACCCGTTGATTGATGAGATTCCTTCATGCCCGTCTGTACAGACCTTGAACACCCGTTGATTGATGAGATTCCTTCATGAACATTAGTCCAGACATTGGACACCTGTTGATTGATGAGATTCCTTCATGAACATCAGTCCAGACATTGGACACCTGTTGATTGATGAGATTCCTTCATGAACATCAGTCCAGACATTGGACACCTGTTGATTGATGAGATTCCTTCATGAACATCAGTCCAGACGTTGGACACCTGTTGATTGATGAGATTTCTTCATGACCGTCTGTGCAGACCTTCGACAGTATTCGACACCCGTTGATTGGTGAGATTTCTTCATGCCCGTCTGTACAGACCTAGAACACCCGTTGATTGATGAGATTCCTTCATGCCCGTCTGTACAAACCCTGAACACCCGTTGATTGATGAGATTCCTTCATGAACATCAGTCCAGACCTTCGACACCCGTTGATTGATGAGATTTCTTCATGCCCGTCTGTACAGACCTTAAACACCCGTTGATTGATGAGATTCCTTCATGAACATCAGTCCAGACCTTCGACACCCGTTGATTGATGAGATTCCTTCATGCCCGTCTGTACAGACCTTGAACACCCGTTGATTGATGAGATTCCTTCATGAACATTAGTCCAGACCTTCGACACCCGTTGATTGATGAGATTCCTTCATGAACATCAGTCCAGACATTGGACACCTGTTGATTGATGAGATTCCTTCATGAACATCAGTCCAGACATTGGACACCTGTTGATTGATGAGATTTCTTCATGACCGTCTGTGCAGACCTTCGACAGTATTCGACACCCGTTGATTGGTGAGATTTCTTCATGCCCGTCTGTACAGACATTGGAGACCCGTTGATTGATGAGATTTCTTCATGCCCGTCTGTACAGACCTTGAACACCCGTTGATTGATGAGATTTCTTCATGCCCGTCTGTACAGACCTTGAACACCCGTTGATTGATGAGATTCCTTCATGAACATCAGTCCAGACCTTCGACACCCGTTGATTGATGAGATTCCTTCATGCCCGTCTGTACAGACCTTGAACACCCGTTGATTGATGAGATTCCTTCATGAACATTAGTCCAGACATTGGACACCTGTTGATTGATGAGATTCCTTCATGAACATCAGTCCAGACATTGGACACCTGTTGATTGATGAGATTCCTTCATGAACATCAGTCCAGACATTGGACACCTGTTGATTGATGAGATTCCTTCATGAACATCAGTCCAGACATTGGACACCTGTTGATTGATGAGATTTCTTCATGACCGTCTGTGCAGACCTTCGACAGTATTCGACACCCGTTGATTGGTGAGATTTCTTCATGCCCGTCTGTACAGACCTAGAACACCCGTTGATTGATGAGATTCCTTCATGCCCGTCTGTACAAACCCTGAACACCCGTTGATTGATGAGATTCCTTCATGAACATCAGTCCAGACCTTCGACACCCGTTGATTGATGAGATTTCTTCATGCCCGTCTGTACAGACCTTAAACACCCGTTGATTGATGAGATTCCTTCATGAACATCAGTCCAGACCTTCGACACCCGTTGATTGATGAGATTCCTTCATGCCCGTCTGTACAGACCTTGAACACCCGTTGATTGATGAGATTCCTTCATGAACATTAGTCCAGACCTTCGACACCCGTTGATTGATGAGATTCCTTCATGAACATCAGTCCAGACATTGGACACCTGTTGATTGATGAGATTCCTTCATGAACATCAGTCCAGACATTGGACACCTGTTGATTGATGAGATTTCTTCATGACCGTCTGTGCAGACCTTCGACAGTATTCGACACCCGTTGATTGGTGAGATTTCTTCATGCCCGTCTGTACAGACATTGGACACCCGTTGATTGATGAGATTTCTTCATGCCCGTCTGTACAGACCTTGAACACCCGTTGATTGATGAGATTTCTTCATGCCCGTCAGTACAGACCTTGAACACCCGTTGATTGATGAGATTCCTTCATGAACATCAGTCCAGACCTTCGACACCCGTTGATTGATGAGATTCCTTCATGCCCGTCTGTACAGACCTTGAACACCCGTTGATTGATGAGATTCCTTCATGAACATTAGTCCAGACATTGGACACCTGTTGATTGATGAGATTCCTTCATGAACATCAGTCCAGACATTGGACACCTGTTGATTGATGAGATTCCTTCATGAACATCAGTCCAGACATTGGACACCTGTTGATTGATGAGATTCCTTCATGAACATCAGTCCAGACATTGGACACCTGTTGATTGATGAGATTTCTTCATGACCGTCTGTGCAGACCTTCGACAGTATTCGACACCCGTTGATTGGTGAGATTTCTTCATGCCCGTCTGTACAGACCTAGAACACCCGTTGATTGATGAGATTCCTTCATGCCCGTCTGTACAAACCCTGAACACCCGTTGATTGATGAGATTCCTTCATGAACATCAGTCCAGACCTTCGACACCCGTTGATTGATGAGATTTCTTCATGCCCGTCTGTACAGACCTTAAACACCCGTTGATTGATGAGATTCCTTCATGAACATCAGTCCAGACCTTCGACACCCGTTGATTGATGAGATTCCTTCATGCCCGTCTGTACAGACCTTGAACACCCGTTGATTGATGAGATTCCTTCATGAACATTAGTCCAGACCTTCGACACCCGTTGATTGATGAGATTCCTTCATGAACATCAGTCCAGACCTTCGACAGCCGTTGATTGATGAGATTCCTTCATGAACATTAGTCCAGACATTCGACACCCGTTGATTGATGAGATTCCTTCATGAACATTAATCCAGACCTTCGACACCCGTTGATTGATGACATATCTTCATGGACATTATTTCTCTTTCCTTCAAGTTTTTTGTTGTTAGTTTTTTTACAATGTTTTTCTCATTGTCTTATTCAGGGGTCACCAAACTTTTTTTCACGGCAGGCCGGATAACGGGAAAAAATGACGAGCTCGGGCCGGATAATCATTCTGTGCAATAATTGCAAGCCACAACGAAAGCTTTGGGAAAAAAGACAAAAAACTTAGTTTAGTATTCCATGTTAATCATGGGTGAGTGGCGTGCAATCCAAAAAAAGCAAAGACAACCAACATATTTATGTACTAAAAATGTTAGCAAAGAAGGTGACGTTATATCAGGCCTAGTGCGCACGTATTCGATTTGCACAAGTTAAGCAGCAAAAAGGGTTAGTGAGATTTGTGAAACTGATGTTTGGCTTTCAAGATATCATCAATGGTTGGTTCGAAATTGATGCATACAATCAAAAGAAATGATCATCATTCTCTCTCGTTCGATGTGTTGACTTCACATATGTTATTTTGGAAAATGTTTGCTCACAAACATAAGTAGTTCTATGCATGCTGCAAACGGATGACAACTCTTTTGTTATCTGAAAGTCCAAATTCACACCACAAATAAACACGAGAAGTTGTGAGAGAGACAGTGCCTGAGAATACATCAAGTTCCTAGATTTCTTACATATATGTAGCACTATTTTCTTTCCAAACTTTTCTGATCACCGCAGAACTGAACTTGCTGAAGGGATGTTAGTTCTAACCACGGCGTCTATGATTTTTAATATCTCCATATGTTTCGAACACTCCCCTTTCTTTCACCCATTTACTACCCAGTTTGTGATAGTAATCAGACTATAATATATTAGAGGGAAAATGCTTAATGGAAATTGATTTTTACTTTATCCTTTTCTTAACCAGCTTTTCCTAAAAACAACCACCTCAGGTTACTTGGTAGGTTTTTTTAAAAAGATGTCACCATTTGTTAATCAATTCTTATTTAAATACATCGTGTTTTATGCAGATCTGAGTTCGTGTTGAAACCACGTTAGATTTCATCAGTAACTTTATTTTGACCAGTGATAGACTGTGATAATGTGATCGGTACGTCCACTCGATATAAATTGATGTCACTAGCAAATACACGTCTGAAAACAAAGTGACTGCAGATTGTATTATAAACGTCGGTCATCTACTTTTAGTAGTTAACTTTTTGGCGCCAGATTAATTTTGTACTGCGATGGGAGTAGTTTTTGTATACATTTTATTTATTTATTATTATATACCGTATTGTACGATTTTGAGACGATATTGTACGATTTTGGGAGTTCAAGGGTTAACAGGTCTGCAATAAACAAGAAAATCTAGATACAATAATTGAAAATTTCAAATTGTAAATTAAGGCGCCTAGCAGCCAGGAGGTCTCCGCACGTGTGAAGATCTTCTAGTATTATAAACATCATATTAAAATTTAAGTTGTATCACAACGCATTGTGTTCCTTACGTTTTAACCAGCAAGTTCTAGAAACGTCGGCGGGCCGGATTCGGCCCGCGGGCCGTTGTTTGGTGACCCCCTGGTCTTATTGATGCTATTTCATTCCGCGTTGTCATTTCTCGCTGCATCATGTCACCTCGGTCTAGTGATGTCACCTCGGTCTAGTGATGTCACCTCGGTCTAGTGATGTCATTATTCTCAGCGAGAAGCCTTTTTACTTTGCGCCCGGTTGGTGTAATAAAATGGAAAGGAATGTTCACAGAGACGCATTTCTGTCCTTTGGGCAGTCTGCAGCAGTATCAAAATACAGTGTGTGCGAGAGAGAGAGAGAGAGAGAGGGGGATAAATAGAGAAATAGAGAAGGGAAGAGGAATGAAGTTAAAAAGAAGGAGAGAGAGATAAGGAGTGAGGTGGGAAGGATGACATGAGGCAGTGTGAGTTGGGAATGATGACATGAGGAAGTGAGAGAAGGGATGGAAGGAAAGGGGAGGGGGAGAATGGAGGCAGAGAGAAGGAAGAGAGAGAGGGAAAGGGGAAGAAGGGAGGAGGGAGGGAGAGTGGACAAGGGGAGGAGGGAAGGGAGAGATAGGGGGATGGATGGAGAGATAGGTAAGTGTAATAGGTGAGTGATCAAGAGAGAGGGGAAGGGTGGAGAGAGAGGGGCGGAAGAGAGAGTGTGAGAGAAGGAGAGAGAAGGGAAAGAAATTGCACGAAATGTTATAAGCTGGAAAGAATAATTCAGAACAAAGACTACATGGCAATAGTTTGTGCAACACCAAGGGACCACTATGGAGCACATCGAGAGAAAAAGCAGATTCGCCTCCAATAACTACTAGGATCCCAAACCAAAGTGTCCCATACGCGGGAGAGCTTTCTAGCCACAAATTAGACCTTTCAAGCCACCTGTGTACTCATAGATTGAATAGAACCTTGGTCATTCACATGTGAAAGACTAACACACACACACACACACACACACACACACACACAAAGGAGCGAAGAAAGCAAAGGATGAGAGGAAAGCCAAGACAGACGTAACGTGATGTCCTTACATCATACCGTTATCTTGGTAGAATCGTGAGTAATTGCATCTCACAGGTGTTGTGTGATTCATACGTTCACGACAATGAGACCAATACACAAACGTTAAGACCTGGGGAGGGGTGGGTGGGTGGAGGGACAACTTTGTCTACTTTCCCGCCAATCACTATGAATGCGTCTGGTCTATTCTAAAACTAGTTGGCACATCCTAATCCACCAATATCCCAAATTTCCAACGCGCTAAATCCACTGCCTAACCCAGCCGATCCCCCCTACCCCTACTCCATCCATTCCACCCTCCTACACCCCCGCCCCGCGCCCTTAGTCAGCGTTATTTTTAAATCGAATTCATATTTTCTGGTCACGCAAGGGGAGACAAAGCTAACCTGTCAGCATAGGGGAGTGGATTTATGGCCGCCCTCAGTCCACGGAACCTCCCCTCCATCTTCTCGTCTGCTCTGACAGCGCGTGCAATAAAAATCAAGGGACACAACGCATGTTTATAGTGTCCACAGCTTTAGTCAATAAGCAATTATTGTGAGCTCTTTTCATTTTTTTCTTTCTTTTTGTTTGTTTGTTTGTTTGTTTTGTTTGTTTGTTTGTTTGTTTGTTTTGTTTGTTTGTTTGTTTTTTGTTTGCTTGGTTTCTTTGCTGACTGAAAAATATAAAGAAGGGGAGGTGAGGCGGATATTTTTGGTGTCCATAGTACCGTAGATTTAAAGATATTGTATTCAAATTTTTCGTAGTTTCAGATACATATTATAAGCACAGTCACACCTTTGGATGACATATGTTATGACTTCCGACATGGTTTCTCACTGCTTATAGTTTTAACAGAAATATTTCATTTATTACATAGGTTCAAATATGTCATAGGTTCAAATATGTCATAGGTTCAAATATGTCATAGGTTCAAATATGTCATAGGTTCAAATATGTCATAGGTTCAAATATGTCATAGGTTCAAATATGTCATAGGTTCAAATATGTCATAGGTTCCAATATGTCATATGTTCAAATATACCATAGCTTCAAATATGTCATAAGTTCAAATAGTAGCTATAACTTATGTTTGGGGGGGGGGGGCGCTCTGAACCAGTTTATACATTTATTTATATAGCTAGTTATGGAATAAAAACGAAATTTTCAAAGGCTCAAACGGCAATTATGAATTTAAAACTAACGCTGTTTGAGATCCGCTGCAATCGGTTTGTCATGTGACTACTGTCGAGTTAATGGCGTGACGTAGTAAGGCTCTAATGACGGCGATACCGTTGGACACAGCGGATATACTGTCATAATGGGCCCCTATAAACAAGTTTCTCCCGAAATAGTTCTGTGTGTGAGAGATATAGAGAGTAATAAATTGCTGGAGAGCGAGAGAGAAAGAGTAAGAGATATACAGAGAGAGAGAGAGAATGGGAGAAAGAAAGAGAGGGAGGGCACGGGAGAGAGTGAAAAGAGAGAAAATGAGTGAGGATGAAAGAGAAACGATTTCTCATTATATATGATTTAATTGATTGAATATTCCGGTTTTGGGGCGAGGGTGCGGCAGGGGCTGGTGCAGGGCGGGCAAACTACGGCCATTTATAGATGAGTTCCTGTGTCCTCTCCAAACAACCATTTCAAGTAAAAGACAAAATAATATATTTTTTTAAACTAACCGTTATATTTAACAGTTTGTAGCAAAAATTTAATGATAGACTCCACACAGTCCAGCAAATATATAGGGTTGTCAATTAATTTTCAGTACAAAAAAATTAACGCAATAATCTATGTTTTAAAAAGTGTGTTTTTTTTCACATCAAAAAATATTCTATAAATTACCTAGTAATATAAACACAACAATAACTTACTTCAAAAAGTGTAGGGTTGGGGGAGGGGGGCGACAGTTACGTACTGTAATCCGTATGGAGAAATTAATCTCTTATTTAAGTTTATGGCTCGTTCCAAAACTGTTCACAACAAAAGACGATACCATATGTTCAGTACAATAACAAAGACTACGATACTAAAACCAGGGCCAATTAAAATTAATAAATTTTATTAAGTTAATAATGAATTACAAAATCGCAAAATTAAAATAAAGCTATTTACTTACAGAATAAATATTTTGGCTTCTACGGGTACAATGTTGAAGAAGATACAATGTTGTAAAAAGGTACAATGATAAAAAAGGAATCTACACACACACACACAACAAAAGTTAGTAAACAAATTGCTGTTTCGTACAGCAAATATGTCTCATGATAAATGATAGCCAAGCATCTCTCCTCCCCTCTCAATCTCTATAGACGTTTATATATCCTGTTTCATAGATACCTCTCGAACGGACTACGCCTTGTATTCCTTTCTGGATATTTTTACATATTTTTTACTGAGTGCGAATAACAATGACTTGTAGCCAATATACCAGCCGGTGTCATAAGAGAGTAATCTCAGACCTTCACCAGAATATGTGTGTTAGTGAGTTGTAATCGAGGTCAAATGAGACTATTTTTAATTGCCCACACCCTGATAGCGCTGCCGACCTTGGGGTCAGCTTGAGTTCATTCGCCAGAAAAGATGAATGAAAGCAAACGAGATGCCTGTAAAACAAATAAACAAAACACCGTTTGTCACCGGACTTTGAACGACCAGCCAGAATATCTTTATTACAAGATGCACAACAACGACACCAACAACGACACCAACAACAACACCAACAACAACACCAAAACCAACACCAACAAAGTCTCGCCGCCTTTCTTTCTCCGTCTTGAACCCATATGTTCCAGGCATCACTTAAACCAGCGGTTCTCAACCATGGGTCGCGACCCTTTGTGGGGTCAAACGACCTTTCAAAGAGGTCGCCTAAGACCATCAGAAAACACATACACTCTACAGTTATCAAATAGCAACGAAAATAATTTTGTGTTTGGGGGTTGCCGCAGCATGAGGAACTGTATTAAAGGGTCGCGACATTAGAAAGGTTGAGAGCCACTGACTTTAAAAAAAAAATAATTTTGTACTCTAGAAGTCATCTCCCCTCTCCTTCCACCCGCCCGCTCTTTTTCCAAGTCCACCCCTACGCCTGGTCTCCTAATGAATCCCCGTTACTAACTAAAATAGTAGACCATGGCTGGAAAGAAACAAAAAACATCGTGTCCCACACAAACATAATTAACTCCAAACGAATCGATTCAATGCCATGGCACAACCGCAGTGGGGGTCTGCAACCCCTGGAGGTCTGCATGGGGGGGGGGGGCAGACGTAGATTTAAGAAGTCCAAATTTGTGTTTTCGAAAAACCTATAATGTTTATATGCAAAAAAATAAGTCGGGGTTGGGGGGGAAGACAAAGCTGAAAAAATTGCGAGGGGCCCTCCAGAAGTCACGCGACGGCTCCGCCCACAACACCATGACGCGCGCTTGAAGTTGTGTTCACCATCATATTTTTGGTCTTGCTGCCCCCCCCCCCCCCCAGTTCCAAGAAGTCAATTTAATGTTGCATGTCGGGGAATTTGAAGTTCAATGTGGAACAAATGATGATGATACCAAAAAATCTCCAAATACGGGAAAGTGTGTGTGGAGGGTGTGTGGGTGTGGGGGGGGGGGAATCTACAAGACTAATGACTTGATTTAAAGGGCGGATAAGAGTCGGAGATAAAGGAAGGCCACTACTCTAATTGATGGTTGTACTAGTGAACCAACGAAACGAAATTGGTTTCTCTATGGATTTGAGGTCGCATAATTAACCCACCTAGTGAAAAGAATGGATAAAATTGACCTGAAAAGAAGATAAGAAAATAAGTACTCAATGAAAGACACGTGGCGTGATTTCTAGGCATGATTTCTAAGTGTGGTTTCTAAGCATGATTTCTAGGCATGATTTTTAGGCATGATTTATAGGCATGAGTTCTAGACGTGATTTCTAGGCGAGATTTCTAGGCATGATTTCTAAGCATGGTTTCTAGGCATGATTTCTAGGCATGATTTTTAAGCTTGACTTCTAAGCATGGTTTCTGGGCATGAAGCCTAGGCATGATTTCTAGGCATGATTTCTAAGCATGGTTTCCAGGCATGATTTCTAGGCATGATTTTTAGGATTGATTTCTAAGCATGATTTGTAAGCATGGTTTCTAAGCATGGTTTCTAGGTGCGCAGGAAACTGTGATAAACACTAACTATAGCCCTCCACACAATGGCCAAACAAAGGCGGACAAACAATGGCGCCGGAATGCGTGAACTTCCCTTCTACTGAAGGTACCTGACAAAACATTTATTCATGTAACGCACTTCATAAAAAACCCTATTAGTGCTACCCCCCCCCACCTCGGCGTACGCCACCGCCCGTGAAATATTCCCCCCCTTTTACACCGGAGATTTATTACACCAACTATTTCTATTAAACTAAAGAAGATATTACGCACCAAACGCAGATGCGGTATTTTTTTAAAAAAAATTCCTTTAGCGCAACTATCGAGAATTTTATTTAGAGAACTCAGGGCCATCTGGTAGCGTTATGACTTTGTTACACGGAGACTTATGTCTTTTGATGATCTTTTTAAACAAAAGAATAATAAATGGAGACGTGACTCCGTATCTCCAATCTCCACGATCTTGAGGATTTATTGGTTTCAGATATCTGTCATTTCTCATTAGTTCATGGCCATCTCTGTCATTTCTAATTAGTTCACGGGCTTATGTGTGTGGGTCTGCTCGCTTCTGCTGCCTTTTGATAAATTAGCTAACAGGTATAATGGCTATTTTTTTTAGGTATGTACGTGTATCTCCTGGTATATGCTTAACGCCGCTGACATCTGCCAACTAATGAGCATGTCTGTTTAGGTGTGATATATAATATCTGTAGACATCGGCTCCATTATTCTTATTTTAATCGGTGCATCCAACGACACACAGTGGCGTAGGAAGGGGTAATGCGGAGGAGGTAACCCCCCTCCATCCGGGTGGCACTTCTTTTTCCTTATGTGGAAAGGCGGGATTTTTCTTCGAAGAGGGCGGCAAATAGCTTGGCCAGCCCAAGGCGCCACTAAACCTAACTACGCCACTGACGACACAAACAAAATTACCTTCACTCTGGAACTGCGAAGATGGAAAAATAACGATGGAGTTAATTATTATTGGAGGATATATCCCACCCATTTCATCTCAGATACATCCCACCCATTCACATAAACATCCCACCCATCTCATCACATAAACATCCCACCGGTTTCATCACAGATATGTCCCACCAATTTCATCACATAAACATCCCACCCGTTTCATCACAGATATGTCCCACCAGTTTCATCACAGATACAGCCCACCCATTTCATCAATCATACGTAAGATCAGCTCGATAATGGAGATTTATTTCCCTCATTTTAAGACCTAAAAATATATAAAATCCCTCAGTCTGTATTCACCAGCATGTTTCACCGGTTGTGATAAAAAATAAAATAATCTCAAAGTAAATTTTGTCACAAAGCGAGGGATGTTTTATTGTACATGATGAGTGGAGGGTGGCTTTATTGGGTATGATGGCTGGAGGGAGGCGTTATTTTGTATGATGGCTGGAGGGAGGTGTTATTTTGTATGATGGCTGGAGGGAGGCGTTATTTTGTATGATGGCTGGAGGGAGGTGTTATTTTGTATGATGGCTGGAGGGAGGTGTTATTTTGTATGATGGCTGGAGGGTGGCTTTATTGGGTATGATGGCTGGAGGGAGGCGTTATTTTGTATGATGGCTGGAGGGAGGTGTTATTGTATAGGATGGCTGAATTTTGCGCTTGAGAAATAATTTAAATTGTTTGAATGTATTTTTTTTAAAACATCATAATACGAATTTTTATCCATATCGGAAAATGAATATTTTAGTGGGATCAAAACACTATTTCTTTTTTGTTGGGATCCTTAAAAGAATCTTATCCGATCTTATCCAATCACGATTATATAATTAACATATTGATGCATGAAATAAAGAGAAGCCAAGAGGCAAACAAATATTTAAAAAGTAACACAAAAAAAACGCCCTGGTCGCGTGATTCAAGTATTTAAAATCAGAAAATGACAAAGACGTTAAGTGCCACTCCAATTATTTGGATATTTTTAGGTACCCCAGCCAGGTTTTAGCCCCAATACATTTTCTTGGTTTTGAATACGAGATTTCACGACTGACTTTCCGGGAATTTTCGGTGGGAAGAGTTCGATACAAACTATTCGATGTTCACCGAAACGTCAGGTCAGAACAGGTTTCGATAACATAATGTGCCAAGAAAGTCTTAAATAAGGGACATAAGGATGTTACATACATTGCCAGACTAACCGAACTCTGCACTAATTCTATAAAGAACTTCTCATATTCACTAGAAAATTTTTAGCATTAACTATAAACTGTAACATAACATAGCGCAGGGATATAGTGATCATATAATATCACGAGAAAGAAGCAGGAACTCTTTTGTGTAGAGTAAAGTGAACTCATGAGTTTACTGGGTATGAGTCCACGTTAGTCAGTCGGCGGAGAAGGACGGCATTTTGTCATGATTTGCTTGCTATGATGTGAATTTAATTTAATGATATAAAAAGTGTATGATATTCTTTACACTATAACTTTATCAGTTGCAGGGATGTTACAATGTCAAGGAATTATTTTATCTTTATCCTGTAAGAAAGTGCCGTGTGAATTATTCAGTGGATTTATTCAGTTCTTCAATTAGCAAAAGTTAGAAGTTATAATTACAAGTGACTATGGACATGTCATTCATTATATACAGTATTAATTAACATACATAGAGTACAATTACTTTATGTATTGTTACATAAACCTGATCAGATTAACTATAAACCTGTTAAGATTAACTAGCAACCTGCTCAGATTAACTAGAAAACTGATAAGATTCACGAGAACACCGGCTCTGTACACAACAACTGATTCGACCAATGCAACTTGATTACTTCCAAGGAACTCCAAGCAGCCGCATTGAGCCATCAGACGGTGGCTTAGGAGAGGAAACGTAAAGGACGCTAAATGAGAAGACGTCTATGACAGGAAATCCCCGAAAACGAAGATAACAGACCAGCCGCAATTTCATTTAATCACAGAAAATTTCCCTGGACCAGGGCACATCATTTGTCGTAGCCCCGGGCCTAGGTACTTCATTGAAAGGGATCAACTTTCTATATTAGAAACAGTTCCTGCTCTTTTCGTGAATATTGCTATAATGGCGTGGGCCAGCTCGTATTTATATACTTTTTTATGACGCTGGCCTCAGTATTTTGTACATATTCGCATTCATTATTAGTATTTTATGAACTGAAATTTTGGCCAAAATCTGCGTGCAAGTGGAGGTTTGTCATGTCCAAAATGTCATTAAAACATTTCTACAGACTCCTCGATTTAAAGCGGTTTCTAAAATTATTTGAAACTTAATCCATTGTGTAAACGAAGTTATCTAATATTTTTTATTATTATTCCAGTGTCTTACTTTCATTAAACAACCCTTAAAAAAACAAAGTTTTTAGTATACATCCTTTATAAAATTTAATATCGAAAATTTGGCAAAACATGCCTACAAGTTGTGTACTTTATAAGAATCCCAATTAGTGCTCTTTCTCTCCCCTGCTCCCCCCTCCCATATGGCTCGCAACCGTACACTTTCTTCACGCAACTGAACTATATTAATATTCTAATGACCCACCGGCTTTTACACCGCCTTTTTTTATTTCACTGGCTTTTTTGGAAAAAAAAATTATTACACAACAAACGCTCCAGCGAAATATTTTTTTTAAAAAACATTCTCATTTAGCGCAGATATCGGGAATTTTATTTCACTACCCCATCGTCGTCATATTTCCTTCATCTACCCTTTGAAAAACAGGAAAAAACTTATTTGTAAGGGTTGGGGCTGACAATTTGAAAGAAAGTTTGGTCATCTGCAACGATTCTATGTGACAAGTTTCAGCTCGATATGTTTACGGGAAGTGGGTCAATTAGACGCCGGAAGATTTCGCCAGCCAAAAACACGTCAACAAAAGCGAAGCTCATATAAAGGATTTAAAAAATGGTGTGCAGATATTTTTTTAATTGAAAAAAATATGTAGAATATCAATGTCGTGGTGATCTATTTTTGCAATAGGAAATTTCTTATACACTTTTTTTTTAAAGTAACTTGTATCAATTATTTTAAACCATATATAAAGTTATTCGAAAAGTGCTGATATTTAACTGAAGTTGTTGTTATTTCACTTGGGTTATTTAAATTTGAAAAGTGAAAGTGGGATATTTTTGTAGGACACATATTTATGTAATATATATATTTGAAAAAATAAACTCTCTAAAAAACATTTAAACTGACCGATAATTCCCTGACCCGTTGAACTGCACTCAGAGGAACACTGAAGCGGCTAACGTGCTGGTGATTTCATTCATGTGTATGTAATCGATTGAAGAACTGGACATACTGGACACTGAGGATGAGGGGGCAGGGGTATATAGAAGGGAAGTCTGGCCAGTACAAGTGACCCTTTCATTTTCAGCCCTGGATTCAATATGGAGGAGCCATATGGTTATCTTCACTTCTCCGTCAATTTTTGAGATCTCGGCGCCTTTTAAATTTACATTTTTAGAACGCCATGAACTCTTACATTTTTACACATACATGTAACTTAGCATTTGCTCAGACACATATAACTTTACAGTTGCAAATAGACATATAAATGCATATTTTAACAATGTCAAATAACTTTATAGTTGTAAAAAAAATGAATTCCGTCCAGTCAATATTTGATCAGTGTGTCGAAACAATGATTAGGAAGTGTTTCGAGTCAATGGTTGGGAAGTGTGTTGAGTCAATGATTGGTGAGTGCGTAGAGTCAATGATAAGAGAGTGTGCAGAGTCAGTGGTTGGAAAGTGTACAGAATCAATGGTTGGAAAGTTTGCAGAGTCAATGGTTGGAAAGTGTGCATAGTCAGTGGTTGGATAGTGTGCAGAGTCAATGGTTGGAAGGTGTGTCAAATTAATGGTTGGAAGCCGTGTTGTCTCCTCTAGGAAACAAATGCTTTCGTCCGTGTTCCACCTGTAACCCCAAAAAATAATTTTACCCTAACAGTTCAACGCACAAACAAATGATTGTACCATTGTGTACCTACTCTGGCCCAAAGTACTAATTGTCCCATCGCAGAACAACTCAACTCACGAAAATTGATTGTAACCATGTGTACCAACTGTAACATGCGCACAAAAAAATGTACTGACAATACAACCATGCACCGCACTGCATTGAAATGCCCACCGAGTACAAGCTTACCGCAGCATACGGGTTTTTAATGTCACCCACTGACAGCTCCTACATGTAAAGACTTAACGCTACCACTGACCACACAGACAAACCTTCCCAAAACGACGCAAAATCTTTAGTTGTAAGATACTTTCATTGATTTGTTTTTTGATGTTTTTGTTTTTTTTGTTTATAAGTCGCTTGATTAACTTTCACTTACCAAGCTTCCACCACATCTGAACATTTCTTTGCGCATGACTAAACGCAAAACTAAACTTAATTTGAACTTCTTACACGACACGCAGACAATTGTTGCCAACCGTTAGTTTTAACGCCATTATTTTTTTTTTTCACGGCAAGCCTGGCTGATTTCTTGCGTTCCAATAAATTCTTTCATCATTCACTGCAGGAAAAAAAAGAAGATTGGACTAGTCAACATTTTTTACCAAGTTCCGTACAACCCTAAGTTTCTAACACGTCCACCTTTGTTTCTTTACATTGCACAAGTGCAGTGAGGCGGAACATTCTGATTCGCTACGATATGATTGTTGTATTTCCAAGGATGGATGGGAAAGGGGGGAGATTTTTTTAATGTTTTATTTGGTTTGTGGGCAGAGGGATTATATGTTCGAATGTGTTGTTTTCATAAAGGCTTCGTGAAAAGAACGATACGTCTTTGAAATGGATTTATAAGGGGAGAAGGGGGAGAAATTACAGAGCCAGGGAGAAGAAAAAAGACCAAAGCTTCTTTTCACGCTCAGAAGGTATGCCCCCCAAAAAACGAGATTTTTCCAAAATTTCCGATTTCCTTGAATTATTAAAAGTCAGTAGATTTTTAAAAAATCATTATTATACCCCACTGTGTACATTTAAAGTTCATGTGAATGTGTTGACCAGTACAGAAGAATTAACCCCCCCTCCCCCCCCCCACACTCACACACACACACTTTTATCCGTGATAGATCCTGCCGATACAAATTACTGTTATGGATTATGGTAGACATTCGGAACTCCATCTACCAATTAGTTCACGAAAACCACAACGCTTTTAAAATTTCAATAATTGTATCTCCTTTTTTTTTTCCCTCTCCTCCTCGTCGCCATGACAACTCACAAAAAATGTTCACGCTCTAATTTTAGAATTTAGGTCACGATATTCCTACTCTCTAGCCTTTCTTCTCCTCTCTTCAACTTATTTTTTATTTAAAGTTCTGTTACCAAAAGGAAATACATTTTTAAATGTTGGAGTCTGTGGTATTCTCAGCTTGTCGATTTCGCTGATACATGAAAAGAATCGGCATACTTCTTTAGCATGCAAGGGATGTGCGCAATACAGTAAAATATGCTAACAATATCATGGTGTTGTGCGCATTACAGTAAAAAAATGATAACAAGATAAAGGACTGTGCGCATTACAATAAAAATATGTTAAGAAAATTTAGCTTAGCGTCGATAATTGTCCAGGCTACACAAGCGGGTTCCGGAGTTTGTAGCGATGTGTGTTCCGGTGTATGCACTAGGGTGTGTACTAGAGTGTGTACTAGAGTGTGTACTAGAGTGTGTACTAGAGTGTGTACTAGAGTGTGCACTAGAGTGTGTACTAGAGTGAACTAGGCTGTGTACTAGAGTTTGTACTAGAGTGTGAACTAGAGTGTGTACTAAAGTGTGTACTAGGGTGTGTACTGGGCTGTGTACTGGAATGTGTTCTAGGGTGTGTACTAGGGTGTATACAAGGTTGTGTACTATGTTGTGTACTAGGGTGTGTACTGGAGTGTGTACTAGAGTGTGTACTAGAGTTAGTACTAGAGCATTTTTCCCCAAATGGTTGCCATCATCGTGTAATGTCCTCAAACCGTAGGTTTATGTGCCGGTCATTACCAAATAAATATGTAGTGTCAAATAACATGAAAATGTAATTAATCTGGCACCGGTCGCGGGTTTTACAAATGTTTAAACTTGTCCACCGGTCAGCCAAACTTAAAGTTTGGGAATCCCTGTATTAGAGTAAAGACAGGACTGTTTGTGTTTATGTATTCCTCTGATCTGACACCGTAATAATGTTTGCCCACACAAAAAAAATGTTTTCTTTTTGTTTTGGAGGGATTATCTTGGGCAATAACCAGTCCAGCTGCACGAGTTCTGTTCCAGTCTAAGTGCACGAGTTCTGTCCCAGTCTAAGTGCACGAGTTATGTCCAAGTCTAGGTGCATGAGTTCTGTGCCAGTCTAAGTGCAAGAGTTCTGTCCCAGTCTAGGTGCACGAGTTCTTTCCCAGTCTAAGTGCACGAGTTCTGTCCCAGTCTAGGTGCACGAGTTATGTCCCAGTCTAAGTGCACGAGTTATGTCCTAGTCTGGGTGCACGAGTTCTGTCCCAGTCTAGGTGCACGAGTTCTGTCACAGTCTAGGTGCACGAGTTCTGTCCCAGTCTGGGTGCACGAGTTCTGTCCCACTCTAGGTGCACGAGTTTTGTCCCAGTCTGGGTGCATGAGTTCTGTCCCAGTCTAGGTGCACGAGTTCTGTCCCAGTCTAGGTGCACGAGTTCTATTAGATCATCATGCACCTGTTTTTTTCGTATCGGTGCACGTGCATTTAAGATTTCGATTCCTCGCTGGCTCATCATCAAATCCACAGCGTAAAAAGGGGAATAATTAAACTAAATAAAGATAACATATTTGGCTATTGTAGAGCGAGGTAATACATTTTTACCCTGTTTAACCTTTAGAATGTAAAAAAAAATTGGATCTTCAAACATGTAGATGAAATGATTGGGTTATGATAATATAATCAGGTATGATACATGGTGGTTGAGGATTTGGTGGTCAGGTAAGGATTTGGTGATCAGGTAAGGATTTGGTGATCAGGTAAGAATTTTGGTGATCAGGTAAGGTTTTGGTGATCAGGTAAGGATTTGGTGATCACATACGGATTCGGTGATCAGGTAAGAGGAGATATTTTGGTTGGTTGCTGTTTGTTTGTTGTTTTAAATTATTTTTTTAAGTGGGGGGATGTGGGGAGAAAAGGTACTTAAAGTTAAAAGAGGGGCCCCAGTGGGGGCCCCATTCCTAAAGGTACCGTTTTAGTTTTGCCTGAGATAGGAGGCCCTATAAATTTCATTTAGATAAACAATGTAGCTAAACTTTAAAAGTTGTCCCATTAAAATCGGGTTAAAATGCCATATATATAACTTATTTAAATTATCAAACTTTCTGGAACATTCTAGATCGGCCCGAACGGATCGGATATTATTAATTCTAAATTCGCCGATATATCAGCACGGAATAAGAAGGGTATTGCTACCAAGCAAGGCCTAGATCCATCAATTCACATAGAACCAGTGGCGTAGTGAGAGGGGGGAGGGGGGCATCATGCCCCGGGCGCTACTCACAAAGGGGCGCCAAATAGTATATTTTACTATAATATTGTATGGTTTTCGAATAGGGGGGGGCGCTAAAAAGGTATTGTGCCCCGGGCGTGAGTTAAGCTCGCTACGCCACTCCATAGAACCTATAGTGTTGTCTCACCCTATTGGTATTTATATAGCTTGTAACCGGGAAATGAAGTGGGACTCTAGGCCCCAAATGAGTCAATATTATTAGTTTTTGAATCAAGTGTATGTGTACTAAGTTTGGTCTAGATCCATCCTTTCATGCTGGAGTATTTGTTGATAATTTTATTTATATTGCTCGTATAAGAAAAAAATGAATTTAGGGCTCCCGGCCCCAAAAGAAAATCATATAAAGTTCAAACACATTTTTACTTATAAACTTATATATGATTTTTTTTTAAAAATAATGCATCTGATTTGATTGCGTAATATTTTCTTTTCGGAAAATGAAATCGTCTTAATTTAAATGTGGTTTAATAAATGTTTGGTTTAAACATTGGTTGGTTCAAAATACAAGGAATCATTTTGGTACATACCGGAATTTAGTTGTTTATCTTGCTATATATAATAGGAGATCAACATAAGATATGCTAGTGTAAATGTAGGTTCCCTGACCTGAATGTGAATACAGAAAATTTATTTATACAGTAAAACCTTTAAATTGCCATTAAAACGAGGTTTTAAATTGGGGTGGGGGTGGGTCTTAACAAGAGGTAGGACGTTTTCGAAAAACGACATTTAGAAATGAAGTAAACAAGTGAAATAAAAACAAAAAAATACACGTACCATTAAGTATAGGCAATATCTACCATCTTTCTTTCAGAGATATAGATTAAACTCTGTCTCACAACCAATACAGTCACTAAGTACACGTACCATTAAGTATAGGCAATATCTAGTATCATTAAGTGTAGGCAATATCTAGTATCATTAAGTATAGGCAATGTCTACCATCTTTCTTTTACAAATATAGATTAAACTCTTTCTCACAACCAATACTGTCACTAAGTACACGCACCATTAAGTATAGGCAACTCTACCATCTTTCTTTCAGAAATATAGATTAAACTCTGTCTCACAACCTATACAGTCACTAAGTACACGCACCATTAAGTATAGGCAATTATACCATCTTTCTTTCAGAAATATAGATTAAACTCTGTCTCACAGCCAATACAGTCACTAAGTACACGTACCATTAAGTATAGGCAATATCTACCATCTTTCGTTCAGAAATATAGATTAAACTCTGTCTCACAACCAAAACAGTCACTATCTTCCTGTTCCTCATTAATTCCAAAATAAAAAATCAATGCTGGTATGGAAGTTGTTTAAAAGCACTTGTAAGTGCTGAGTGCATGCTTAAACAAGTTATAACTATTTATGTATAAGATAAGTACATTAATATTGTTGTTTTTAAAAGAAACCTGTTATTTATGTTTGTTTGCATGCCCCCCCACCCGTTCATGCTCTTTTAGTATGTCACTTTGAACACCAGACATAGTGTCGGCAAGGTCTTGAGGGCCCCTGGTCAGGGCAAATCTGGTCAGCTCCTTGGAATATTTCAAGGCAATGGAGAAGTTCATAGGAGGTTATTCATCTTTCTCATTCTTAGTGTCACTAATCTGGTTATCTACTTTCTGGCTGCATTACTGCATCGTCTGCTGTTGAAAGTTGGAAACGAAACTGTTTTCTTCAAGCGCACAATTATAGCATTGCTCTGGGGGTCTGACCTTTTCAGGTGCTCGGTCGTAAAATTGAATTATTTGAAGGTCGCAAGTCGCGTTTTAGAAGAGGTCGATCAAGAGCGGTCGTTTAAATTCTACAAAGCATTGGTGAAGTTTTTTTCCGGTTGCATGTTGGAGGGAGTCATTTAAGAGAGGGTCGCAAAACGGAGGTTTTACTGTATTTAATGGTTACAAAATAGTCATGCTTATTTTTATTTATTTAAACAATTTTTTTGCTGATACTACTTTATTTAAACAATTTATTTGTTTATACTACTTTATTTAAACTAATATATTTTTCGATACTACTTTATTTAAACACTTTATTTGTTGATACTACTTTATTTAAACTAATTTATTTTTCGATACTACTTTATTTAAACAATTTATTTGTTGATACTACTTTATTTTTAAAAAGTCACATAAAAAAAGATTGTCGTGTCGTCACCTTCGCAAGATCCATACAATTAAGGATAGGACGAGAAGAGCAGTGGAAACACGTGTGTACTCGTTAATGTTGCTCAGTGTCATCTCATATAGAGACACTTTTCAGAAATGGTCGCAAAGGAGGGGGCGGGGGAGACGGGGGGTGGGTGCAGCCCGCTACCTCTGCTCACCCACTGGCTACGCCACAGTTCTAGTCGAGAAGATGGTCGGACATTTTAGCATTTAAAGCTGGTCGATGTTGGGCTGGTCACGAAATTTAACTTCACCCTTGGTATATCGCCATCCAAAAATTTCTAACCCCGACACTAAAGTTACTTTGGTGGGTGCATGCAGCTGGTCTATTGATTTTCCATGGTTTCATAAATAATGGCGCTAGTGATCCTGAGCATGCAACGCTTTGATCGAAACAAAGTTTTTGTTCTGAACCATTGACGTTTTTCATTAGCCGATGTCGGACTTGTATGTTTCATGTCAGGCGTGTATGTTTGATGTCAGGCGCGTATGTCTGATGTCAGGCGTGTATGCCTGGTGTCAGGCGTGTATGTTTGATGTCAGGCTTGTATGTTTGATGACAGACTTTTATGTTTGATGACAGACTTGTATGTTTGATGTCAGACTTATATGTTTGATGTCAGACTTGTATGTTTGATGTTAGACTTGTACGTTTGATGTCAGACTCGTATGTTTGATGTCAGACTTGTATGTTTGATGTCAGGTTTGTATGTTTGATGTTAGACTTGTGTGTTTGATGTCAGACTTGTATGTTTGATGTCAGACTTGCACGTTTGATGTCAGGCTTGTTTGTTTGGTGTCAGACTTATACGTTTCTTGTCAGACTTATATGTTTGATGTCAGGCTTGTATGTTTGATGTTAGACTTGTGTGTTTGATGTTAGACTTGTGTGTTTGATGTCAGACTTGTACGTTTGATGTCAGACTTGTATGTTTGATGTTAGACTTGCATGTTTGATGTTTGACTTGCATTTTTGATGTTTGACTTGTATGTTTGATGTTAGACTTGTATGTTTGATGTTAGACTTGTATGTTTGGTGTTAGACTTGTATGTTTGATGTTAGACTTGTTTGTTTGATGTTAAACTTGCATGTTTGGTGTTATACTTGTATTTTTGGTGTTAGACTTTTATGTTTGATGTTAAACTTGCATGTTTGATTTTAAACTTGCATGTTTGATGTTAAACTTGTATGTTTGATGTCAGGCTTGCATGTTTGATGTTAAACTTGTATGTTTGATGTCAGACTTGTATGTTTGATGTCAGGTTTGTATGTTTGATGTTAGACTTGTGTGTTTGATGTCAGACTTGTATGTTTGATGTCAGACTTGCATGTTTGATGTCAGGCTTGTTTGTTTGGTGTCAGACTTATACGTTTCATGTCAGACTTATATGTTTGATGTCAGACTTGTATGTTTGATGTCAGACTTGTACGTTTGATGTCAGACTTGTATGTTTGATGTAAGGCTTGTATGTTTGATGTTATACTTGTGTGTTTGATGTCAGACTTGTACGTTTGATGTCAGACTTGTATGTTTGATGTTAGACTTGCATGTTTGATGTTTGACTTGCATTTTTGATGTTTGACTTGCATGTTTGATGTTAGACTTGTATGTTTGAAATTAGACTTGTCTGTTTGATATTTGACTTGCATTTTTTATGTTTGACTTGTATGTTTGATTTAGACTTGTATGTTTGATGTCAGACTTGTATGTTTGATGTCAGACTTGCATGTTTGATGTTAAACTTGCATGTTTTATGTTTGACTTGTATTTTTACCGTGTAGGAAGTAGAGGATTTGATCACTGGCCGATTTTATGATATCCTTTACCCTTTTCAAGAATGTGACATACAGACAATTTGTTTCCATACGTGTGCGTACATTTAGCATAGAAATGTTACCACATGTGTACGTACGTTTAGCATAGAAATGTTTCCATATGTGTACGTACGTTTAGCATATAAATGTTTCAATATGTGTATGTACGTTTAGCATAGAAATGTTTCCATATGTGTACGTACGTTTAGCATAGAAATGTTCCCACAAGTGTACGTACGTTTAGCATAGAAATGTTTCCATTTACCAAGTGAAAATTATGAAAAATTTATTTTTTATGTTTTTACCCGACTTTTGTTTTTCTAACGATCGTCTCCCGTGTTGCAAGTTATGTTCACATGTGATTAGATTTATCCTTTTACGTGCAACTTAATTATGTCCCCTTTTTGACCTTTTTTTTTTTTTTTTTTTTTTTTTTTTTTTTTTTTTTTTGTTAAAAATGTTTTCCATTTCTTCCACAAATTTTTTTTTTTGGGGGGGGTGGGGGGGTGGATGGGGCGGGATCGCCTCTTTTTGTATTCGACTTTATGACATGATAGTCGGTTTTTCCCATGACTCTCGACCCAAGCCACATTCCAACCTAGTTTCAGCGTCTCCTGCTTTATATGATAATCAATTCGTTTTTTCTGGCTCATGAGCTTACACTAATCCGCAATATTTCAATGTTACTCGCCGGATCACGTGGTCTTTATGGAACAAGTCTTGTCTTTGGACAGTTACGCGCTTGTTCCTACAGAAATCATGTCCAGCGATCACCGCTACAAATATGTCTTTGCATCTTCATTTCTGCACACTGTCCTTTTTAAAACGCTATATGCGTGATTGTGGGGGGGGGGGGGGGTTCATCGACTCTCATCTCATTTCTAATATTTCAACCCCATGGTTATTTCCAATCCATGTTGGACATAAATGAAAGGATTTTTCTTTTCCTTTTTCTTTTGAAACTCTTGTACGCTGAAGACGCCGATTGCAGACGTTATAATGTTTAAGCTCAGTAATTGAACCAACTTGTCATCTTATCATTTCCAAAGTTCACCAACAATTTACGATGTGTGACGGCTAGGAAAATCTTAGTGATCTCAACGTATTATTTCTTTCGTTTATTTCATTCACATAGACGTTGTCCCATTTATTATTGCTAATTTTATTTAATAACTGCTTAATTCTTAGTTTGAAAACTCTGCTTACACTAACTGGAAGATTTAGCCACCTGTGCCTTCATTAGGAGAAATTTGTACCAAAATAATTAATTTGTTAGAAAGAATACATTTAGACGGGAGTTTGTTCGAAATGAAGCTATGGGAGGGGAGAGGGGGCAGGGGGAGAGGGAGCGGGGATAATGGGGAGCAGGGGGTAGAGGGAGCGGGGGAGAAGGAGTGGGGGAGAGGGAGCGGGGAGGGAGAGGGAGCTGGGGAGAGGGGGCGGGGGGAAAGGGAGCGGGGAGGGAGAGGGAGCTGGGGAGAGGGAGCGGGGGAGAGGGTGCGGGGAGCGGGGGTAGAGGGAGCGGGGAGGAGAGGTAGCTGGGAGGGAGAGGGAGCGGGGGAGAGGGAGCGGGGAGGTGAAAAAAAATAAATTTAATAATAATATACATTTTCCCAATGTCTCACCTTCACCTTCACCTTCACCTTCACCTTCACCTTCACTTAAAACGCAATCAATAAATAAATCTACATTTAGTCAATTTCAGTTCGCACAAATTTTCGTTTACATATTTCCCTTTCAACAAAAATTGTTCCTTTAGTACAAATTTCCGAATACGGGGGGCGGGGGGGGGGGGGTGGTCTTCCTATACTTTTTCGCCCGTTAGTTTGTATTATTTGTTTACCTGTGGTTGATTCTCATTCAGTGCCCCGATATGTTTACCGCAACTCATTAATTATACAAAGAGAAATAAATACAAATTAATGCCTTACATGAAAAGCCAAAAATGAACCTAAGAAAATAAAAATCAAGAAATATCTATCATCTCCATTGAAAAACATTTGTCTTGCCTTTATTCTTTTTTTACCTCATTTTAATTATATATATATATATGAATACACAAACACACACAAATATAGAAAGAACATTTCTTGATCAATCGATGAATGATGTCAAGATGATGTCAAGATGTGTCTGACTTGTCTTCTAGAATAAACCAAAAATGAGAAAAACCATTCCCTAAACATTTGGAAACCTCTTCTTCTTCATCTACATTCCATATTTTTACCACTTTTTTTTTTTTTATATTCTGCTCGACGTGTGCTTTATCTGCACCTCGAGCCTTTTTCTGTTCCGGATTTAATCTCTTGGAGGACTATTTTTTCTTCTTTCTTCTTAAAACAACTAACTTCCACATATCTCTGAAAAGTTGAAATTCGGTTATCCACTCTCAACTCTTCCAACGTTTTATTTTGTTTTCCTTTTGTTTTTGTATCCTTCAAAGCTTGGCTGATCATCTACTTATCAATTCCAAATCATGCGTGGTTAAATGATAGCAATTCTTCGTCCTAATTTTCAAGATGAAAGCCATATACTAATTATATCTCATAATTCCTTTAAACATTGCATTGATTGCATCGCTTGAAAAGCATGTCAAGAGTGTTTTGAAAACCCACTCTTGCATAATGAGCATCGTTGTGATTTCAAGATAACAAGGGCTGATTTTTGAAATAAGTGTTAACACGGATTCGGGCTACCAAAATACACTGCTACTTGGGGGACAAAAATTCCGTACGTTCTTCAAAAAGCATGTGCTTTAGACATTGTCTTCTGTTAGTAGTGACGCCATGTTCTTCCTACGTTGTCTTCTGTTAGCGGTGACGCCATGTTCTTCCTACGCTGTCTTCTGTTAGCGGTGACGCCATGTTCTTCCATCTTTGTCTTCTTTCAGCGGTGACGCCATGTTCTTCTTACATTGTCTTCTGTTAGTAGTTACGCCATGTTCTTTCTACAATGTCTTCTATTAGTAGTGACGCCATGTTCTTCCTACTTTGTCTTCTATTAGTAGTCACGCCATGTTCTTCCTACATTGTCTTCCATTAGTAGTGACGCCATGTTCTTCCTACTTTGTCTTCTTTTAGTAGTGACGCCATGTTCTTCCTACGTTGTCTTCTGTTAGCGGTGACGCCATGATCTATCTACACTGTCTTCTGTTAGTAGTGACGCGGACTGTCTTTCTTTTGGAACGAAAATTCTCTTTTTTTTAAAAACAGTAACATTTTAGCAATCACCCACTAATGACATGAAAGTGGTCGGTAAATCATTTAGTGTTCCCATTCTTTTGGTCAATAAGGTTAAAAAAAAAGGGGTGATGGGTGGATTTCTTCATGAGTTCTTGGGAGTAATTTTTTAAAGCACCCCCCCCCCCTTTTTTTTTTTCCAAGGATAATGAAACATCTTTAAATAATCATTGATGCCTGTCGTACAAAACCTTACAGCAATGAGAGGGGGTCAGCTGAAATAATATGGGGTCGGGTGGTTGCTTAAAAATAATGTCAAATTAACTTCAAACTTGGACTATTGAAGTTAACGTTAAATATGGGTTGAAGAGGGGTTATCAGAGGCGTAGCGTAGGGGGGCAGGGGTACAGATGTACCCGGGCGCCAGCTAGTCAGGGGCGCCAAAATGTGCTTTGGTATTATTTTATTGACGAAAATAATGGGTTTGAGAGTTGAAAAAAGGAAAAGAGGGCGCTTTAAAATGAATCTTGTCCCCGGGCGCGAATCTTGTCCCCGGGCGCCAAACACTCTCGCTACGCCTCTGGGGGCTATTGAAGTTAACGTTGACTTGGATCTAGGTGTTTGAGATTGATGAACTAACTTACTGCATTAAGCTGAGTTTAACCCAGCCGAGTCAAAGTTTAGTTCAACTAGTTAAGCATCAGTCCAGTGACACCAATTAAACAGTGGTTTAGATAATCATTGTAACAATATTTTAGTTAAACCAGCGGAACGGCAATTACGTTAACCCAGTCGAGCAAAATTTAGGTGAACACCGGTTGTGGTTGAGTTAGGTTAACCCAGTTGAATAATAGTTACTATTAAGAAAGCAATGCAATATGCCAGTATGATCAAATATGCCAACGTGTTATCCCAAGCCTTTTTTTTTAGGCTTATGACGTCACATCTGAGGTGTTCACGATTTAGGTCACGCTGACATTGGGCTGCATTTACTTCGTTGCAGATCTATAAAAAAAAAAAACGAAAGTTCAACTTGAACTGTAAGATTTTATTCCTCGGTGCAAAGCACGCGCCCCCCCCCCCCCCCCACCCCAAAAAAATGACTTCCATTTTGCGTTAACTGTGTAAGCGCTCTTGAGTGTTCAGTTGGCGTTCATTACGTACGTGCTCGAACCCCCAAAGCCATTAACTCTTTACATTCCTTGAATTTTGCATGTTTTTCTTGAGATTTCTAGTGACCTCACAAAAGAGTCAATAACTTTTAGAATCCATGTCTAAAATTCATGATGTTATACATATATTTGTGCGAAAATGCATGAGGTTTCTAAAAATTTTGGTTTTCAAACATATAGTGTCAACACTTAGAAGTTGTGAAAAAAATAATGCTTAAATTGTTTTATGAAAGTGTGTAAAAAAAAATTTGGTGATCAGATGCAAAGAAGGAAAAAAACAAACCACCTGAAATAATTTGATAAAATCTGTTTATTTAGAAAGCAAATTCATATTTGTATGTCATATGCAAGATTTATAACATTTCATGAGCATTTGACCAAAATATAAATTATTTTGTAAAAAGGGGAAATAATAAAAAAAAAATTAAAAATTCACCGCACCACAATTATTATTATTTTACCTTTTAAAAATAAATACACATTTCACAACGTAATAGAGAGTTTTAACTTCATGGTACCGTTACTCAGAAAGTTTCATTGTTTTTTTAAACAAAGATAGTTTTACCATGTGCTACTTCTGATTTAGGATTTCATTTTCTTAGCATTCCTAATTGATAGCACACTGTAGAATGTCTTTTAAAATCTATGCATTTAGGATTAATTGCAAGTATTATATTGTATTTTGTGTTATTTACATTAGCGGCACTTGGAACATCATCACTTTTGGTAAATCATGTAATGCTAAAATAATTTCCTCGGTGAAGTCAATTGATAGTTAAATGTCAGGTAGCTTCAGATCATCTATATCAAAGTTTTCTTCTGAACAACCCTGAAGAGATTATGGCTGGCAATATCAACAAAATTGAAAAAGGGGTTTGTCCAGTGCTGATCTCTTTACTTAGGTTGACATATCCATCTATCAACAGGTCAACACCACACATGAATGAATTGTATGATTTCAAAATCTGATTTGACAATATTTGGTTTTCTCATCAATAATTGCATAGAAATACACAATCAGTTTTGGTCTCCTCACAAAAGAAAATCCATTTGCTGTCACATTATTTGAAATAAGTGAGGCTGTTTAATTTCCTCTCCACTGAACATTATATAAATTTTGTTATCTCTTGTCTTATCCACCACATCATATCACATTGCTTTGGTTTTTATCTTTATTTTCTTCTGATAAAATCTGAAGAGTTCACATTGCACAGTCTGTCCTCATTGTCTGCTTCAATATTAGAAACTTTGAAGAAAGTCTTATTTGAATAAATCTGCTTTTGGGAATAAGGCATGAGCCAAAAATTCATGGTAGTAATGAAAGATTGTTGAAGTTGATGAGTATTTTTGTACTCTTAGGACTTGAACAGTTGACATGCATATTAGTTGTCCTAGAAATTTGTAAAATTGTTATACTGTTATAACAAATCATAGTTGATGTAAGGTTGAGAAGGTCCCATGGTAGTTGAATAGGTGTATTTTACAAATGTTTCAACCAAATCCTGTGTGAAACATATCTTGAAAATCCTGAAACTTCGGGTGAAGATTCACTGACTAATTGTATCCATGTTATGTTGCCATTTCTTCCCACAAATGTCAGCCTGGCTTTCTGGCTGGGGGAAACTTAGGATTGTGAACTGGTGGGTCATCATCTCAAACATCATACAACAAGTTTAGCCTGTGAATGTAAAAGAAGAACTAATATTATAGACTTATATGCAACTATTAGGGATGAAATGAATATCAAAATATATACTTCACTTAAATGTCCAGTTTTTAATACTTCCAATATGGTCTACAAACCATTAAGACAAAAAAATTAGTGTCAGATATTTACATTTTTGTAACACACAGAAATTTCAATTTTCATGTTCTTTAGGATTAAATATATCATAATAATCAGTGCCGACTGCATTGTTTACATTCCTTAGCAACAGTTTCTAATAATAACGTCTTCTAAAATTAATTTTGTAAAAGAATATTCACAAATTTTACAATGATTTTATTTACGTAGATTCATTTAAAAATGGGTAGTAAATATTTCAATTATGATTAGAAACACAATTTAAACCGATAAAAAAATTTTTTTCAAATTCTATAAAAAAAAATTGAATTACGAAACACTCGATTACTAACCTTCTAGTTTTAGTGACTATAATGGGCTATAAAGGAATATTCTCATCAAAATGTGAATCCGAATCACTAGATTCAGGTTCCCAACGATCTTCTCCAAAAGATTCAGATTAAATTTGATCAATATTTTCGTCAGTAGTATTCATTATTTAAGATTTTGTGCTGCCGAGTCGACCAGCGTCTTGCACAAAATTTCGTAAAATGGCGACTGACGCGTCGGCATGTCACGTGAACCTCAAACTCGCAAAAAACATCAATTATTATTTAAACTCTTTAATTTTTAATTTTTTAAAAAATTTTCTTCCAAATGTACGATAAAATAGATACAGAACACTTAAAAAAATAAAAAAGACAATATTTTATGAGCGAGAAAACCCGACGTATATAGTTATACGCTCTCTATTTCTATGGTAGATGAATGAAAAGAGTTAACACACCGTCTTGAACCCCAGCCGTAAAGACGTCGTGGTTGTGAGCTAGGCGTGTGATGATTTTATGGTTACTAAAAGTGCGCTTGACCTTGGCGTTTCTATGACCCCATCTGTTGATGCTGCCACAGCCCCAAACCCCAGCCATTAGCACACCGTCTTGAACCCCAGCCGTAAAGACATCGTGGTCATGAGCTACGCGTGTAATGATTTATGGTTACTAAAGTGCGCTTGACCTTGGATTTTTCTACGCCCCCCCCCCCCCCCAATCTGTTGATAATCACACAGCCCCCAAACCCCAGGCCTTCCCATTGTATAACGTCGAGGTATGTACTGTCAGGCTGGGTCCCGATGTAATCTGGCGTTTAGAGATATACCTGACGCGCGGGAAGCCATGAAGACACTGTCGCGTGACCTAAACGTCAGGCCTGAAAGACGTGAGGAGATTGAGGCATCGTCTGCTGGAAGTAAGGCTTTAATCTGGTCTGGGGCGTCCACCCAATGGCCAAGAATTTAATACGATTTCGTCTCGGTCTCGGTCCTGTTTTGTCCCTGTAAAAAAAGTCATAGTCTAATTCATACATGTATCATTGTGCCCATTAAAGTATGATTTTGTACATGAAGAAAGTCATATCTTTTTATACATATGTTTAAATTTAATGCAATGCATCTTTTTCTACAGAAATAGATTTTTCTCAAAAAATTTGATTAGTCCAGAAATAGATTTACTCAAGAAATTTGATTAGTCCAGAAATAGATTATCTCAAGAAATTTGATTAGTCCAGAAATAGATTTTCTCAAGAAATTTGATTAGTCCAGAAATAGATTTTCTCAAGCAATTCGATTAGTCCAGAAATAGATTTTCTCAAGCACTTCGATTAGTCCAGAAATAGATTTTCTCAAGCAATTCGATGAGTCCTGAAATGGCGCCAAAGGAGCAAGGGGTCCTGAGATTATTCAATATTTTATGAATACAAACTTAGAAATGATAGAAGAACTTATTGAAAATATGCATTTTAAAAATATTTTATTAAATGGCTAGGCGCATGTACAATGTTTTGTAGGTTTTTAAATTCGAACAAACTTACGTCGATCAATTTTCCGCCAAGCGAATTTATTTCACAACGTTTCCGGTTACCGTTTCATCAAGTTGAATAAAAAAAATTTGGATATTACAACTATAGTAAAATGTTGGATATTACAACTATAATAAAATGTTGGATATTACAACTATAATAAAATGTTGGATATTACAACTATAATAAAATGTTGGATATTACAAAAATAATAAAATGTTTGAGATTATAACTATAATAAATGTTGGATATTACAATTATAATAAATGTTGGATATTACAACTATAATAAATGTTGGATATTACAACTATAATAAATGTTGGATGTTACAACAATAATAAAATGTTTGATATTACAACTATAATAAAATGTTGGATATTACAACTATAATAAAATGTTGGATGTTACAACAATAATAAAATGTTGGATGTTACAACTATAATAAAATGTTGGATATAACAACTATAATAAAAGTTTGGATATTACAAGTATAATAAGTTGGTGTACAGTCGTTTCACTGGGCACGTGGTTTAAAAGCTGGGCGATAGTTTCCACCCATAGTCAAGGGGGAATTTTTAAAAAAACAACACAAAGTAGCCTGACCAAATTCTTTTTTGAAAAAAAAAAGAAAAAAGGCATTTCGTCTGTCCCCGTGTCTCAAGGAAATGATTTCGAAAACCTCAAGCCACCGGAAACCGAACATCGGCAGGCAATTAGAAGGTCTTAAAATTGCTTTCTTTCGTAACCTAAGATTACTGCAGGAGTTGCCTACCTTTTTCCCGCGCGGGAAAATAGATTTTTCGCTAGAAATTGGGTTTTCGAAAAGGTGAGGGGAGGGATCATTGGCGTCGGCAGAGGAGATGTTCTAGTGTGGAGTGGCGTAGACTGCAGCATGACACTTCTAGGGCAGCGGTTAAACCAGTGTCGCGTAGGTTCATAAGTGCTTTCGCAAAATGTTGATAATAACCGATGTTCAAACAGTGTTTTGAATGACGCCTCACCTGCAGTGCAAAGTTAGCCTGTGTTGAGGTTAGCATGTTGTACGGTTGGGCGGACGATAATGTAATCGCACTGTCTCTGATACTATCAACATACTCTTTATAAAGCTGCTACTTAAGCAATGATGGACTGTGTACTTTTTCTTATCTTTAAGAATTTTAAGAATTCAAAAAGCGCTAGCGTTAGGGTGCCGTGTTTTGTTTTTTTTTCAATTTTGTGGGGTGCGCAGCAAGGTTTGTGGGGGGGGGGGGGTTGGTAAAATATCTCGGGAGAGTACGTCTCAAGCGGGATAATGTGGAGAGGTTCGGGTTATTATGTGGGATGAGGATGGCATGCGGGAGTGAGTATGAAGAAGAGCGAGTGTGTGCGATTGACTGAGGAGGCTGTAATGGATGAATAAGAAGTGCTGAAGTACCTCCCGTCATCTGTTCCTCATCGTGGCTGGTGAAGTCGATGCGAGCACATACGGTATCTAAGACGGGTTAGTTAGGTTGTTGTTTTTTTTTTTTTTTTTTTTTTTTTTTTTTTTTGGTAATTGACGCTACTGGTCCCTCTGTCGCTCACCCTAACCCGAATCCTAAATCTATCATAAACAAAGGGAAGTGACTCCCAATAAGGGGACCAGAGAAGCACATTAGCCGTTTTTTTTTTTGCTTTTTGTTGCTGTTTTTTTTTATCATCCACTGTCACTCAATATTTCCATTAGGTTTTTATCGTCACACGCAGTTCAGTGTCTTATTTCTGTAACGAAATTGTCTCGGTGTGTTAACCAAAACCCATTCCAAGTAGCTTACAGATCTAACACAAGTAATTCCCATTAGCGGAGTCGCTAGCATCACAGCCACCTAAGACAGTGGTTCCTGGACGTTTAAGCCTGGGGGACCGGCGGACAGGTTTCCCCAATGTACATTTTTATGTTCAAATTTGATCTTAAATATTTCATGAAATAGTGTTGGAAGCCGTGATCTATTAGCCTTTACCATTTTTACTTTTAAAACCAACAATGTTCATAAGCAAACTCTAAAGGACTTATTGATTTATAAAAGGGTGGATGTTACGTTTTATACAAGATACATTCTTTTTTCTTAAATCCTTTATAATAACTTCGCTTTTATTTGTTTCTATGTCGCAAAATCTTCGGAAGGCTGATTGACCCACTTCAGTGTTTCCTATCGAGCTGAAACTTGGCACATAGACTCGTTGCCGATGACAACACATTCAGCCAAACCTCAAAAAATCAGTTTTTCCTGTTTTTTGAAGAAACCGATGAAGGAAATATGATGCAAACATTCATTAATAATGGTAGCCATTGATAAGTCGCACAATAATGAGGAAAACAGTTCTGGGGTAAATCCACAGGTTGTGACGGAAAAACAAAAACATGAATTTGTGAAGGTTAAAATGTATTTCTGAAGGGGGGAAATGTATTTTTGAAGGGGAGAATGTATTTTTGAAAAGGAGAATGTATTTTTGAAAGGGGGAATGTATTTTTGAAGGGAAAATGTATTTTTGAAGGGAAAATTGGAGGAAATATATGAAGCGTGTTTTCGCCAGAAATCTATGCATTGAAATAACCATTTCTTTCTTTTTTCTTAAATGCATTTATAGGATGTATACAATATACTTTTTTTTTATTTAAAAAAGTGGGGGGATGGGGACTGAACAAACAAAAACATTATTTACCCCCCCCCCCCCGGGGCCGGGCCTACTTTTTCTTTACATCATAAGACACAAGCCACTCCGTATCAACGAGACACAAGCCACACAGTATTACCGAGACACAAACCACTCCGTATTACCGAGACACAAGTCACTCCGTATCGATGAGACACAAACCACTCCGTATTACCGAGACACAAGTCACTCCGTATCGATGAAACACAAACCACTCCGTATTACCGAGACACAAACCACTCCGTATTACCGAGACACAAGTCACTCCGTATCACTGAGACACAAACCACTCCGTATTACTGAGACACAAGTCACTCCGTATTACCGAGACACAAGTCACTCCGTATCACTGAGACACAAGCCACTCCGTATCACTGAGACACAAACCACTCCGTATTACCGAGACACAAACCACTCCGTATTACCGAGACACAAACCACTCCGTATTACCGAGACACAAACCACTCCGTATTACCGAGACACAAACCACTCCGTATTACCGAGACACAAACCACTCCGTATCGCTGAGACACAAACCACTCCGTATCACTGAGACACAAGCCACTCCGTATCAACGAGACACAAACCACTCCGTATTACCGAGACACAAACCACTCCGTATCACTGAGACACAAGCCACTCCGTATTACCGAGACACAAGTCACTCCGTATCACCGAGACACAAGCCACTCCGTATTACCGAGACACAAGTCACTCCGTATCGATGAGACACAAACCACTCCGTATCGCTGAGACACAAGTCACTCTATATCACATAAGATACCAGCTCTGCAAAGTTTCACTCTTTGACTATAAACCACGCCCTAAATGTCCACGTTTTTTGTGTGTATCAAATGAATACTGACATGGTGAGGAAATGAGATCCCATTCCCCCCCCCCCCCCCCAAACCACCACTTGAGCTACCGGACCGTAGAAGAACTCGAACGCGATTACGTGATGTCTGTAGGTCGTAAAAGACCCTGTCTGAAGGTCACAGAAACGCCGCTAGGTGACACCGCTGGGCGTCATATTATTTTGTTCTAGCCAATGGAAGCTCTTTGCTCGGGTTTATATTTGGGAAGAACTGTTGAAGCACTATCAGCGTACGCGTAAATTTAGCGCCCTGTCAAAAAGGACAAATTAAAATGAAACATTTTCTTCTACAAAAAGGGCAGACTTATAATAACGCGTGTATACATTGAACTTTCAGACAACCACTTTTCAGTTAATATTTAAGTTTGGTCCAGGCACTTAGACAGTGCGGCCCAGTCATATACCATAATTTTAAGACAAATTTGAAAAGATATCTTCTTTAAAAAAAAAAGGTATTAACCAATGTCCAAGCTATGACCGTTTATAAATAAAAATAGATAGGATCCCCGACGGGAACCCATTCCGAAAGGGAACATTTTAGTTATCCCTCTCAAGATCATTTCAGTTAATTTTTCAAACTCATTATATTTAAATGGCATGGAATTTACAAAGATGTTGCTTTTTATATCGTTACTAGATAATTAAGCGTTCATGTTTTAAAGCAGTAAGTGTGAACGAACTTTCTTTTAAAAGGGCCCCTTTAAAATCGGTTTAAAAGCACCAAAGATATAGTTTTTTTATTTTTATTTTAAATTCCCCATACCCCCCCCCCCCCCCACCTTTTTTTTTCATGCAATAAGAAATGCGTCAATCATTAGTTTGAAATCCATCGACATTTTAAGTGTGGCCTAGATGCAACCCTTTACGTAATAAATTGCATTTTAAACCAAATCCTACTTATATAGCCTTGGATGTTATAAGGAAAATACAGCCAATGACCACCGTCAGCCATGTGGAACTTTCTATAAATTTCTAAAATATCTTTAAATTGTTTTGTTTTTTTTTAATTTGAGGCAATATCATATAAACTTACAGAATCGTAAAAAGGGATATTTTGATCATCTTAAAATCCGTACACAAAAATTAAACATTCTAGAATAAGGTAGAAACTTCTAGAGGAAACTTCAACAAAAAAATGTGATATATTTACCTCTACCGAGGAAATTCCCCAGGAAAATATAGAGCTCTATAAAACTAAACTAAAATTTCCATAAACTGTTAGATCCCATGGACAGTTTCCTAATATTCACATCAACACGGAACTATATACAACTCTATAGAATCTGCTGGGAAATTCTATAACGTATTTTTAAGCCCTTCGAATACCTTGACAAGAATGCGTCCTCTACGTCATCAAATACTAAAACATCTACAAACAAAACATCGTTACTGGATGTGGGGGAACTATATTAATATTGGGATTCCCACCCGCTTTTACACAGCAGATTTATCTCACCAACAATTTCAGAAAAAACAAAAGAAAATTCTACTCACCAAACCATTGGGGTCACCTAAGACCATCGGAAAACACATATTAATGAAATAGTAACGAATATAATTTCATGGTTGAGGATCACCACAACATGAGGAACGGCATTAAAAAGGTCGCGCCATTAGGAAGGTTGAGAACCATTGCTTTAATAGAGGTTTAAAAGCGCAGAGTTCTAAATAAAAGTTTATTTAAAATAATAAACCAAAAATAATTTAACTTGAATGGACCTCAAAGCCTTTTGAAAATATTTAAAACAAAAATATTTTACGATATTTAAACGATACAGTTTTTGTGAAACGGGATTTCAGATAAGATAAGATGACTTAAGATAAGATAAGATAAGATAAGATTATTTTATTGATCCAAGCAAATTGATGTTTTTATTGCATTGTACATTTTCAGCACATAAATTGTCAAACTTACCAGAAATCATCTGTATGTCAAAAGGAATGACCATGCGATCCATTGTTTGGTTTTCGATTTTGGTGATCGATTGACCCATGATAAAATGGAGCTAACCAGCCCCTTCTGCTGACATTATTTTTAATACGCATTTCACTT
Organism: Omphiscola glabra; assembly: GCA_964017045.1. Classification (NCBI taxonomy): domain Eukaryota; kingdom Metazoa; phylum Mollusca; class Gastropoda; family Lymnaeidae; genus Omphiscola; species Omphiscola glabra. The sequence goes on along the minus strand of OZ024794.1, from coordinate 28,462,414 downwards.
GATAATTTGATCCTACAACTTATGTGCCTCCGACCCATTGTCTTGTTGCGTGCTATAACGGTGATGAGAGTTGCGTGCTTTAACGGTGATGAGAGTTGCATGCTATAACAGTGATGAGAGTTGCGTGCTATAACGGTGATGAGAGTTGCGTGCTATAACAGTGATGAGAGTTGCATGCTATAACAGTGATGAGAGTTGCGTGCTATAACAGTGATGAGATTTGCGTGCCATAACAGTGATGACAGTTGCGTGATATAGCAGTGATAAGAGTTGCGTGCGATAACAGTGAAGAGAGTAGCGTGCTATAACAGTGATGAGATTTGCGTGCTATAACAGTGATGAGAGTTGCATGCTATAACAGTGATGAGAGTTGCGTGCTATGACAGTGATGAGAGTTCACGTGTCGCTTAACAGGCATCTGTGAAATCTCTCGCACATTTTCTCATTTTTGGGAATGTTTTCTTCTAACTGTATTCCTGGACACATCAGAGCGCTGTGACCATGCTAAAATTGCATGGGCACAAGCGCTATATAAGTACTCAGTCGATCAATCAATCCATCAATCAATCAAATTGCAAATAAGTAAACAAACATAGACACTCTGAGCTCTATAAAGTAGATTTATGAGTATTTCAGTTGAGGTTTAATTTACCTCGTTACCAAATAGTGCGTCATTTTAATAGTGTGATATTGTAATTCATTACATCGTTAGAGTGAACAACTAGGCATGTGCTACATGATTGTACTTTACTGCAAGAGGTATCTTATTATACATCATTATAGTGTACAACTAAGGACTTCTTACATTTTTATAGTGTACAACTAGACATGTCTTAAAACATAAGACTGTACAACTAGGGACATCTTACTCATTAGTGTAGAACTAGGGACGTCTTACATAATTAGAATGTAGAACTAGGGACGTCTTACATAATTAGAATGTAGAACTAGGGACGTCTTACATCACTAAAATGTACAACTTGGGACGACTCACGTCGTTAAAAACATATTAATCAAGAGCTTCTTAACTTGGGGTCCCCGTTCTCTTTGGGTCGGTATCCTTTGTAGTTTTATATATGCATTAAAAACTTTAGAGAAGGTCTGGCAAAAAGGTTCGAAGAATTTCTGAAAAAAATTTATAATAATTTTATAAATTTCCCGAGATAATAATTTTTTTTCAACTATTAATCTATATAAAGACAACGTTTCGAAAAAAATCGTGTGCTATGGAATGATGTGCCGCACCTGCGGTACTTATCTCTTAACGCACCAGTGCGCCGTTCCACGTCGTTAAGGAACCAGGAATGTAGGAATCCACTCCAGTTGCATTGGTTTTGGAGTAGAGAGTATCAGATTAAACAACTTATGGGAGGAGAGAGTGTCAGAGAGAGTATCAGAGAGTATCAAATCAAACCACTTATGGGAGGAGAGAGTATAAGAGAGATTATCAGATCAAACCACTTATGGGAGGAGAGAGTATCAAAGAGAGTATCAGATCAGACCACTTATGTGAGGAGAGAGTATCAGAGACAGTATCAGATCAAACCACTTATGGGAGGAGAGAGTATCAGAGAGAGAGTATCAGATCAAATCACTTATGGGAGGAGAGAGTATCAGAGAGAGTATCAGAGAGAGTATCAGAGAGAGTATCAGATCAAACCACTTCTGAGAGGAGAGAGTGATGTCGGAGACGGCGTGGAGGTTTGGGAAAAACTCAAGGATCCTTCAAAATATTTGGGCGGCACTTTGTCGGAGAAGATGTATCAATCTATTTAATAGTATTGCCCGGATCAGATTGGGCTTTCCGCTTAATTTGTTTAATACGGGTACACCAGTGAGTCTCAATTATTTAACTGTGACAGCGGCACTCATCCCACAGATAGTAAAATCAGTTCGCATAGTGTTGAAGTACATGTATGTCTTAATCCCCGAATAAAATTAAATCATTAATTTAATTTAGTATTTAAGAGTAACATTTTGACAGTCCTTATGATAGTCGTATTTTCAACGGGGCCTCAAATGATAATTTTGGGACCGCTGTAGGCAATCATGACTAGTATCGATCCCCGCCGAGGGAACCTATTACATGATGCGGATGATCAATCGATGAGTTATTGCGATCTTCTCCATCCACGTGCTTAACAGATTGTATTGTATACAGGTCTTGACTATAAACTAACCACAAAATCTTCTTCTATAGTCCAGACGGATATAACATTATGTTTATTTTTTAAAAGCTTTATAGTTCTGCTACTCAAAGATACCGGTAAGCACTAGAACAGTGGTTCTCAACCTTCCTAATGCAGCGACCCTTTAAACAGTTCTTCAAGTAGGTGCGACCCCCAAACGCAAAATGATTTTCTTTGCTACTTCATAACTGTAGTGTATATGTGTTTTCCGATGGTCTTATGTGACCCCTGTGAAAGGGTCATTTGACCCTCAAGGGGGTCGCGACCCACAGGTTGAGAACCGCTGCACTAGAATATATCTGTAGAAATGAATGCATTGGCAGCTTCTAGATACTAGCTGAAATTGGCAAAGGCGTGTAACTGAAGACGTTTGTAGATAGAATTAGATGCCGAAAATTGTTTCGGATCACAACGATGAAAAAAGTTTCTCGTAACATAGCATGTTGAAAAAAACATGGCTTTTATGGAACATAACCAGGGACGGAATAAAACCAGGGACGGAACAAAATATGTTTATTTTATTCCAAAGTGATACTGAAACTTAGCGTTTAAGTTTTTGTTTCAAAATACGAAACCGCGATACAACAGTGCCATATAACTGTTGAATAGTGATACTACCACATGTTGTACCACTAGGACCATCGGTCTAAGAAACATCATGCGACAATCAGTGAAATAATCAGTACTGAAGGCTATTTTACAAGCATATCGACCTTTGGTACAGTAATCATGCCAACAATCAGTCAGCCCACGCCCCCCCCCCCCCCCCCCAAAATCAGACACTGTAGTTGACTTACCAGATGTAATTATTAAAATCTTAGCCTGGGAATAACGCTCAAGGGTTGCTTAAAACCAGATTACCGCCCTCGAAGCTTGCGCAACGATTAATAGCTAAAAATAGTCCGTACTGC